>VUYV01000554.1:0-46001 GCA_008711295.1 Anarhynchus alexandrinus
TTCTCCTCCTCCTCCTCCTTCTTCTTCTCTTCCTCCTTCTTCTTCTTCTTTTCATTTATACCAGATGAATTAATAAAGCTGTTTCCAAAGCTGCTAGATTTTCCTAAAGTAATCTCAACGCACTACTCACAGGTACTCTAAAGATACTCCAAATAGTATGCAGAGTATATTTTCTAACTGTAGAAACAAAGACTATCATAATTTTGAGACCAGAGTGCAGTTAGGTTTGGGTTTTCTTAGCATGGGATTTTTTGGCTATGCTGGTATGAAGCCTAAATGAACAAACATACTGCTAGTCTTCATCTACAGAATCTGCTGGAGAACTAATTTCCTCCCTTCAACCTGTCCTTGATCAGTAATGAGAGCAGAGGAGGAGAAATAATATCTACTGAAAAGCNACTTTTAGGGAGAAAGTCACTATGCTGTGCTTCTCGCAGACCTTGTGCATAGAGGGCCACTGACACATTTCCATATATAGCTCTTCACAAGCACAAACAACAAGTGTCAGCTCAACATGCAACACTTTCTAACATTCCTAGCAGCCGAACAAAACTTTTACAAGCAGAAAAAATAGTCAGTGAAAGCAGTTATTTCACTATCCTGCATAGTTCCTAGCAAATTACTATTTTTTTCATTCTGTCAGAAATAGCTGAATAAAAAAGGTATGATTAAATCCCCTGTTGGAAGTACCTAAATTTTGACCTAACCCTAACTCTTTCCATATGGGTACTAAGCAGACTAGACTAGACTAGAGTAATTTTCCATTATATTGTACTGATGGCAGAATGCTTTTCTGTTAATTCTTAAGATGTTCTGTACCTATTGCAGACAGGACCTCGAAAAATTTTTCAGTACTCTACTTGTAAAAGCAGTAGTGTCTCCTTGGACTTGGCTTATACAGTAAGTTCTAATTTTGAATAAATAAAGCCACATGAATTATGACTTCTTAAAACACATCCCAAAAGCCATTTCTTGAGCTGACATCTATGTCATTTTAATATATTTTAAAAACATGTAAAACTATTGTTTTGCAAAGATTTCTCAAACTGAGGGAGGCATAACTAAAATCTGATAAAATGTCAAATACATTTGAACAAAAAAGAAAATTCCATACTCTATTATTTCAGCTGAAGGCAGCAAAATATTAAAGAGCTTTATGTAACTCCAGCAGGATATCTTTTAAAATGAAGGACCCTACAAAGTGAATTTTACACTTAAAATATCAATCAGCTGTTCTTACATGCAGGAACAAAACTTTAATTTCCACTACTCTGTCTAGCGTTTTCATCTTTACAGCTTTTCTAGATGAATAAAGAAGACTTTTGCCGTAACACAGTCAGAATTCAATACTGAAAGCAAGAGGCGTGTCTTCAAATACAATACCGAAATGCCCAAGGCATAATGCTCTGAGCACCCTCACAGAAAACACTCTTGAGTGAGATAACTCTGAGTTCGAGCTCTTAGGAGGAAAGGTGGTGGCCCTCATACTGAATAGACTACTCTTGCTATGTGGATATGAAAAGACTGAAGCAGAGCTATACACCAAAGTCAATTTAGCTGAGAGGTGTGTCTTTCTTACCACCTTTCATCTGTTATTCATTGATCAGTAACTGAGATTTGGAACTGACTATGCAAGCATTTTTTCAAGTGAAACAAGTTACTAAGCTAGAAAAGACTGACAGTCATTCTCTGGGTCTTAGTTGTAAATTGGAAACTAACACCTGAGGGTCAAAAAGGATTATCTTCCTAAATATTTTATAACTGTAACTGACCGTAAATGTTTCTAGACTGTGTTAAAGCCAAACATATCACCCTGAATAGAGTTTTAAATTCATCTTTTGATTCAAATTATAGGACATACCCATGTGCTGCTATTATGTTTAGACGTAAGCTTTCTAAAAAAGTTCCTAATCTAAGCTAATCATGAAGGCTTCCTCTACGGTCAAAGCAAAGACATATATTCTTCCAGAGGATGAGTGTAAGGCCACATCCTACCTTTGCTAAGCCTAATGTATGTTTGGGCTGCCACATATCCTAAAAACTTTCAGAGACTAGAGAGAAAACAAACAAAAGTAAACCTGACTCTTTATTATGAATTATGCTTTTATTATAATCGATGAATAACTTTCATAAATATCAGAGGGAACAGGAACTGACATGCTGTTGTTCAGTGGCATGTCCATTTCTGCTTTAAGATCCAGCAGTCCTGCGTTGCTTATTGTGAAGTGTCTCATCTCAAGCAATAATACTGAGAGGTCTCCTAAAGGGATACACAGTGGCAGTATTCAATAGAGAGGTATGTCTCTTTGTGTTTAGACCTTCATGCATTCCAAACCTCCAAAAAACTCACTCTGAAGTGTAACAAAAATGATGGTTTATTACCAATAATGCCAAAAGGAAGCTTTTAAGTCTAATCATGATGTTGACAGAACAGTCAATTAACAGGTTTAAAACAATAATGAATATCGTGTTTTCATACCTGTCTTTTTTTTTTAATCAAGCAGTCATTATTTTATACCTGTATTCTCATACCAAGCTGGTAATTTACTTAAAAAGGAAATACAGACCAGTATAATCACAAGGTTTTAGGACTTAAACGTCGTAAAAAAGCAGTGACTTAAAAAATCTTGTGATTGATGTAAACATGAATATAAATACACTGCAATTCTGAAAGTCCTTCTATAGTTTAAGTCTGAATGTGGAAATAATACTCTACCTTAAGCTTCCAAACAGTCATTAATGGATCCTACTAATTAGCCCTAAAATAAAGCCAATAAATGCTAAATCTATAGTTCTTATTGTACTCTGCTTAATGGTTTCTCTTCTTAGGTCTTTGCCTACACTGCAAGAACTGGGACAACAGCCAACTTGTTTTAGAGAAAAGCTATTCCAGTTTTTATTAAGTGAGCAGACCAAAAAACCAAAAAATCTCTCAAACCATAATGACAATTTATCTCTATTTCAAACAATGCTGAGCAAACGTTGGGTTTTCTGTAGATTGTCAGTCTTTGCTACCTACTCCTGTTGTGCAGACATAAATTATAAGAAACATACTGTAAAATATAATAAATGGACCTTTAAGTAATTATGTATGTGTATTTTGAAAACTGTTTTATTAAAAAAAAAAAAAAAANAATTGAAAGTTGCAGAAAAGCTCAGGTGTCACAATTAAAAATTCAATCTGTACTAGAATCTCAACATGTGGGAGTTCTTGTTTTTTATAAATTTCACACTGAGTTTCCTTTAGGGAGATATACTGACATATGAGAATAATAGAAGTATATAATTTTAAATTTTGTTGTGAAATGTTATTTTTTTTAAATTAAATGTGATGTTTTTATAAAACACCATAAAAGAAGCATCTTTGGTGACGGCAAAAAGAACAGCTAACTATTTTGTAATTTATATTAAAAAGTGAGAACCACAACTCTCATAACATTAAAAAGCTATATATTTACTGGAGAATTGCAAGCATGTTCAAACAATGTTATTGCTTATTGAAAACCATGCTATTTATTTCATTTTAGTTGTTTCATAAATCATGCTTTATTGTATCCACAAGAATTATGCTGACCAGAAAGTTCTCTTATTGACTGCTTTATATTGAAATTACTTTCCTATCCACGAGCAACAACTGACTTAATCACCTATCTCTTTTTAAAATGGAAACAGAAATTTATGACATTAAATTTAGCTTTGGGGAAACTCTGGTCACATAAAAGTGAGGTATACCAGCAAGATCTCATGGGAAAAACATACCTTCATGTATGAGACCTTTCACTGAAAACAGAAATGCAAAAACAAAGACCTCAGTGTAAAGATGCATGATAGAAACTGAGGCACAAAGTATCAAATAGGAAATCACAGAATCACAGAATCACTGGATTTGCAGAGTTGGAAGGGACCTCTAGAGATCACCTAGTCCAACTCCCCTGCTAAAGCAGGATTGCCTAGAGCACATTACTCAGGACTGCATCCAGGCGGGTCTTGAAAATCTCCAGAGAAGGGGACTCCACAACCTCCCTGGGCAGCCTGTTCCAGTGCTCTGTCACCCTAACTGTAAAGAAGTTTTTCCGTGTGTTGGAACGGAACTTCCTATGTTCCAACTTATGCCCATTGCCCCTCGTCCTGTCATTGGGAACCACTGAAAAGAGTCTGGCTCCATACTCCTTCAACCCACCCTTTAGATATTTATAAGCAGTAATAAGGTCTCCCCTCAGCCTTCTCTTCTCCAGGCTAAAGAGTCCCAGCTCTCTCAGCCTTTCCTCATAAGGGAGATGCTCCAATCCCTCAATCATCTTGGTTGCCCTAAATGAATGATAGACACTTGTACTATTGGAACAGAAGTCCCTGAAAAATAAATTGTAATGGCAGAAAATTTATTTTAAGATATATTTAACTTCTATATGATTTAGAAGATATGGGTGCAATCTGCTTTGGTTTTCACCCATATAGTCATTTCCCTACAAAGAGCTGCTATCGTGATTACTCTTTTTCAATCTATAGAAGTAGCATGTTTTACTCAAGAATCATTTTCGTCCTTTACGATTATTTCCAGAGAAAAACAGTATAATATTCTGCTTCCAGTTTAATAATATAACTTAATTTATTTTAGTGGCACTTACATGGATTTATGCCAGTGGGACATAAAAAAGGGAAAATCTCATCCATAATATGAAAACTGTTCCCTTTTAATCCCAAACAACTACAGAGGACTGTCATCTCAAGCTTGTAAGTCGGTTCTTGATTCATAATAAGTTCATGCGAGCTCATTTCCATGGCAACGTCCAATTCAACAGTGACGAGTTCTGCATTTGTATTTTCTTCTCTTGGCATTTTCAATACATGTTTGAGACCTACCAAATGAATGCCAAGAGATAAAGGTCTTACCTCAGAGCTTCATGGATACAAAACTGCTACTCTCATATTCACCTACGTGAAAGATTGTTTCACCACAGTTGATTTAGTTCTATGTCTCTTGACTGGACTAAATACTCTTCTAGACTTCAAAAAATTATAAAGTAACTTCTTAATACCATTCTTCTTTTTTCCCTAGTATTTGTTTAAGTAGCCTCAAAGTATTGTGCCATTTTGGAAGCTGCTAAGTTCTTCTTCCAAATTGTCTACGAATTTGTGTAGTTTATCTAAGAGTGGTGTTACATGCCTCAGGAATATGTTACTACCGTGAAAATCAGGATTGAGTGTTTTATCTATTTGCTTCTCGGTTCATGGAACCTGGTGTAGCTCTGTCTACAGACTGAAACCCTTCACATAAGAAATCAGTGGCAAAAATCTCATGAGCTCAACTGACATCAGGATTCTACCCTCAAAAGTCACAGTAATTTACAGAGAACTATATATTCCATTTTCAGAGGTTCCTTTTTCAATCCTAACATGGCCTGGATGGCAGAACCGATGGACAGTCTTCCAAATTGCATAAAATTTGATTTATTCCAACATTATTCTTCATTCTCTTCAATCTGTACAAGAACAATCAAGTCAATATTTTACAGCGTATAAAGCTCTGACACACATATCTCCGCTAGCTATATCTGAAGTAGTCACACTTAACTCTTTTCATGCTGTTTCAAAGAAATAGGCATCTTTAGAACTTGGATCGTCTGACTCATTTAAATGTTTACTCTGGAAGGCGAAGGGGTTAATTGTGCTCTGTAATAGGCTCTGTCTCTCCATTACCTATAAAGTAGTCTGACAGACTCATTCTCTCTCCACAAAGTGAGACCAATGAGTCATTTGTTCGCATGATACTCACCCATCAAAAATCCTGGCAAGACAACAATGTTATTACTTGGCTTCAGTCAGACAAATTAGGCAAGGGACCCAGTAATTAATAGTGTTGTCATGGCTTACATCTTCCTTTAAAAAAAGAAAGCCTTTGAAATGACTTGACGTGAACGGGAGCTGTCACGCTACCTTCCTTTTTCCTGCTCAGCCATTTGTTATGCTATGCTTAAATGATTTGTTAAAGGGAACAAGTGAATTGGGCTCACTTGCGAGATATGGGCAATAATCAGAGGAAGTGAATAGGAAGTTGTTGAAAAAAGGGGAAAAGAACCTTGGTTAGAGATTCTTGCCTGGCTCTGTTGCAAAGGATAAGTCCCTTGTGAGATTAATGGTGCAGCAGCTATAGTTTGGTGAGATGACATCAAGGCTTTCAGTCCTGCAAGTCACTGACTCATCATCACAGCTTGCTTGCTAAGCTCGTGTCAAGAATCAGACTGTGGAAGGTTAGTGATAGAGCATTTAAAACTCTTTTGGAAAAGGTCTGGCTATACCTCGTCTTTATATTACTGGATAAAAAATCCCTTATTTCATTGGTGTCAAGGTACAGTGAGAATCGTTGGCTCAGACTTCCAGTTTGCTGGGCTGATGTAAAACAACAGCTACCTATTACTGACCACTTGTTTGGTTTGTTTGTTGTTTTTTTTATTTCCTCCCCCAAATCAGAAAGAAATATGAAACTGTATATTATCATCAGAGTAAGGACATACTAGTAATAGCATAAGAGCAGTGGATGTAACAGGGTTGATGTGATCTTACACCTATGCTGTCGAAACAGTCCAAGAAATACTTGTCTATTCCAAATTGAGACAGCTGGTGAGAAAAAAACAACTACTGTTGCTGAAAAAGCAGGAACAGTAAGATATTTTTGAACAAAAAATTAGGTATCCAAGTATATTAATTCCTCCTTATCTTGACAAATTAAAGAAAGCAAGTTAACTCCTATCATCTGCACCAATGTGTCCTTCCAGTCTGCAGTTTGCTTTATTGACATTGAGAGTGCACTTTCAGCTCATATTCAGCCTGCTACCTACTGTGACTCCCCTAAGTCCTTTTCAGCAAGGCTGCTGCTTAGCCAGTTAGTTTTCTCTCTCTTGCTGTACCATATACGGAGCCCTTTTTTTCTTGCTGCTTATGATATCATAACAGCTTCCAAAATATATTTCTTCTCCATAATCTCAGTCATCTGTCTTTGTCCTTAGCTATGTCTTTGTACTCTTTCCTCCCAAATCTCATATTTCATCTTCCTAAGATGTAAATTATGGACAGAATGACCTCAGTTATAGTAATTCTTCTGCTCGGTTCCCTGTCCACACTTTGCCAGTGGAATCCATACTGGATTCTTCTCCTATTCAAATTAAATACTATTTTGTTTTACCTTGGTGAACCAAATCACTTAAATCCCAAAGTTAATGTCAATTCGATATGAATTTCCAATCTGTTGCTTCATCAAAGTACAAGAAAATTGGCTATAGGTAAAATGTTTTGTTGTTGTCTTGCAGTGCTTCTTGCACTGAATACCTGCATACAACTAAGATAAAAGATTTTTTTAATGTCTCCACATCCTCTTGTAAACTTTTTACTATGGTTAAAAAACAGATTCCCCTAGACTTAAAGAACAAGTTTCCAACTCTAAAAAATTAATGAAGAGAATATAGATATCTTTATTTTTTTGTAAGGGTATGTGGACTATGTAACACCCACACCTGATACCTGCAGTGTGTCTCTGGGAGGCATAAGAACATTATCTGGAGTTCTGAAGGTTCTAATTGCTTTTCACACTACCAGGTGCGTGTCAGATTATTACACTGAAAAGGATTATTAAACACTGCAGAAAAACACAGTTTATTTTATTTCTTATGTGGGGAAAGGAGACATTCTTTAGAAGAGGATAAAAAAAAAGCAATTCTGATAAAAGTAATTCTTGATTCTAACAAAAAATATCCATTAATATGAATAAGACAATAATAAACAGCATGAAAAATAGCTTTTGAATCTTACACTTTCTGTATGTAATTCCATATGGGATTGGAGGTTGGGTTTCCAAATTCCATTCTTCACATATCCCACATTTCTTATCCACTCCCTCCATTAAGTGATTATTATCAATTTATCCACAGTCTTCTTGGTTTTCTGTAGGCTGCAAACAGGATTTTTTTTTCCAAAAACACTGTTAATGAGACCTCATTTTCAGTTGTATTTATTATAAATGTTTTACTTATGAATGTGTTGATTTTTGCATAATGGAAACACTCTGAAGCAAATAAAATCATGAGTGAATTTATAATTTTGTTTTATTGTTTATCTTACAGATATCTTTTAAAAAGAAAAAAAATAGTTTCTAGTATATCATTAGATATGATTTATAAAACAGAAATACATACAAATACAGGAAAGTAATTTCAATATAAAGCAGTCAATAAGAGAACTTTCTGGTCAGCATAATTCTTGTGGATACAATAAAGCATGATTTATGAAACAACTAGTTACTGAATTTTGAATACCCTCTGATTCTACTGAATAGGAATTATCTGNAAAAGCCAAACCTCGGAATTTTATGTCAGACACCATCATCAGAGATTGCATAATTTATTCACTTTATTAATTTCTGAGGTGATATGCAAAACTTCAAAAATGGACTCTTCTATTTTTACTACTTCCAAAGACGTTAATGGCCCTGCTAAAGTGGCAATGGCAATATCATATGCCCATTCTTGCAGCTTGCATTACATGCAGGTGCCCGGGTGTTGACAGCAGGAGGTCTGCTGGGTGATCTCTAGGGGAAGAAGTTGGGGCTGCCCTGTGCCAGACACAGACAGTTCCAGTCAGCTCCAACAGGCCCACCACAGGACACAGGTGAGCCCATCAGCCAAGAAAGTGGCACATCTGACATAACATATTTAAGAACGGGCAAAACACTGCCTGAGAGGGAGAGGAACAAGGAGCAGCAGAGACAAAGTGTTATGGACTGACCATAACCCCCATTCCCCTTTCCCCCCGTGGCACAGTGGGCAGGGAGGTAGAGTAGCTGAGAATAAAGGAGTGAAGATGAGCCTGGGAAAAAGAAGCATGAGCAGGAGTAATAAATTTATATTGTTCATTTAATTAATTGCTTAACATGAACTTAAACTGATTAATATAAACTTTACTCCCCAAGTTACATCTGTTTTCCCCATGATGGTAATTACTGAGTGATCCTTCTGTCTTCATCTCCACCCATGAGCTTTTCATCTTACTTTCTCTTCCTGTCCTGTTGAGGACAGGGAGTGAGAGACCAGTGGGGTGGGCATCTGGCAGCCAGCCAAGGCTGGTCAACCCACCACATGAATTTAGAAGGCCAGCAAACTGTCAGTGGAGCCATGAGAAATGAGAGGTTTTCAGCATTATTGTTGCAGGATCACTGCTGCATTATTAGTGTTTAATTAACGTAAAAGAGAGAAGAGGTCACTTCTCCAGCCCATATTCATCACCTTAGAATGTTTGAAGCTAAGACATAGAGAAGCAGGTTGTTTTTTATTAATCAGAATTTCATGATTCCTTACATGATGAACTATTGTGCTTGGTTGTGCAAATAATGGGAAACTTTGAATGATACAAAGTTTCTGAATTATGTATATATCTGATAGAGGCAGTATTTTGGTCCACAAAGGGTTCAATGTCATCAAACATCAAAAAAAAAGAAAAGTCACCAACTTGACTATTGCTGACAGTTGCCAGTAGTTAATACAGCTTTTTATTTCAAGATTCTCTTTAAAGATAGGACAATATCCAAAGAACCTTCTGCATTTTTACTCCAGAAGGTCACAACTCTAGTGGTCTTGCATTATTAGAAAAAGATAGTCCTAAAAGACAGTCCTCAAAATATACAGTAATCTTCAATAAGTAAAAAAAAAAAAAATCAATAGAATGGATCTTAAACACCCTTCACAACAGGCTGCAGTTCAAAACTATGTTATTACTGTCAATGACTATTGTTCATAAAGGATGTATGTTACCAATTACTTTAACCTGTAGTATATTGCTTCCTTATCCTGTTACCAGGAAAATGGTATCTCTTTGCTTTAATGCCATGTTTCAGATTATCTCATTAATATGCATCTTTACTCAAGGTCCCACCAACATTTTCTACTGTAAATTGTAACAGTTGAAGTGCTCTCTGAGAGGACACAATAGTTTTAGCCCACTGTTAAAAGAGATTCGCTGTATGCCAATGGTTAACATTGCATTTACCAACATAAGCCAAGGATATCTCTTCTAATGTCTTTTTTATGTCTTTCTGAACATTTAGATTTGCTAAGAAGTTTTATTCTATTAGTAATAATTGTGGGTTTTTTCCAGCTAAACCTGTGAAAATAATTTCAGAACCTGAAAATGAGTAGTTCACTCTGTTGAAAAATCTGCATCTTAGAACAAGAGGTTATTCCACTCATAATAAAAATCCTAAAGGAAAAATCTTTGTGAGCACCTGTGTTTAAAGTTACAATGCCTTTACAGAACAATTTGATCATAGTGGTAACTGCCATTATGTGGGAGGTTTTTAACACTCTGAGGAAATTTGCTGAGGAGAGGAAAAAAGTAGGGAATCAGTCAAGTGTATTCCTCAGAGAAAGGCTGAAACCTTCAGTTGGAGGATAAAGGCATAAAAAAATAAGACAGGTCTGTTAGAAGCAGCAGGTGGGGACAGAGGATGTTGCTATGAAAGATATGTTTTTGCAAAGAAACGTAATTAACTATTTTTTATACACTGAGTTGGAACAATCTATGAACATCTCATTGTGGATACACACATTTCTGAGGCAGCTAAGTCTCCACTCAGTCACTCACTCACCCCACAGTGGGATAGCAGAGAGAACTGGAAGGGCAAAAGCAAAAAAATTCTTGGGTTGAGATAAAGACAGTTTAATAGATAGAGCAAAGCTGTGTGTGTGCACAAGCAAAGGAAAATAAGAAATTCAGTCACTATGTCCCATCAACTGTCAGATGTTTAGCCATTTCTTGGGAAGCAGGGCATCAGCGTGCATCATGGCTACTTGAGAAGACAAACACCATTGCCACAAGTGTTCCCGTCTTCCTCATTCCTATCACCAGCTTTTATTGCTAAGCACCCTGCCCTATGGTATGGGACACCGCTTTGGCCTGTTGAGATCAGTCAGTTGTCCCCTGCTGACTTCTTGTGAACCCCCAGCCCACTCATCAGTGGGACAGCATGGGAAAAAGATGCTGTGCAGTCACTGTTGAGCAACAGTTAAAACACTGGTGTGTTTTCAATGTGGTTTTCCAGAAATCCAAAACAGCAGCATACAGACTACTATGAAGACAATTCAATGAATCACAGTCAGACACAGTACACTATGTATATATGTTAGACTAGAATTGTGCCTTAGAATATAGAGCAAGTGAAAGCACTTTATATGATTAATTTCTGTGATAAACACATACAGTACGTTAGCACGCATCAGTCTGTACACATGCCTTTCTCCAGGTCCTAACGTGTGGCTCTTTATTTCATGGGAAAGCTTGCAAATTAAAACTGATTGAAACATTAATCAATTGAACTAATCCCACATTACTATTTTTTTTTTAATAAGATTTAAGTCATATTGAGACTACAGCTCTACTACTACTACTAGTTTGACTACTACTCAAACCAAAGATGGAGGGGGGGCAGGATTCAAATTTTGTGGTCTTGGGGAATTGGTAGTGAGGGTAAGAACAAAATTACTAGTTGAACTAATTGATAAACAATTTTTTAAGCAGCAAATACTGAATTTCAAAACTGGTAAAGGAGTTGTATCCATAAGCAGTGGATTAAGATCTCAAGGGGCACATAATAGACTTTGCGTGTATCACGAACAGTTAGATGTACTATGAAATAAAAAGGTGAAGAAAAGTCATAGAATGCAGGATTATGAAACTTCAGCAGCATAACAACACTAAGAAAAAGTTTAATTCATTATGAAAGCTACTCCATTGATATACTGGTTATTTTTTCCATGCGGGAAAATTTCACAAAGCTGTTTCCAGGGATAAATTTGTATGAATTCACATTTGTGAGGAAATACCTATTCTTAAGAGTATTTAGGATGTAATCCAAATTATATCCGAAAAGACATATAGGTATTGTGCTGTTGCTGATACATTTTAGATAGGTTAGATACATTTTAAGTGTTTAGATAATTATCAGAGAAATAAAGTAAGAGAATTGATAGTGTATGGGTAGTGACTGTGCTTTGGTGTAAGCCAGCTTTCATGTTGGCCAGAAACACTATGATCTGAGCACTTCCATAAATGGAAATTTGGAAATTGATGAACTTTGCTATTGCAAACATAGGTATATAAAGGGCTTAGAGTCCTTTAAGGTTAGATTTGCCAATGAACAGGGAATTTCCAGGTAGAAGTTTTGAATTAAGGAACCCCTAACCTTCCAAATTTAGGCACCTAAATTATATGGTGAGAGTCTGAGCTATGCCTCATACAGTAGAAATACTATATCAGTAAATGAAGCCATATTAACTTAGGCTATTTTAAAAAACATTAATTAGTGAATCAGTGGTTGTGAAATGTTCTTACATTTCTAAAAAAAAAAAAAAAGACTGTGGAGAGAAGGAAAAGAGGGAAATATTGCAGTTTTAACAAGGCAACATGCAATTGTTGTCAAGGAAACATCATCATCTTGTTGCTATAGCGATATTACACAGGACATGTGTTAACATGAATAGAACTAAAAAGTAAAATTTCTTTACAGACAGAATTCTTATGGTACTATAAAATACAGAGTCCAATAATAAACAGAAGAGTTTGAATGAAAAACTCCAGACTCCTTCACACTTCAACTATTTCTATGATAGAACTACTTTGTGCCTGCTTTGCTCTACAAGTCCTAGGGAAAGAAAACTCTGCAAAAATATTAAAAACTAAAATTGTGTTTTTCTTCTGATATTTTTCTATCTAAAAGTAATGTCTTAGGTTTAAAATTCATTTACCACCACCTACACCATCCTACCCTAAAAAAGGAGGTCAACTTTTCCCCTCTCTGCTAGCAATATAAATCTTTACAGTCTCTTTTATTGACTTGCTTCCATGCTCATAATCTTTGTTTGCCAGTAAAACAAGATGACTGTGTTTTTCTGAAAGACTCACACTGTTAGCAGGTGTTGATCCTGCTGGGGAAAGAATTAAATATCATTTATGACAGTCAGGCATATGAGCTGTTATTACCTTATTTTGTTATAAAGAAAGCAATAGTGACTTGTCTGGCAGAGAAATCAGACAACCGGTTTGATAGCCCTCAAGGAGAAAGTCTTCAGATTAGCCAAACATCAGAACATGATTTCCCTGAATTTAATGTTGTAAAAGAGTTCATTACCTAGAGTGGGATCTGCTAAATTATTCTACTTAAAGAATCTCTTGGCAACACCTATTGGGAAATAATAGATGTAGTCTGGGTATGGAAAGAAGTATGTAAGTATATGAATCTAGTTATGAACAGCAGTAAGTTTTAGGCATCTTCAGGTTAAGATGGCCTTAACAGTGTTTACCTTCTGATTCTCTTCTTTGATCCAAGGACGCACATTTTACTCAGCATCCAGTCTTTGTAGACAGACTGATTCTTAGCAGAGAGGTCTCAGGTTTGCTACATTCTACAACTGGCAGTGTCCTTTAGTATTTGATAGACCTTCTGTATTGGCTCCTTCATTGGGTGGAGTTTTGACAGAAAGGAAGCTGACTGCTCTCTGAAGTGTTAAACAAGATTTAATAAACAGTGACCCTATTTTAATGTTAGCTCAATTTTCTTTGGTTGCTGTCAGAATTTGTTTATTGGATACTTTGAACCTTCTGATTTAGTCAATCTGAACTGTAGTAGCTGGAACATTGCATACTATAGATAAATATTGGATTAGCTAAAAGAATACTACCAAATTAAGGAAGTAACACATATTTATCCTTTTTAATAAAAAGGCCAGGTTGGACGTGTCCTTGGGCAGCCTTGTCTAGTGGGAGGTGTCCCTGCCTATGGCAGGGGGGTTGGAACTCGATGATCTTCAAGGTCCCTTCCAACCTAAACCATTCTATGATTAATTTTAACTATAACATTTACCAGAACTGTGAAACTACAACTGTGGTTACAAACTTGGAAGACAGGGTTAATCTCAGGAATGAAATAGAACCTGCTTATGCATTAATACCTATGTTCCTCAAACTGTACTAAAACATCTCATAATAGAAAAAAAAGTTTTATAAGAGAAAATATAAAACTTGCCAACTTGTTTAATGTAAAAGGTTTGACCCTGCTGTTGGCAAAAGGTTTTGGAAGTCAAATGGCATTTTGCTTAAGTAAGGTCTGCAGAAGGAAGTAATAAGCAAGCTATATATTATCCCAAAACACAAATTTGGGTGTAGTTTTTCGTTCAAGCAGGAAAATATGTTGTGTTCTATAAAAGGAAATTAGAATTCCTCTATCACAAAAATACATGTCTTCATTTTCAAAACGGTGTGCAGTGCAATCTATCTTATTGATATAATTTTTTTGTATTTCCTAGGACTCTGTTTCTTGAGCATGTCCCAAAATTAGTCATGACTGTAACACAATAGTTCTGTTTCTCTTCCCTCCTGTGGTGGTGACAAAATCTGGTCAAAGACGTTTTTAGATGTGTTCTTGTGATTGATATTCAGTTCTCTTAGTGCATGATTAATACACACATGGAAAAGAATTTCTGTGCTAATCTCTCAGCAGATATGTTTCTGTCCTAACATATTTTCTGTCTCTGAAAGCTGGTGTGCATTTTCTGACAGGACCATTTCTAAACACATCCAGAATACTGTTGACCTAGAAATTATCAGCTTTGAGTGTCCAACACTGAACATCTCAGGTGTTTTTCAATTATTTTATTGCCTTACAATAAACACCAGTCCTCTGAAAGCAATACTTGAGTTTTTTATTCCTTTCTTTATCTTTGCTTATTTATATCTTTCAGATACCTCTGTTGATACAGAACTAAAATTCAGCAAACAGATGGCAAATTATGAAAAAAAAACCAAACCCAAACCTGTTTGAGACACTTGATACCATTTTGATTTGGTGATCAGAGTAACTGTCAGATAAAAAAGATAACACCTAAAGAATTTAATTTTATTTTCCTCTCTATAAATCAATCACATTATTTAATTAGGTCCAAATCAATTTCTGATTTGATGTCCTAGCTTTAATACATGGGTAGTTAACCTATCACACAATTAATTCAAACAACTGAGTAGTATTTATCTTTAATTTAACTTTAATTATATGGTAGATGTCTTACATAAGAGGGATAGGAATGTAAGGACATTTCCATGAGAATATGCAGTCTTACAGAAATATATACTGATTTTGATTGGGATAGAGCTAGTTTTCTTCATAGCAGCTTGTATGGTGTTATGTTGTGGATCTGTGCTGAAAACAGTGTTGATAACACAGGGATGTTTTAGCTATTGCTGAGCAGTGCTTACCCGGTGTCAGGGTTTTCTGTTTTTTCCATGCTGCTCTGCCAGTGAGTAAGCTAGGAGTTCACAGGAGTTTGGGAGGGGACACAGCCAGGACAGCTGACCCCAACTGACCAAAGGGATATCCCATACTATATGACATTGTGCTCAGCAATAAAATCTTGGGGAAGAAAGGAGGGGGGATGTTCAGAGTGATGGCATTTGTTTTCCCAAGTAACCGTTACATGTGATGGAGCCCTGCTTTCCTGAACATGGCTGAACACCTGCCTGCTGATGGGAAGTTGTGAAAGAATTCCTTATTTTGCTTTGCTTGCATGCACAGCTTTTGCTTTACCTATTAAACTGTCTTTATTGTCTCCCCCATCCCACTGGGATGAGGGGTGAGAGAGCAACTGGGTGGGGGCTTAGCTGACTACTGGGGTTAATCCACAGCAAAGTAGAAGATAAAGTTCCTATCTTGTTTGTTTTGTTTTGTTGGTGGTTTTTGTTTGTGTTGGTTTTTTTCCCTCCTTGCCTTTTCTAATGCGTATCCACCACAAAGGTCCAAAAATATATCCCAGGTTTCATTAAAAGTTGCACATAATAGGCATTTATTTCACCCTCTATACAATACTGGGACAACAACAAGTATTCTAGCAATGCCAGAAAATTGTCAGTGATGGTGGTTTATGGTAGATCAGTTTCATTTCCACTTCATTTAATTATTGTTTTCATATTTTATTAAAAATCTAAGCTGTGATCTTCCTTGGTTAAGAATATTTTTTCACATTTCTCACTGTTATAAAAAAATTTTTTTTTGACAGAAGCTCATTATGTTAATGCAAAAATAAAAATAAGAATAGAGGAATATATAGGTCATTTTTTATACGTATAAATAGGTAATATATATATAGGTAATTTTTCTGTATTTTGTTAGGTTTTGCTTAATAATGAGGTAAGAACAGATGCCAAGACCCTATGATTAGATCATGTCCTGTCTGGGAAAAACATGGATTTTTTTTTCGTAATTTGACCTTCTGTCAATCCCTTGTTAGGAAAAGATTATAAAAATGGAAAGTGAATTGGTTTCTAATAGCAAACCTGATGTTACCTGGAGACCTTTACCATCTGATGTGCTTTGAGCATTTTATAAATCCGTGAACAGCTTTTGTGCTGTTTCTGAGGTATAGGCTGACAGCAAATAATGTATATAGAAAGCTGATCAGTTTGACCTTTCCATTGGTAATATTCCTGAGGTGAATATATAGTAAGATGCTGCTTCCTTGAATATATCATTATGTGCTAAATGGATACATTAAAGCAGTTACAATGAGAAGACAATGTACATGTGTTTTGACCACAGTGGTTTTAAAATCTGTCTTAGCTTTGTATAAAGTAGACATCTGCTGTGTCTTTGAAATATGGATTTCCTACCGAAATCAAGAAAAAGGGTATTTCAGTATGGTAATATTTGTCCTGCTGAGAAAAATCATCTTTATCTCAACTAAATAAGATTGATTTGGGATTTTTGATGTAAAAAATATTCCTTGTAGTATGTTAATATTCATAATAGCTCTTTTAGCATAATTGTAAATTGTCTTATAGTTTTCTTAATTTAGCCAATAATTACAAGTCTGCTTCCCTATTAAAATTGTTCTAACTAATTATTTTTAAAATGCGGAAACTACCAAATGGAACACAAAATAGATAGATAGCAAAATATATCAATGATGTATTGAATAAAATATGACTACACATTTATATTATACTAATGTATAAAGTAGTGCATAATATAGATCTTAAAGTAAATGTACCTGCTATGCATAATTGTCATAGGAAAATGTAATTATTTTCTCATATCTCATTTTCTCCAACTCTAAGATAGAGTTTTAAGGCACTTAATTCCAAATTTATGTCAACATATACATAAATATATATACGTAAATATATAAATAACTTTGCATGCGTACAATGAACGAAAATATTTTCGCTCATATTTGCCTTTGTTGTCTGCAGGACAATCAAATGAACAAACAAACCCTTTTTTTGCTATTTCTGAAGGTTACACAGAGGTTTTCAAGAGCATTTATGAGAGAGTGCCACTCTAGCAAGACATTCTTTTGCTATAAACATTATTTAGGTTACAACTTCTCTCCCAGGAAATCCCCTGTTCTTGCTCTGTTTTAGCAGTATGCCCCTCAGCCTGCACTTATAGCCCAAGTACTGTTATTTTTGAAGGAACTGAGGTGAAGGTTGTATATATGAAGATGCTGGAATTTTCATTTTAAAACTATTTGGTCATATAAGATATCATTTCAGTGTCCAGGATTACAGTTAAATAGTGAGTGCTTGTATATGCTTGTACGTACATATATATACAGGTGTACTTATATATAGGATCAGGAAATGGAACCTAAATATTCTTACTCATTTGCATCTGAGAAAGCTCTAAAAAGTCTTATTTCCTCCTACTCTCCAGGAATCTTGTAAAATTTCTCCTTAGTGGAAAGAATTTAAGAAGATGAAACTATGCCATTCCCATTATTACAACTTTCATGTTTGATTACAATGTATTGTGTGTTTAGGACACTCTCCAGCACATAAGTTCTAAGGCAATGAAGAGTATTGAACAGGTACCAATTCCTATGGCCTGACAAGCCTATAACCAATGGGTTGTCTTTAAAACCATACACCAAGGAAACAGAATTTTAGTCCGTGCTTTGCAATAATTTAGTGGTTGCCATAGGTTCTGTATGAATTCTCATCATTTTAGAAGGCCAAACAGAGCTTCTAGTGGCACAGTGGAATTTACTATGACTTCATTATATGTCTGTAGAATTTACTATGACATGTGCAGCTAGTGCCTTTTTCTGTCTTTGGAAGTTATATGTGCAAATTTAAAAGTTCTGAAAATATCTTTTAGCCTCAATCAACTTATGCTAATGCATTGATTTCTAATAATTGATTTATCCTCAAAATCTTTGACTGATTTAGTATATTTGTGATTGATTAAAACAAAAAGAGTAAATTTAATACCTTCAAACTTTGTAAAAGATACTTTGAATATGACTTTTACGTTGGATTTTAGTGTTGCTGCCTTTTCAGGAATCACAGGCTAGGATATTGCAGCCAGTTATGAAAATGAACATTTTAATAATTTTCTGTAAATACAAAAAACATTTCACAAATGCACAAGGCTCACAATAAAAAATGACAAACTTAAGGAACTCACTGTTTTAGGTACAAAACAAATGTGCAGTTTTTCTGCAATGAAATTAAAAATAGAGAAAATTATAACCTTTATATATCTTTGTAGTCTAGCGACAGAAACAGATGCCTGGGGAGTTTCAATAAGATCATTTTGAAATTTGAAGCAAGAATGTTGTTGTTGTATCTTTTCTGAAATTTGTAAGTTTTTCAGGATTTCAGTACTTCAGGAAATGGAGATGATTTTATGTATACGTATATATAGATGACATATACACACATACACACAATTCAGCAGAAGTATACACAATTGTCATAAATAGCATCTGTAGCTTTTAAGGCCTTTAAGGAGAGCAAGGTTTTCATGTCACTAATATGACTAGAGGAAATTCAAGGTAGTTATTTGGCCTCACCTCCAGTTAAACCAGGTAACCTGGTATATAGGCTTTTTTTTTTTCCGTTTTCTGTTCTAGAACCTGTGGAGAGAATTCTCACAATTTGGTACTATGATTCTACCACCCAAAAGTAGCTAGAGAAGTTGAGACAATTCAAGTTCTGTTTTAATACCTTTACTGGCAAGATAGGACATGTGAATGGTACTAACAGTAATGTATGAAATAGTATTACTTGAATCTGTCTACTACAGTCCTCTCAGTGATAATGGGGTCTTGCACATGAGTCTCCTGAGACTTTTTCCTATCTGACTTCAGAATGGTTAACATAATGAATTTATGAGGTCCTTAATAACAAGAATACCCACCTCAAATTTATTATCATGTAAACCCATTTTATGCTCTAGTCTATTCTAATTGATATTAGGGGTTTGGAGTTTTTTTGTATAACTAGAACCAGAAATCAGCAGCTGTAAGAAAAAAAAAATGTCTTATATTCAAGTATAGTTTTCCATGTTTCGTAACACTGCTGTGATCAAAATTTGTACTGAAGAAGCTCAGAACAAACATAGTTTCTCCCAGAATTCAGCTAGTTCATTATTAGGTAGCAAAGTATAACGTTGTATACTAATGGTTCCAAATTCTTCATTCACTACGACAGATGAATAACATCTAGGATCTTTACCAGCAGGATATTTTAGGAAATAACAGAATAAGTCAGTGAGCAGTTAGAGAGGTTTACATCTGGAAGTCTTGCTGAAAATAATGCCTCCTTTTGAAAAAGCAATCACATGAGAACTAGCTTTACTGCTCTTTAACCATAAAATTAACATCCTATCACATCATTTGTCAGTGTTATAGGGTTGTAGCAGTACTGCTGCTTCCCATTTCCAGATGGAGTATGGCTGTGAACAGTTACTGCTGCCTGTCCTGAAACACACAGAATGAAAGTTTAGGAAGAATAGATAGCTGATATTTTGTTGACTATATGGCACTACATATGGAATATGCATTATGTCAACTATGATGTATATTAAGATTTAATACATTCAATTCTACGTTATCTGTATTCTTCTACCTCCTGTGGAATGACAAGGGAAAATGCACAGCACAACACTCTATAATGCATGACGACAATTACACTTCTCTTTCACTAACAGACATTATACAGTTTCAGTAATCTGTAAGGATTTCATATATTATTTCTAAAATAAATACGCAAGATACTATCCAGAATGGAAAATATAGTACAGTGTGATATGCTTCTCCTTAAAATGTATGTATTTCAGAGGTGTAGCAGATCACCCAGGTGCTGGGCAAACAAAAGCAACAACTGATATCTTGAAGTCAAAAGAATGCAAGCAGAAGTTCCCCTGGTAGAGACAGGAGTGGGGAAAGTTCCAACTCACTGCACTGAGTATTGTGAGAATTATTGCCTGATCCTTTGGTAGTGGCATGTGTATGCATACTATGTAAAGTGCACATGGTATTCAGAGCCCAAAGGCTGCATTTCAATATCATGAGTCCTCAGGAAGGAACCTCATGAGGAACTCAGAAAGACAGAGAAAAGTTGATGAACATCGTCTTTGGGGATATCTTTCAACTACTAGGAAAGTGGCCTCAGTGCTGCTGAGAAATAGAAAGAAAAGCAAACAAGTTTGTCAGGGACATTGCATAATGTTTCAATTCACAAACCTGCATCTCCAGCCTTATGACAGCAAGAAACTGAGCTTATGAAAATGGAAATGACCTTTAGATTAAGAACTGATAGAAAACTATAAAGTTATTTGCGTTGGAGAGATGACAAATGAGAAACAGCTATCTCATTGTCTCGTCAGTACTAGAACAAGGGGAATTGAATGAAACTGAAGATGGAAAGCTCAAAAAAAACCCTACAACCAAACTTTTACTCAATTTTTTTCTTATAGTGTCATTTCTGTCTCATAAAATTAAACAGTGGTACATATAGTCTGTTTCTCTCCCTCTGTACACTAAATGTACAGAGAACTCCTCAATGGACTCAGGAAAATAATCTGAAATAATTATACTTGTAGAAGATACACTGAATTTACATAGCGCTTTTTTTTTTTTTCTAGGAATCTCAATGCCACTATCAGATAAATAGAAATGCTTATGTTAATTAAAGCCATGGGGAAAATGAGTCACAGAGGAGCTTTGGATCAAAGAAAACTTATAAGCAGCTGAGCATAAATTCCCTTGTCACCCATTGTACCTTTAAGCATCGAAACAGAAAATGTCTTTAACAAATACACACAAATTAACAACAGAATTAAATTACAGATATAAAACCCCAGATTTCCTTCACATAAATTCAGGAATTTTAATGAGATATCAATTAGACAACAATTGCTCATGGTTCACATTGTAGTCAACAGAAAGAGATAAGCATTCTCAAAATCATCTTCTGATGGTGTATGTTTCTATCTGCTGACTTTATTAATAGCTGAGGGAAGGCTACAAAATTGAGTTAAGTTTGCAAAATTCATTGGAATGAACCCAGACTTTACTCTTGGTTTAAAAAAAATGGTTTATTCTCTTTCAATGAGTATGATTACTGACACATTTTCCAGTTGAAAGGTATAAAGCAAAATACAGTACCCCTTTTTTCACTTTCTTCATCATTAAGGCAAAATGTTACACTAGACTTCTAAATTTCCCAGATACCCGTATACCAAACTACATAGATAAGGGAAATGGTATTCCAATATGTAATTTACTTCCTAATGAGCAGAATTGTTGCCGTCAGCACAGGCAGGTATGTAAAAATGTCTCTGTCAAGCATCTTGAAAATTATCATAAGCATATGAAACTAAGGCTGTTACAAGGTATGAGTAAATCTGACAATAAAATTGAATTTAAATTCTAGCTTACTTTTTGAACTACTTTGGCACGTTACCTACTATTTTGATTGGTTTTTAATTTTTTTTTTAAATGAAAGTTGTGTAAAAAAATGTGTGATTTAGAGGTAAGAAAAAAAGCAAATGAGCTATACGTCCCTATAAGCATAAGCAGCACTAAGAAAAACATATTGTCTTATCTCAAGCTCTTACAGAAGCCAAGTTCAATTGGCTAAACAGACCCTAAAAGGACTCCATCTTTTTTTCTGTAACGCAGGGAGAATAGTCTTAATTGAAAGTTTTGACAAATTTGTAATTACTTAACACTCTGAATCAGAAATACAGAGCAAGTATAATAATGTTTTATGCCCACTATTCAAAAATCATTGAGAATGTACATTTGCTTGTATTTTCTCATCTGCTGCTGTTTGATTTGTAAATTAGTTCTTTGTTTTAAAAAAGAAAAATCAAGAGGAGAAAAGTTATTTAAATATACTATAGTCTTTTTTTCTGTTAATGAGATTTTTTTTCCTTAGATTTGCTGAAAATAATGTTTTAATTGTCATTGCAAAGTAAGAATGTTATAAGCATGGAAAAATAAAAAACATACACAAAAGTTATGCACTAGAGTCTTTTTTTTTTTTGTCCTCTTTTACTAGCAGCTTTGTCCCAATGGCAGAGAAATGACTGACTTCTCTTGCATTTCAAATCTTCAAAGATCATCAAATATAGAATCTTGGCGGAAACACGTGCTGTGCTAGTTTAAGTCTTCTTTTTTGCCTTGCTTTTGTCAGAAAGGTATTTGGATTTATTTCAGCTGTACTAGATATGTCTTTTTAGAAGAAGTCTACTATATTACAATACGAAGTGGAAAATTTTATAAAAGAAGGGTCTTTCTGGGTGTCATTTCTAATATGCCTCCCTCTAAGTCTCTGACAGAGGTCACTTTTCAATAGAAGTCAATTATGTCAGCTTTTAAAAGAAAATATACAGAGGAAATAATACTCAACAAAATAGTTATGCTCTGTGGTTCACCGAATATCAACTGGTGTCTTACATAGTTGCTTCACTAGAAAAGACTGGGAGTGTAAATAAGAGAGGTAAATTAAATGTAAGTAAAATTTGCACATTGTGTGAAATATTGCAATTGACCTTCCATTTGAACTGAGTCCTGGGGAAAAGAGTACCTGAGCTTCCAGAAAATTCCTGTTCTTTATATCACATTAGAGTAACTGAGATGAAGAGAAAAAATACTGCATTATAAAAGAATGATTCTGAAATAGAGATGAAAATGTGATCACCCTACGGTTTTCAAACTGAGGAAGATAACATTGGGTAAAACAAAATAATTCACTGAAGGAAAGATACTACATGTCATATCTTTCCTACAAAAAAAAAATCCCTTCATAAATCTAGTTACTTCTAAACCGCTGTTAAACTACTGACTATTTAGTATTTGGGATGATTCCAAGTTACGTCCTGCAAACTTCAGCTTTTGCTAAGTGTTGCTCATAGAAGTTACTGAAGAAGTAACATTATCAATAATTAATTTTCTAGGCTCCTCTTCTTTTTTTTCTATTCTTTGTTGGGTTTTTTTTTGTAGTAATGTCTTTTTCTACAGAACCATGTCTGATAATAATGTTCTCTACTGAGAAAACGAAATTTGAAAACTTCAAGAGATCTCTACCATGAGACCATGCAGTACTTATCAAGGCATTGGAAATGGGCAATGTTAACTTAAAAGTATAATATGTCCCCTCAGTACCAAATTACTGGTACTATTGAAAGATTTCTATGTTGAAACTGTTTTCTTTATCACTTGTTGTTGATATGTTTTCCAGATAAATCTTTTTATTCTTTAAAGATTTCTGTGATGCATGTACATACTCAGTGTTTGGATGTCGAAAATTTCAAATGCCTAATTTCTATGCTTATATTCAGTCTCTATACCTACTTGTGGTGGGTTTGACCTTGGCTATGTACCAGAGGCCTCCATCCAGCTGCTCTCTCACTCCAGCTCTTCAACAGGGCAGGGAGAGAAAACAAAATGCAAAAGCTCAGGGGCTGAGATAAAGACAGGGACATCACTCACCAGTTACCGTCATGCACAAAACAGCTTCAGCTTAGGGAAGATTAATTTACTTCCATTTTATTTGCTAATTGAAAATTATTACAGGTGTTTTCTCTGTTACCCAAGGTATAATGGGAGTGAAGTAGGTATTTAGTAGTAGAAAAAACACTACCAAGAAACAGAGTGCTGAGACATCTAAGGTGTTAACAGTAGTCCACAATTTTTTTTCCACACTTTCTTTTGAATCTAGGCCATTGTGCCCTCTGAATACATTTGTATGGGTCTAGAAGAAAGTAAAGAGATAAATTCTTATGTCAGCTGAGACTAAATACCCCATTATTTAGTTTACATTACAAAGTTAAATGATCTTATGATCTTATTAGCATCATGGACACATGGTGGGATGGCTCCTATGACTGGAGTGTTGGAATGGAAGGATGCAGGCTCTTTAGGAAGGACAGGCAGGGTAGACGAGGAGGGGGTGTCACCTTCTCCGACCTCTGACCGGCTGGGGTGCATGGAGCTCCACCTAGGGATGGATGAGGAGCTGACAGAGAATTTATGGATCAGGATTAAAGGCAGGGCAGCGAATGAGGCCCTCTATAGACAGATAGGAGCAGCCTAGCATTCGCAAGCACTGGTCCTCGTGGGGGAATTCAACCACCCCAATATCTGCTGGAGGGACAACACAGCAGGGCATAAACAATCCAGGAGGTTCCTGGAATGCATTGATGATAACTTCCTTCTCCAAGTGACAGAGGAGTCAACGAGGAGAGGTGCCATTCTGGACCTTGATCTCACCAGCAAGGAGGGGCTGGTGACGAATGAAGCTCAAAGGCAGCCTTGGCTGCAGTGACCATGAAATGGTGCAGTTCATGATCCTTAGGGCAGCAAGGAGGGTGCACAGCACGCTCACTACCCTGGACTTCAGGAATGCAGGCTTTGGCCTCTTCAGAGATCTGCTTGGCAGAGTACTGTGGGATAAAGACCTAGAGGGAAGAGAGGCCCAAGAAAGCTGGTTAATATTCAAATATCACCTCCTCCAACCTCAGCAGTGGTGCATCCCAACAAAGAGGAAGTCAGGCAAAAAACACCAGGAGGCCTGTGTGGATGGACAAGGAGCTCCTGGACAAACTCAGACTCAAAAAGGAAGCCTACAGAAGGCGGAAGCAAGGACAGGTAGCCTGGGAGGAATACAGATAAATTGTCCAAACAGCCAGGGATCAGATTAGGAAAGCTAAAGCCCAGATAGAGGTAAATCTTGCCAAATACATCAAGGACAGAAAGAAAATTTTCTATAATTATGTCGGTGACAAAAGGAAGAGTAGGGAAAATGTGAGACCGCTCCAGAAGGAAACGGGAGACCTGGTCACCCAGGATATGGAGAAGGCTGAGGTACTCAATGACTTCACTGACAAGTCTGACCTCGCTCTTCACTGACAAGTGTTATAGCCACACCATCCAAGTTGCAGAAGGTAAAGGCAGTACCTCCCAGTACTGGGAGAATGAAGAACCACCTGCTGTAGGAAAAGATCAGGTTGAAGACCATTGAAGGAACCTTAAGGTGCACAACTCCATGGGACCTGATGAGATTCACCCATGGGTGGATGAGGTTGCCAAGCTCATAACCCCCATTTTCAAAAAGGGAAAAAAGGAAAACACAGAGAACAACAAACTGGTCAGTCTCGCCTGTGTGCCCAGCAAGAACATGGTGCAGATCCTCCTGGAAACTATGCTGAGGCACGTGGAAAACAGGATGTGATTGGTGACAGCCAACATAGCTTCAATAACAGCAAATCATGCCTGACAGATTTGGTGGCCTTCTATGATGGGGTTACAGCATTGGTGGATTAGGGAAGAGCAATTGACATCATCTACCTGGACCCGTGCAAAGCATTTGGCTCTGTCGTGCATGACATACTGGTCTCTAAATTGCAGAGACATGGATTTGACAGATGGACCACTCAGCGGATAAGGAATTGGCTGGACAGGTCACACTCACTGTGGTCAATGGCTTGATGTCCAAGTGGAGACCAGTGACAAGTGGTGTTCCTCAGGGGTCAGTACTGGGACTGGTGCTGTCTAACATCTTTATTGGTGACATGGACAGTGGGATTGAGTGCACCCCCAGCAAGTTTGCGGATGACACCAAGCTGTGTGTCATAGTCAACATGCTGGAGGGAAGGGATGACATCCAGAGAGACCTTGACAGGCTTGAGAAGTGGGCCTGTACAAACCTCATGAAGTTCAACAAGGCCAAGTGCAAGGTCCTGCACCTGGGTCAGGGCAATCCCAAGCACAAATACAGACTGGGTAGAGAATGGATTGAGTGCAGCCCTGAGGAGGACTTGGGGTGTTGGTTGATTAGAAGCTCAACATGAGCCAGCAATGTGCACTCACAGCCCAGAAAGCCAACTGTATCCTGGGCTGCATCGAAGAAATGTGGCCAGCAGGTCGAGGGAGGTGATTCTGACCCTCTACTCTGCTCTTGTGAGACCCTACCTGGAGTACTGCATCCAGCTCTGGATCACCCAACATAAGAAGGACATGGACCTGTTGGAGAGAGTCCAGAGGAGGGCTATGAAGATTATCAGAGGGCTGGAGAAGTTTTGCTATGAAGACAGGCTGAGAGTGTTGGAGTTTTTCAGCCTGGAGAAGAGAAAGCTCTGGAGAGACCTTATAGCATCCTTCCAGTACTTAAAGGAGGCCTACAGGAAAGCTGGGGAAGGACTTTTTATCAGGCAGTGTAGCAAAAGGATTATGGTAATGGTTTTAAACTCAAAGAGGTCAGATTTAGATTAGGTATTAGGAAGAAATTCTTTACTGTGAGGGTGGTGAGACACTGGAACCGATTGCCCAGAGAAGTTATGGATGCTCCATCCCTGGAAATGTTCAAGGCTAGGCTGGATAGGCCTTTGAGCAACCTGGTCTAGTAGAAGGTGTCCCTTCCTATTGCAGAGGGCTTGGAACTAGATGATCTTTAAAGTCCCTCCCAACTCTAACCGTTTTATGGTTCTGTGGTTCTATGAAATACACCAAGGAAAGCAGAAGTCAAAGATGGCTTCTTCTTTTATCCCTTCCTGCTGAAGATCTCTCTGATTTATATGCTAATCAGGTTTTCCTTGTCTGTCTCTAGGACACCCAGTTCTTGGAATTACAGTGTCTCAGATTTTACAAAAATAATGGAGTAGCTTTTCATAATTAAAAGATATTAGTCATCATCCAAGAATAACGTTTCAAAGGTTTGGTTTTTGTTTTTATGAATCAATGGTTCAGTGCACTAGATAATCAGGAGAACACTGATATCAGGGAGACATCATGTTGCCAATCTCTATTTTACCATTATTTTGATGGATATCAGATGGAAGCTCCTTTGCATTACTTAATATAAGATTCAAAGGAAACCATTACCTCTGTACCCCCAGAAGTTTTCAAAATGCTGAAAGTCCAGACTGCTCTGAGTTGCAAATACTCATACCAAATCAATAGGCAATTTGGTCATCTATGCCATGGTCGATGACTTCAAGCACAAGAGATTTCACCTATCACTTCGTTTGGGCATTCCTCCTCTATAAGAACTATAAATGATCAGTTTTACTCGGATACTGCAGTGTTGGCCATCACAACTTCTAAGTCTTCTTCCCTGACAGTCCTTTTTAATTTGGATCACAGTGTCTTGTCTGTGAAAATGCTGACCACTCAGAATTTTTGGTAAAGAGGATTAGCATTCTT
Source organism: Anarhynchus alexandrinus (assembly GCA_008711295.1). Classification (NCBI taxonomy): domain Eukaryota; kingdom Metazoa; phylum Chordata; class Aves; order Charadriiformes; family Charadriidae; genus Anarhynchus; species Anarhynchus alexandrinus. The sequence continues at coordinate 27,522 of VUYV01000554.1, forward strand.
AACAAAGTCTTTTCTCAGTATGTACCAGCTGTTACAATGCATAATCTTCAGTTCTTGGAAGTATTTCCCTTTTGGTTCCAAGCCTAAATGCAAGTAGTTCTGAAAGTGCTTTGCATAATACTGCAAATTTCAAATGGCACAGTCATTTTCTAGGGAAGAATTCTTTTTGATGGGTCTTTCACTAAATCAATTTTCTCTTTTTATGCATTATTATTTTCCCTGCCTTATGGATAACTTCATTAATTCATTAGAAATGACATCTTCAGGCTGTTCTCTGACGAACACAAGCCACATTGTCAACCTAAAATCTTACATGATTAGGATAACATTTGAAAAGTGATATCATTTACTTTTTCCTTTTGTCAGGACTTTTGTGGAACTGTAGTGTAACATTCTTCCCTTTCAAGGCAACCAAGAATGAAAACGAATTCTGGATCGTAAAATATACCTGTGTGTTATATATTCAAGAAATGGACATACAGTTCAGGATTTCGAAACCAAGGGTCAACAAAGCATGCTTTAACTATCATATATCATTTAATCAGGTACATTATGCTCACTAATCAAGATTTACTGCCTGAATCAGAAGATGAGATAATTTATATACTACTGTTACAAGATACCTGCATGTTCCTTAGTTTTCCTCTTAAAATAATTACCTTGAATCGTTTGTTCCTGAAGATCATGGCGGACAACTTCTTTCTGTATTGTCATGCCTTTTATTCTGTTAAACAGATAAAATATTATCTTAGTTAGTGTTAAAGATAGAGTGGCAAAGCAATTCTAGACTTTTTACAGATAAAGAACAAGAATTAATGTAGGAATGTACAACCAAAACTTTGATAAACTAAGATTGCTGTTTCAATATCTGCCTTCTTTTTTCAGTCAGTGTGCTAACAGGAATTTGCTTCAAGCAACAAGATGATCTTAGGAAAAGACATTTTTCTTCCCTGAAATTTCTTAAGTTAGATAGTTCTATTTTAAATCTGTAAGAAATATGCTTATTTTTAACAGTTTTACTGCTTAGCACTAAGTGGTTTTGATTTTTAAAAGTGAAATTTGGCAAGTGAGTCATACATACATCCTGACTGCTTGTAATTTGAGTAAAAAAAAAAGGATGTTTTGCCTTGAACGAAAGTAAAAAAGTTTCTGAGAATGTTTTGAGGGGTGTTTTTTTTTCAGAAAGATTTGTGAGTATTACCTCCATTTTTGTTAGGAAAAATGGTGATTGGTGTCCCTCTGCACACCATCTGATCATTCCAACAAGGTAATAGAGACCTCCTGACACCATATAAGTGTTTGCTCTTCCAGCAGTGTCAGTGCTACCATTGTCAGTGTTGACTTAAAACTAATACACAGATACATATGTAGGTATAGAAACAGATAATTCTTCCTAAATACTGTGCAACTGAAAGGGTACACTCCTTGATTTCCTGGCAGATCTATCATTATGTGCCAGAATAGTGCATTTGTAAAGTGTGCTTGTATTCAAAATATGTAATATATATTTGAATAGTTTTGCATCCCCATTTTTATGGCAACCTGATTCCCATATTAATTTTACATTAAAGACTGTACATAGTTCCAAGGGAAGTCTTTTCAAAAGGATATGTTTTGTAGCCATGGAGAGCACAGAACATTTTGTGCAACATACAGTATTGAAGGTGAGTCTAGCAACTGCAAAAAGGAGGGTCATTCTCATGACTAAAATACGGAGTGGTGCCTGCTGAGAATTTGATACTATCCCTTTCTCTGCAGGGGTCCTATGTAACCTTGAAAAAGCCAGTGGAACTAAATCTTTCCCACCAGTCACCCATGAGAAGCCTCACCTGAGCCTAGCCTAATTCGCAGTTAAAAACTGTAACAGAACTCTAGGACATCTTAATTTTGAACAGTAAACTGAGTACCAATTAATCTGAAAAATCAGATCTGTATCTTGAAAAACTGAATGCTGAGAATAGCAGAAATTAAACCTATTTGTTGGATAGGCTGTTTGTTAAAATTCAAATGGAATAGCTTCAAGGAGGTGATCCAGTTTTGATAAGATTCATCTGATAATTAGTAAGAGTCCAGCAGAACCATTTCTGTTTAGCAGCAATAGATTTCTCTTTGGCAGGCCATGTCTTAGAATCACAGGAGCACTGGCTGCAATGTTGATAGCTTCTCATTAGTATCTTCTATGAGGACAGGCTGAGACAGTTGGGATTGTTCAGCCTGGAGAAGGGAAGGTTCTGGGGAGACCTTATTGCAGACCTCCAGTACCTAAAGGGGGCCTACAGGAGAGCTGGGGTAGGACTTTTTCCTCAGGCATGTAGTGATAGGAAATTTTTCACTCTGAGGGTGGTAAGGCACTGGAACAAGTTGCCCAGAGAAGTTGTGGAAGCTCCATCCCTGGAGGTGCTTAAGGCCAGGCTGGATGGGGCTTTGAGCAACCTGGTCTAGTGGGAGGTGTCCCTGCCTATGGCAGGGGGGTTGGAACTCGATGATCTTCAGGGTCCCTTCCAACATAAACCATTCTATAATTCTATGTGTTCTAAAGAGTTGTAGGAACATTGTTTTTTTGGTGGAACTGGGGAGACGCACATACACTTCTCCACAATGTTCAACTATTTATGGTTTTGATTTAGATGGGGAATGAAATTGAAGGGAGGCAAGTTTAGGGAGAAGTCAGATGTCAAAATCCCTCATGAAACAAAATGTTTATGACTATTTGTCATTAAATTCCAGTGGAAACTATTAATTTCACTTTCTCAATATCTCTAAAATATTACTTATAATGCCTATTCTCCTTGTAGGAACTTTTATGCATATGAATTCATTGATAATTTTAAAGCATTCAAATAGCATAGATATGGTGATGAGCACCTCAGATAAGTCCTGTGAGAACATGAGTAATTGGCTGTTCAGAACAGAGCTAGAATGATATGGGCTAAGCAAAGAAGACAAAACATAAATATTGAATAGCTGCTTGTGAAGCAAAATCCAACATCTTTTGTATTGACTAAGGCAAAGGTCCACTAGGGAGAAATACTGATAACATAATTGAAAGACTAGATCATAATGTGCCTATACAGATGGTCACATGAACACTTAAAATGAGATTGTGTGATCCCGGATGTGCTGTTGCGATGGGACAATAAAGCACTAGCTTCTCCAAGTGGTTTTCACTGAAAATGAAACCTCGAAAATAGATAGAATCTCAAACTTCTCTCTAGATTTTCTAAGAGCTACACGTATTTTGCAACTGATTCATAGGAACAACAACTGTTATACCTCCAATTAAAAAAGGTACCTCGATAATACATTTCAGGAGTCTACTGGAAAATACTAGGACAATGAAACATTATTTTCTATAAAAGTGTTTATTCAAGACAAGCATTTCCACTTGCAGATACCCACTTAAAAGTATACAGGTAAAAGTTCATTAAGCCTATCTTTGTATAGACTAATCAGACTCTGGATATCTGAACCAGCTGGTCTCTTGGTGAATAATCTACAAAAATCCAGCTCCAAAGCCTCAAAACCTGGCTACCTAGAAGGTAAAAGCTCCCATTCAGTCCATTAAATTTCCTAATGTGTTTTTCCTACCAGCATTACTTAAAGGCACCCTTCTCTTTATTTTCCAAATGAGAAGAGGAAGCTCCACAAATAAAGGTTCTTCAGTCCCTAAGGGAATTTTTGCATGTCTTGTCCTTGTTGACTATGGTCAACTTTAGTCTGATCAGAATTTGCAATAGCAGGCCTATTACATGGATTCTTTGCACAATTTGGGAGGAGAATTTAGTTCCCCTCAAATAATATTCACAAACCCAGCATGAAGATAACCTAAACCACCAAATAACGTAAAAGCTATGGGCAGGAAGAATGCAAAACTGGTTATTTAAAGAAAAGCAGAAAAAATGTCATTGGCTCCATAGTTTGACCATGTCGCTTTCAGATTAAAAGTAGAGTGGTCCTAGCCTTTTCTCCCAGAATTAGTCATGGAATTTATACTGAGAAGTCAGTTCTTATGAAGTAAAAAGTTTGGAAAGAAATGGAGTCCAGAGTCTCTGGAAGGCTTGATTAAGTTAGAATTTTTTAATAAACTTCAGTTTTGTAGGGAATGTTCCAACAAACTAGTAATATAGCTCAAGCATATGCTATCTTCCCCTTTTCTCAGACTTCATATCCATTTACAAAATGTTATTAAATGTTTTTGATGATAGATATAATTAACTGATGCAAATTCCATAGAACACAAAGAAATGTCATATTAGTATCCTCTTTCTTTGGTATTACATTATTTACCTCTACTTAAAATGATTATTACCATGGCTGAGACAAAAATCTGTCTATTTTTCTTTGTGAGAAGATGGATTCTAAGAGATTTAACTCAAGACATGTATGTTCAACATATAGACTCCTAAAGCTAGAAATGACACAATGGAATGTATAATTTTCATTCTTTATGGAATAAGCAGCCTTGCTGATGTAAAAAATTTGAACACTCCTGAGACCCAGTTCTATAAACCAATCCTTTTCCTGTTAAATGACAATAATATCTAAACACTTCAAATCTGCCTAAGTAGTAAGTACATACTGAAAAAAAAAAAAACCCCACTAAAAATGGTGTCACTGTTGCTGTATAAGCACTGTTTTAAAAGATAAAGAAAACACCTCTATGCAGTGCTACAAACAATGATTAACTGAGTAAATGTAAAGCATTTTGTAATGCTGGAGTTTGTGATGCATCTATTTTAGCCTCTAAAACATAGTAACAACCGCAGCCTGATGACTTGCTACGTAGACCTGGTTGTTTTTTTCATTAATTTCTTTTTTAAGAAAAAGGATAAAGCAATCATCAAAAACTAGACCCCTGCAACTCCTCCTGGTTTTCCTGCTGTAGAGACTGTTTCATGGACATGATGATTGAATAACATCTTGTCAAGACAGGACTGCGTGACATGAATATTTTAAGGCATTCATATCTGTTACCCAAAAATATTCCCATGTTGCCTTCAAATGGCCACTTGTACCACTTGTCACTAAAAAGGATGTGAAAAGCAACACTGTGAACATACTTCATAGATGAATCTACCCTTATGTTCTGTGATTTAGCTGCTGTAATTTCCCCATGGAAATAGGATAACTGAAAACAAAACAAAGTGCATGTAGACGTTTTTGTTTCCTCCAAGCAGACAATTTCTTATTAATTGCCACTCAGGATGTTATTCTGCATAATTTATTTTCTGAATAGTCCAGGAACAGAATCAGAAATGAATAAAGAGAGGAACTTCTGTTTTCATGCTGAATGGCAATGCCAAGATAGATTCCGGACACAAAATAAAATAACAATAAAATGGGGTTTGCATCTTTCCTCAGAGGCATCCAGGAGAGAGTGTGTTATTGTGCTCCTATTTCCTTTAAGCAAGCAGGTTAATTTGTATTTCAGAGTCTCATTGCATGAATGGACACTTTTTCCAAATTTCATGAAAAGACAGATGATCTTTTTGTGTTCTTTTTTGTAGTGCATATAACTAGAAGGAACCACAGAACCTTAATACCTGATATATAGTGAAAAGAGATATTTTTGTAAGAGGGAGGAAAAAAACCAAAACCCAACACCAAAACCAAATAACTCAGTTATGTATGTAGAAAGTATATTAATGAGGACAGAAACAGATACTGAGATTTCTGCTTAATAATCTCTGTTTCAATTATTTATATGCTGTTCTGTTGTGTTCCTTATGGTAGTAATTGAGTCTTATATTAATCAATATTTTCCCAACACCTCTGATAGGAAGGCCCAAAGCAAAAAATATATTATTTGAAGTTAAAGTATACTGGCATGTTTTTTTGTTTGCTTGTTGTGGTTTTTTTTATGACAAGCAGCTTAAAAAAGTAGATTAACTTCATGTAGACAGCACAGGAGCCAGAGATATATATAAGGTGGCTGCAGAAGAAGGCATTTTTATTTATCGCATAGCTTGAGAAGAAAGATGCGATAGAAAAGGAGTCATGGGATGCAGAGCTGCCCAGAGAAGAACCCCGAATTATGCTATTGACAACACAAATCAAGCAGCCTTGGTGACATTTTAGGAAAATTTTATGCAACAGTAGGTTTTATACTGCTGGAGGAGTTTCAACTTTCGTAAGTTACCCGTGCATTTTACAATGAGACCTTCTCACTTACAAATATCCAACAGTTAGAAGCATTGGTACTCAGTACATCTGCATAGCAGAAATATCCTATCTTCCCTTCAGCATAATTCAGGTGCACTCTGAACTGCACAATGTTTCTGATTTTTGAATACAAAATATCCAGATTTAATCCAAATTTTTAGTCTTACCTTACCTTCTCTTGATATCTGAGATGTCTCAGCGTGTCTCCACATGTTTTTTACTAAATGATTCAAAAAGGTCTATAAACAAGATATAGCCATATATTTGTCAAATAGAAATAGCAGTACAGCTGGAAAAGCGAGCACTTTGAAGTTCATACAGAGTACTCCCCTTCTGCTCTTGTGTTTTGTTCATTTAAGGCATGATCACATATCAAAGCCAGCTTGGTCAACCTAATTTGATCTTTGATTGGGGAATCAGCTGTAATTTGTGAACAAGATCTTAGAGCTAAAGACAGGCTATGGTGCTTTGCCAAAGCAAACTGTCTGATGCCTTATGTTTAGAAGAGCCAGATAGGAGCCCCACTTCTCATCTGGATCATGGGAATTATTAATGTTCTCCACCTGCTATGTCATCACGTTCCTCCGACACATTCCTCCATAGCTACAGAATGCAATATTCCAAACACAGCACCCATCATCCCTCACATGAACTTACACAGGACTGCTGCATACTTCAGGAAAAAAAAGATACCTCCCTGCTGTGGAAATGAAAGGGCTTCTTTCTTTCCAACTCACTATTGTGTTTCTGAACTAAAGAGAGGCAAATGTCAAACTGACCTTTTTAACTCAGATAATTTAAAAGCACTGTTCAGTAGTCCCTTCACTAAAGTCAGTCAGAAAACTGCATTTGTTTATAGTGCCATATGTTGAAAGAGCAGTAGAAATGCTTATAAAATACTAAGTACTTGTTTTCTCTTTGCTGACAATTTAGAAACATCTCTTAAACATCTTTTAAAAACATCTCTCTTGTGAAAAACTACCCTGTGGGATGTGTTGCCCTCAATGTCAGAAAACCCTATATTGCTCTAAGACAACAAAACAACTCAAGCAAAAACATCTTAAAGTTCTGCACATTTTTGCTTTCTCCCACATGAAATTTGAAAGAAAAAGTGTTGAACAGCCATCTGGCATGGTGTCCATAAGGATATGAAAATTTAATTGGAAAAAAATGCTTTCTCTTACGCTATATATAGTTGCCAATATCCTGTGGAAAAGCTTGTCCATTTTTTTCCCCATTATTTTTGTTGTTTTTTCTTACAGTATTTGCTATGTGCACACTGCACATGAAACTGTCAGTATCAGTTTTTGCCACCTCTTTTCTGTAAAAATGATTGATCTGTCTTGGCTTGCAAATTCATTATTTACAGAAATTAAAGTCTATCAGGTTTTGTAAATCTGAAGGCACAGGTAACTCCTTAAATGAAATGCTTATTATCTATGCTGTCATACAAAACATTTCAGAACTTAAAAAAGGTAGGTAAATAGAAGAAATTCAAATATCAGATAATTTCATCTCAAATCTCTCAAGATGTAGGCTCAGCTAGATCCTGTGTTTTAATTTGCCATGTTTCTTTAGGAAAGAATATGCAATCTGACTCAAGAGTATGAAGATGTAGATTATATAAGTATAGCTGTCATACATGAGAAAACTTGAAGAGACAGAATCAGAATCAACTAGAATATATATCAGAACTTGAAATGAAAGCCACCTAGAGCTTCTACTTGTGTGTTTAAATTTTTTTCCTCTTTTTTTCTTTTAAACATGGACTATTACAAAATCAAAATAGGGTGAATCAGAGTGCATGGAAATGTGCACCTAACTTGGAGTTTAAACAGTCTTCTATGAACTGGGAGGCATTCTATAGAAGATGAAAATAACTATTTTTATCCCATTTTCCTAAAGAGATGAAACTGATACCATCATCCTGCATAGAATCTGCCTGCCGTTAAGTGTAGTATCCATTAGCAAGCTTGACTAAAGGAAGGCTTTTCAGTTACATTCTTTGTAAAAATGAGAAAGGAGTTAAAAATGAGAAGAAAGACCTGAGTGCACATAAAATGACTGATCAAGTGAAAAGCTTCAGAATGAGATCACGTGTTCTTAGAAATCAGAGAATCCAAAGAGGAAAAAGACTTCACAAATGTGGTAAAAGTTCAGCTGATCTGTGCACAGTCTTAAAGAACAAAAATCAGCCAATGTCAGAGAGAAAATTAGGCCTCATTGGGTTGGAAGTTTAGGAAGCTTCTTGGTTGCTTATGAATACAAATTTTGAAAGTCAACACCAAGTTCTTATTGACTGGTGAAGAACTATGCAAGGAATTTTATGGGTTCCTTCCCCCTCCCCCCCCTGATTTTAGACTTTGATCAGTGATAGAGTTATTCTGAAATTACTCTTGGAATTTTATTTGAATTACCTTTTTTTCTTCCTTCTATACTCATTATACTCTCCGGAAAAAATAATATGAGAGTCAGTATTTTCCTCACTCACCCTCATGCTGGCAAGGTAATCACCACATGTACAGTACAAGTTTTGCTGGCTTTGAAAACATACTAGTTTTGAAAAGCCTGCAACATGAGGTAGGACTAAAAACTTTGTTAAAAGCTATCAGACGAATGTGATTAAGAAATTTAGGCACCCAAGTTAGTCAGACATTCTGGTCCTTCTGAGGTCTTCAGAGACAGCTTCTTATTTTCACTGATTCTACAAAAGGATTAAACATTTTCCACTCCAGTGTGTTTTGGAGCTGGACTCAGTGATAGCATACGTGCTGTTCATGCTTAGTGCAAGAGGAAAACAAGTCACAGAAAGATGCTGGGGGTCATATTACTTTAATCAAAGGATATTAAATCCTGCTGGGAGCAGGTCTCACTATTGCCAAGTTAAGAGCTGCCCTGGATATAATTAATTCATAGGTCTAGTTTTAAGATGTTGGAGAAGGCAAACTGACTTTACTCCTTCAGATTTAAACAGCTAGATCTTCCTTATAAATGAAAAGTGATGCAAATAATTTCTCTTTTGTGACAAATAAATAGTAGGAGATATACTAATTAATCTCCATAGTGATATTTAGCTGCTAAAATAAGGTTATGCCTAAGTCATTCTTCTCTGTAGGCAATCAAGGTTTAGCATTTTATGATTTGCGTTGTTTTCTTCTGCCTGATTTTGACCCAATTAAAATGTAACAAGACTGTTAAATCTTATCAGTTGTTTCAAAGAATATTTTTTATGCCTGTTCAATTTTTCTTAAATATTCTTTTCCTTATTAATGACTCATGCTCATCCCATGTAATGTTTTTTGCTATGCAAAACACCCTGGCTTTGTTTCTAGAGGGAAATATTCATAAGTACATCATTCACCTAAAACCAATACTAAAAGCTAACAATTTATTGTTGTACTGCTTTTAATGTAAAACTCATGAGATATTTATCATCTTGTTTTCTGGCACAAAACTAAAATAATTGCTTGGTGTTTTTCATGGGGAGGCAAAAAGGGAGAATTGGATCAATTGCCTCATGCCTGAACACAATAACTATTCGATAGTTGTGGAATTTAAAAAAAAATGATAATAAAAAGCTAACTTCTTGGCTTATCTATAGTTTACCTGCTTAGTCTCACAATGGTTATACTACTGCACCCCAAATTGGATGTGTGCACTATGTTCTGTGCTTACTTTTCCTTGAAAATATTTGATGAGATTTCAGGAATCTGCAGATTTCAGCTTCTATCAATGAATGAGGCTAAATATGGTCCATTATGCACAAATCATATCAGATTAAGAAAAAATTGCAAAAATCAGGCAAAACTCCAAACACAGCTATAAAAACGTATTTTGTTTGGGGATTTGAGGAAAATTATTTTACTTCACAGTCCACATCTTTAAGAAAAACTGCTGACAGTTTACTGTTTGTATGCAAAGGATTAAGTTATTCAAGCCTAACTTAAGACATCTAGAAATAAAATTATTACTTCAAAGTTTGTGTTTCAGACACTTAATAGTCACTTAAAAGATACAATCATAGGGTAATTTTTGTTTACTGTAAAATATGTAACTAAGGTTAGGTAAATCACCCTTTGGAAATGCTCTTATATTAAGACCATCTGAGGTGTCCAATTCCAATCCAGATTTAAACACACAACCTTTGGACACCTAATTTTAAAATAGGTTATTCATTTTCTTAGACTATTAGTTCTACAGCTACGTAGCACTATAAAGACAGAAGATAAAAATACCAGAAAATAAATGTAGTATAGCATTTAATAAATCAGTGATAGGTAATCCTAGTATACACTAATTTATGCTATTTAACTTCAGCAAAATGTATAGCTAGCACTGTATTCATGAGTTGCTCAGTATACTTGCAATTACTGTGATCTGCTGTTACAATGGAGACAAAAGAATTAATTATTTATAGGTAGTGTGATTCCAGTAGCTAGGGATTTATGTTTTTCACCAGTTAGTAGAGAAAATCTATAGATAGCATAATGTTATTCACTTCAGAATTTCTTGTTCACCAAGAATTTCTTGTTAAACTGAGAAGTACCACAAACATGATTATGTTCCATTGCTCCTCAAATGATAAATATTCTTCTGTCTCATAGACAATTCAAATCATAAAATTATTAATAATAGCCAACTGGAATATAGATAATCACTATTATGTGGCTGTATTCTATGTCTTCTTTCTATTTTCAGGTATTTCACTAGTTGCAAATAAAGATAAATTTTACAATTATGCAATTCTTGATTTCATATTTCTGGGGTTTTTTTCCTACAATATTTATACTATAGTCAAGCTACATAATACTCTTAAATTTCCTTCATGTGAGTTACTCACTTCAGTGTCTTGAGACTTATATCTTAGAAGAAACAAAATTGAACTGTGAAAATCCTTATTTCCACTGGGAATTTTATTTTTAGATTTTCAGCTTTCCCTCCATCTGCCTTTGAGCAATTTTCTGTGCTTCAAGCATGAACAAGCAATATTAATCCAATTTCTAGTTTCTGTGAGGCACATTAAGTTAGATCAAATACACCTCAACTCACCTCTTTTGGAACTACACATTTATTTAACTGTTTCATTGCCTCACTCCCACTAAATCTGTGCAGCACCCAGAGCTGTGAAAAACATGGATTTTTCTGAAATGGATGTGGAGGTGACAGGAAAAGCAAGCAAGCACTACATTGCTTTTTACTAAAGGAAAGGTTCTACTCCAATTCCCAAACTAGCAATCACTCAAAACCATTATGTTGTAGAACTATAATTCAGGCAACATTCAGTCTACTCACCAGGTAGAGTACAACAGCAGTATGGTTAGTGCCTGTTCTTAACAAACCCTTCAAAGAACATGAAGCAAAAGAGGCTCAGTCAGTTCCTCCTTTCCCCCTTCCTAGGTTTTAGTCAGTTACAACAGAAACAACTAGTAGTGTTTGCCTTTTCTCCCCCCCCGCCCCCCGCCAATTTATAGGACAAGGTATTATCTTCTCTGTTCAGTAGAATCAAGGTTGACCAAAGCATCTCTCACTTTACCTTCCTTCTCTTGAGATTCACAATCCCTTTCTGTTATATCATTGCTCCTTAGATAGTTTGCATCAGTTTTTTGTTTACAGGTGGTAAATATTACAAAGAAATATCTTTTGAGATACTACTTAGTCTACAAGAAAATAACCCTTGAACGTATCTGCATTTTCATAGCTGTTACTAATTAGTCTTTATAATTAGTCCTTTCCTCAACATTACATTTACACAATATCCAGCAGTATAAAATACTATGCTGAGGTATTCTTTCCAGCTAAATATTGTTGGTCTCATATTACTATTGATCTTACTATTATTCTTATTAAAGGTGGTCATTACTTTTCCATGTTAGATATGCGTGTGTTAAGTATTTGAAATCATTCCTGTAATGGCTGTTGGGGAGGCCCAAACCAAGCCAAACTAAGCTAAACTAAGATAAGATAAACTAAGCCAAATTAAACAAACAAAGCTAAGCTAAAATAATCTATAACTGGTATAGAAATGATGCGTTTGTGTGACTAACAAATAAATCCCCACAATGGAAGAAGGCTCAGAGGAGATGTGCAAGGACAATGGGCCCATGAAGCTCAGGGTGTGACTCACCACAGCTGTTGCAAAGAAATCTGACTTTATCTCAACACAAAAGGGTCCAGAGGCTGACCTTTGTTTGAGATAAACAGTTATGTCAGTTGAGTGGATCAACTAACTACATCACAGCTGAGTGGATCAATTAGTGGTGTAAATGTTTTTCCCTGAGCTTATTAAAAGACTGTAAATATCCACCTGAGTTAGGCAGAGCAGCATGGGGGGGAGTAAATGCATGGCTCAGCTCAACACAGGGTATGAAAACTGAACAACTAACAAAATAATTTCAAAGAGAGCAGTGGGTTTGAGCTTTCTTCAACACACATGTTCCTCCTTGGCAACTGGGGATGCTGTTGTGACATGTTGGTGAACATACTATAAAGACCGATAATGGGGATCACATCAGGATTGTGACTGAACTGTGGATTGCAATTACTCTATTTTGCAAAAGTGCAGCTTATGCTTGTGTTGGTGTTAGCGCAGAGACAAACACATAACCAACTTTCTTCGGTTATATGCGGTGCTTTATTTCAAGGCGCCGGGAACCAGGGGTACGCACCCAAATCTGGCTCCANTGCAGCTTATGCTTGTGTTGGGACTTCAATACACCTTTTATCACTCTGCTAAATCAAAAATCCAAATATCTTTACATAAATAAATTTCATATTAAATATTACACCCTCCATATATAGAATATCTAATAGAACCTAGTCAGAGAATATTAGACTCTAGCATTTTGCTCAAACAAATATGGCATGCAAACACTTTAAAATATGTAATGGTTCATTAACATGCACTAAGTAAATACAAATAGGGATAGGTTTTTTTCTCGTCTTTCAGATTCTTATTTATTATTTTAATTTAGAAATATACTTATTAGATTATTTCCTCTTTGACATTTTAAAATAGCTATATAATGTATATTTAGATATAAAAACGCGTGAATTACATATTGAAATTTTGTATACTAAATGTATATATAAAAATAAAAATTTATATATGTATATAAAGTTCTAAAGTTATTAATTCAAACCAGGAGGGTCTAATTTGTAGGTCACTATAACAGAGCAGTGGCTGTTGGTACTGTTTCTTGACACATTTGCTACATTTTTGCTATTTATCTGGAGAGCCTTTCTTATGATTTCCTTTTTTAATTCACAAGTGTGTTATTAAGTTTCACACATACTTGAAAAAAAAAAACAACAAAACCAACCAATATCTAATCCATTATTAGGTTGTGTTATCTGGATGTAGCATTCAGTATGGGAAGAAACCTTCCCTTCTCTCCCAATGTCCTGGTAACCTGACATGCAGAAGACCACCCTTATAAAATGGGTCATTTGCTCTATTTTTTCCTTACCATTTCCTCTAAGAAAACCTCAATTTCATGTCTTTCTGTCCCCATCCTACGATTCTTCCCGCAGAAAATTCCAGTAGTGCACAATAGATGGGAATCCTTCTCTGTAAATCAAAGAGCTTTTCTGGTGATATTCCTTCGCTGAAACATCAAGTCTTTTGATTGCTGAATTAGCAAAAATGTAATATAATATTTAACTCTTAGAAGAGGTCACTTGTTTAGGATATACAAAATGGAGCTTCTCTTGTATCGGAAACTTTGTGGCCAGCAGGACTAGGGAAGTGATTAGCACTAGTGAGGCCTCACCTCGACTACTGCATTTAGTTTTGGGCCTCTCACTAAAAGAAAGACATTGAGGTGCTGGAGCGTGTCCAGAGAAGGGCAGTGAAGCTGGTGAGGGGTCTGGAGAACAAGCCTTATGAGGAGCAGCTGAGGGGCCTGGAGAACAAGAGGCTGAGGGGAGACCTTATTGCTCTCTACAACTACCTGAAAGGAGGTTGTAGCAAAGTGGATGTTGGTCTCTTCTCGCTAGTAACAAGCAATAGGACAAGAGGAAATGGCCTCAAGTTGTGCCAGGGTAGGTTTAGATTGGATATAAGGAAAAATTTCTTCACAGAAAGGGTTATCAAGTATTGGAACAGGCTGCCCAGGGAAGTGGTTGAGTCACCACACCTGAAGGTATTTAAAAGACAGGTAGATGTGATGCTTAGTGGCATGGTTTAGTGATGGACTTAGCAGTGTTAGGTTAATGGTTGCACTCAGTCTTAAGGGTCTTTTGCAACCTAAATTATTCTATGATACTTCGATTCTATGCTAGACGGAGTTTTCAATGGAGCACTGACATGATTTTCTTTGCCACATAAAAATAACAGCAGTGAATGATAAAAGACATCTAGTGGAATGTTCTAAATATTTTCCCTAATCTCATAGTGCATTTCTTAGAACCTGTGCTGATACCAAAATCTCTACACTTTAAATACCAGAGGAAAAAGGAAAAATATGCTCAACTTGAATACGTTAGAAGCCTTTAAAAATTACAGTAAAGGAATACACACACAACAAAAGTATTCAAGGTCTATTTTATCTCTTTTACAAGGATCTAAATATAATTCCAAAATTAAACCACAAAATTCTTATCAATAAATCTGGGGGAGGGGTAGTGGAATTTTTAGTAAATTGATGGTATAATCCTTAGAAAATGCATCTTCATCACCCATTTTACAAATATTATTTTCTGCATTCTAACAAGTGCAGTATTGTTTCAAAACATAAAAATATACGAAGAAATAGTTTAAGACAAACTTCATGTTTCTGGAAATCAAACTGTATACACTCTATCTCGCACTGTGAATCTCAACTGCAAACAAACAAAAGGAAGAAGCACACCACCAATATCTTTGTTTGTTAAGCAGAAGAGGGCACTCAGAGCAGGTGGCAAGGTCAGTACCTAGAAACTGCAGGGGGTGGAGTGAATCGTTACTGGAAGGCGGAAAAACTGGATGAAATTCTAAAAGGAATGGTGTTGCTTGTTATCACTACAACTCTAGTATTTGTATAGCTTCAGAAATGTGTTACCTTCTATCTTTGCTGAGAGGAAGGTGTGTCTGCTCTTCAGATCTCTTGCACACAACAAACTCGCAAGCAAGTACATCCCTCAAATCCTGTCAATGGCTCTAATGAAGTGAATCACTTACAAAGGCAGCTTCTGGTCTGTAATAGGGTGTGGTCTCAATTTTGCTCTCTGGATCCAGTGTGAGTGTAATTCTTTTTTATGAACTTGGTCAGCCTTCGCTACTAGAATACCATGTTGTAAGGAATTAACCCTCCTAGTATTTATATATAGAAAGTGACTATTACTTACCCATACTACACTTTGGTGTTTTGACTGCCTCTTCTGACTGTAAAAGGAAAGGCTATGATTAAATTAGCAAATATTGTTGCTCAGTAAAATTAGATTTCAGTTGGACACCCAACATCCACATTTTCTGCCTTCCAGAGGAGAGATGAAGAGTTACTTAGGATTAACTCTAATCGGACCCCATGGGCTAAGTGCTGTTACTGGTTGGAGAACTCAAAGTTGTATCCCTGTAAGACACATTCCATTTCAGTTTCATCTGAGAACTTGTCAGCTTCACTCTGAGGCTTTTCCATAATGTGAACCAAAGCAGAGTAAGGAGGATACAAATAGGAGAATCATTCAAAAAAATGCACTGCTGATCTGAGCTAACATGGTAATGTGAATGCAGTCAGTGTCAAACAACCCATGGTTTGGGATAAATGGGTCAGTTGGGGCTCATTAGACACAACAGGTGTAATGTCATTTTAAGCAACTTCAATAATGTGCAGAAAAGACCAAGATGGAATTAGCATGCCTACCTTTCACTTGACTTTCATAACTTCCATTGTGGACTAAATACTGATTTTATGTTCTTCTGATCAAAAACTAGAGAAATACATGATATAGTGTTAACAGTACTTATTCCAAAATTATGATGTTGTTTCTTCCAAATAATTTTAACTTTAATGTTATTAATTCGGTGTTTAATTCTATGCTTACAAATGGTTAGATTAGGTCTAAAGAGTAAGGAAGAAGGAAATGATTTAAACCACCAAGAATGGAATTGGTTTCTTTGTTCATGGTATTATAATGTCTTGACAAGCCACAGATTCCAATTTTTTGGTAGCTGTGAATCAAGCTTTTCCAAAAAAACTTTGAATGATTATGTCAGAAAATGAACAAAGGCTCACCAGTAGGTAATTTACTGGAGTTCTGAAGAATAGCTAGGGATTAAGTTCTCAGGTTTTTTGATCTCTAATTATATTATCCATTAACAGAACATTTCAGCTACCTAAATTTCCCTCAACATGCTTGATTTCATACCTATTGAAGTCAATGACAGATCTCCCACTGGAGAGTCAGAATCAGCTTCCTGAAGAACAGAAACTCATTTTTGAGAAATTCTACCTCTATGACTAATCCTGATATTTGATGCCTTTCTGCAGTTATTTGATAAAAATGAGTTGTTCACGGCAATTTGAACCTCAGAAAATATTAAATATTAGATTATATAAGACCTATTCTATCTGACTTATACTTCTCACCGCTAAAAAAAAAAAAAAAGGAAAATAAAATTCTCTGTGACAAAGAAATTTTCTCATATTCTGAGACCAACAATGGTCAACAAGTTGAACAATACCATATCTCTAAATATGAATCGTTTCTTATGTTAAGTAATTAAAAAAAGCTAGAAGTGTTTTTTGAAGTCAATAGTATGTCACATTGAATTAACAAACTGTGGAATTAAAATTACCCAGCAGACTCAATAAAAATTGATTCGCTAACTTCCATTTACATTCATTTCTTATTATGTCTAGTACATGTCTATGCCTTGCAAATTAGTCTATATATTTAGTAATACTATCATTTTTATACTGAGCACTTGGTAAAATGCCTGCAGCATTTACTATATTAAATATTAAATTATTTCTCTGATAAGCTAAAAGGTATAGTAAATACTTTCTCCCAATATGGACTGAAGCGTTCAAAGAATGACTGACAACGATGGACATTAACCACAATGATATTTTCTCGTTGATGTTTACCTATGGTAAACTAATTTCTGATTATACATTAATTTTTCCACGGTTCTATATAGCACTAAAGGGGGTTGATTTTCTTGTTTGTTTTCTGGATAGCAGATAACTGTTTCTGAATAGAACAGTTAATATTACCTGCATCATAGGTGAAATCTCATGTCTTCAAGCATTTTGACAAGAACACAACTGCATCACTCAGTGACATAAAATCAAGCATTGATTTAGTGAGCAGGATGGCTGTTGAGGATGAGAAGCAAGTTCTGTTCAACACAGATGCACATGCATACTCATGCTTGTTCTGGACAAAACAAACCAGTTGTCTTATCCAGTCCATCTGTGACAGGCAACATGGACTCAGAGGAATAGGACACTCCTTCATCCAGCTGGTCAAGATGTCCAAGTCCTAGCTGGCAGACTGGCCTCATGTGTGACGATTCTACCTTGGTGTCGTGGTTTAGGCCAAATCGGCTACTGGCTCAGTCTTCCACCTTTGGTACAGTGTTGGAAGTTCAGTTATATGTTTCCCTCACCCCCTGTGGGATTATTGTTTTCTACTTCAACTTTCTCTTCCTATTTCTTGCTTTCAAACTTAGATGCTCTACATAAGCTGCCATGGATCTCTTTGATCAGTTGAGCTCAGGTCAAACTGCCTGACTTTTTCTACATCTAAAGCCAATTAGTGATCACTGCCTGGGTCACTATCACCTTCTGGCATCCTGCCCTAAATGCCTTATAAAGATATAAAGCTCTTAAGAGTTTGCATCTGTTTCTTTGCCAAAAAGAAGTAATTCCTTTGCTTTGTCTGAGCTTTCAGTAAACCTCCCCCGTAACAATTACCTGTGCTTGTGTTGTTTTATTTGGGCATACCAAATTAATCTAATGAATTAGAGATAGGCAGATGTAGTCAAGATCTTACATACCTGAGTGGTTCTTTTGGGTAGGCTTCACCCCCCAAAATATTAATGGTTGTTCTGAGGGAAAATATTTCCAAACAACTTGCAGAAAATTTAGTCAGATCTTTGACTGTGTTGAAAAAGGCAAATGAATATAGAAATTATATTGTTTCTTAATATTTCAGTCAAACAAGTTATGCAAACCCTTTCATTAACTGATTAAACTAAAAGAAAATCACCTCAAAACCCAACACCTCCCCAGAAATACCCCAGCCTTTTGCTGGTGCTTGTCTAATGCATAGGCTGTTCCAGAACTTCACTGCTGTAACAATTAAAGGTGTTTATATACATTCTGTTTGGTCGGG
>VUYV01000554.1:53073-103045 GCA_008711295.1 Anarhynchus alexandrinus
TTTTTTTTTTTTTTTTTAACAAAACTATGGAATACTGTTCTTAGGCAACAGATGTAATTGATTTTATGATAATGCTTTCATAGACATACTTTACTACATCTGTTACTAGACTAGCTTTGCAAACCAAACTACCTGAAATGGTTGAAAATCACTGAAATATCATGATGTATCTAATCCTATGTCCTAATGCTGGTGTTCAAGATTTTCTTAAAATGAGACTGCATTGTCAGAACTGCAAAGTAGATATAGCCTGAAACTTAGTGATGAGCAGGTAAGTGATTGCAGGTTTATCTTCTGTTCTTGATTCTAAGAATAAAATAAGTATAAGCCTCAATGATAGTAAAAGATACATTTTTTTATGCACATGGTTTCCAATTCAGTAACTGCTGTTAATTAAAATGAAAGTGCTTACTGTGCATAGAGCATAAAAGGAAGAAAGGAGCTTACTAACTTGAACTATTAAAATCTTAGGATAATAGGCCTTAGTAATTCTTAAGCACCTATCTTTTGTCTGATCAAAGAAAGTAGACTTCTAGAGTATTGTTTCCTGCATCCAGAGACCAAGAGTCTTATAAGAACCCCAACAACAAAGTTTTTTCCTAAAACTATGACACATTATACTTACAGTTCTGGAGACCTTGATTTACCTTTGAAAAAGAGAAACACTTTCTTCTTTAAGAAGTAATTGTTAGTATGGACTTCAACTTCATCCAATATCCATGCCCGGATCCAAACATCAGCTTCAATCTGGGTTTTTCATCAGCTAATTCAGCTTGAAGTTCACTAATGGTTACAAGTCCACATGAAATACAGCCTTCTGTTGTAGCTGGCCCCAGTCACTCATTCTTTCCAGTAGCTGGATCTAGACACCCGTTCTCCTCCAGTAGGTGGCACCCAAAGCTTCAAGCTCATCGGCCCCACTTGGGCCTCTTGTCCCACTTGTTGGCTAGTCTGACTGTGAATTCACCAGCAGCTCACATGCACAGGCTCAAAGTGGGGCGGTTATGCCTGTAGATGATAGTTAGAATTAGGATTTAATATGAAGCTAAGTTAAACTGTGGTGATAAGATGCGAGGCTTAGTCAGGCAAGGAGTTTAGAAGTCAGCTCTGTAATGAGAATAGGTCTATGAAATTGTAAAAAATGGCACAAATGTATATAGTACAGTCTTACTGCCAGAACGTGATGCAGTTTGTAAAGGAAATGAAGTCATTATGCAACAATTTATAAATATCATACATCAGTCTGGTTATATAGAAGTTTGACTTATGAAGATATTTATTTAATGTACTACGAAAAAGCACTTAAATTAAAAACAACAATATAAAACATCCTTTGAAAAAAATAAAGGCTTACTAAAATCATTAACAAGCGATGGTATTCTTGGCTTTGTCAGCTTACTGAATAACTGTTGACAATTATTTCAAAGTTAAGGAAGTGGCAAAAATATAAACTGTTACAGGCAAAAGGGAAGAGACTATATACCTGGAAAAAAGCACTTACTGTTAGCCTAAGCAAAATCTAAATAAACCAGTCTCCTCAAAGTTCTACAGTTGCATTTTTCCCATTATAGCAGTACTGGCACTCAGCATACAGATTAATGGACAAAAGTCTTATTCGTGTCGTAGTCCCCAACATAAGAGGGACATGGACCTGCTGGACCGTGTCCAGAGGAGGGCCACGAGGATGATCTGAGGGCTGGAGCACCTCTCCTATGAGGAAAGGCTGAAAGAGTTGGGGCTGTTCAGCCTGGAGAAGAGAAGGCTCCGGGGAGATCTTATTGCGGCCTTTCAGTACCTAAAGGGGGCCTACAGGAGAGCTGGGGANGCCTGGAGGTGTTCAAGGCCAGGCTGGACGTGGCCTTGGGCAGCCTGGTCTAGTGGGAGGTGTCCCTGCCTATGGCAGTGGGGTTGGAACTCGATGATCTTCAAGGTCCCTTCCAACCTAAACCATTCTATGATTCTATGATTCTATGATAAAATAGTTGCACAAGAAGTCTTATAAGTATCTATCCCATTTCTTTTGTGCTATGCTTCCCTTCCAGGGTCATTCTGAGTGCTAAATTTAATGGTGAGAGCATCTGTCAATCAGGGAGCTGGTGGGTGTCACAGTGAATCTCCAGCATCCTGGTTTGCTTGATGGGGTGAGTGTAGCGCCAGTGAAGGTCCCTGTTCCTTACTGTTAGGTACATGTGGGCTTGGTTTTATACACTCATTTGACACAGTTTGGTGACCTCTCTTTGGTTCCCAACTAAACTGAAAGCCCAGACATTTGCTGCAACCCTGTAGTGCAAATCCTGTAGCCTTTACTAATAAATGGGGAAAAAATTATTTAGTGGGTGACAGTGTTTGGGCTTCTTTTATGAAGCTTGCCATTAGGATATTAAAATTACATAATTTGTTATGAAGGACAGAAAGATTTAGGTGAGAAATAGATGGACTTTAAAATTTTAAAATCTTTTCATAAAAGATACTCTTTTCCTTTTTAAAAGTAAAAAAATGTTCTGCTTTAGGACAAGTATTTGGGCATATTCATCATTGCCCATAGTTCCCAGAAGTCAAATCCCTCAGGTAATAAAGCTCTCAGGATGTACCATGCTAGTGCAGCTGATATACAGGGCACTGCTGTTAAGAGTTCAGTCTAACAGAGATAGAATTGTATGATTCAACCTGAGAAGAGATAAAGGCAGAAAGACTGACATTTGAGGAGTATAATCAGAGGGACTGGGAAGTAGGAAGAATTGCAGCCAGACCATAACTGTGATCTCGCTGTAAAAAACTTTAAGAATCCTTTGTCTATAGAAAATCACTCGCTCAGTCAAGTCTTCAGGGATTAGAGTAATGTACCAAATTAAATTTGATTTTTTTTAAAAGGTTTCAACCCTTCCTTCATGTCTGGACATTTAAATCTCAGTATGGCACTAAATGTTCTTTTTGTATTACAAAGTGAATTGGAGCTCTTTAAAGAAGCTGCTACACTTTTATTTTGGTTTGACAGAATAGTTATATCATTAAATGAACAAGAGGATTTTATAGCTACTAAATTTGATTCTGAGTTGTTACTTGTTAGCTTGGAGCCCCCAGCTACCTTAGACACATTTTTGTGATTTAACAATTCATTCTTTAATATCAGAGCATTTTTTACATCATCTTTCAAAGAAAATCTTATTCTCATTTAAACAAGATCACAAAATAAAGGTTACTTAGATTCACAAGCAATGAAGTAAAGGATACTGTGACAATCATCTAGTTGGACCCACAATGAAACACAACTCAGTGTATTCCATTAATTGATACTTGTTCATACTAGAGCATTGTATTTTAGAAAAAAATCCTTTTTTTTTTAATGGCTATGATGTCAGATGCATTAGAGAACTTGGTGGGCTGGTAGATTCTTCATATGGCCAATTACTCCTACATGAAAAAAAAAGAAACTTCCTTCATGTTCATGTTCATGTTCATGTTCATGTTCATTTTCATTTATTTCTTCCTCAATGTCTAAACTCTCTGCCGAGAACTCTCAACCAGTTTGCTTCTTTTTGTAGTTACATATTGTTCAGTGATCATTCTTGCTTAACATTCATGCAAGAGATAAACTTTTCTTTGCTTCTGGTTCTAACTCATTGTGCATGACATAAACAAGAGGTTCACAGATTTTTTTGCTTAAACTCTGGTTGGGAAAGCTCAGCTGTTTTCTAGCCCTACTTTTCTCCTCTTCATCCTGCAGTATACACACAATCCCTCACAAGTTAAATACAGCAATACTTCCCACATATGTATTTATATTTATGTGGAAACATAGTGCACAATTAAAAAAGAATTTAATTTTTATGTTTTATTTAGTTACCTGTGAAATACCCTAAAGCCTTTGCAGTTATAGGCTTATCTGCAAAAGTATCGTTTCTGCTCTGAAGAAACAGCAAATTCTGCTTGTCTACTTAGTGTACCTCCAAATCAGGTTCTCTGCACTTTGTTCCTCTCCCTTATTCCTTAGAGAAGATATGACTCATTTTGCCACAGAGTGTTTCAATATGACAAGAATGTCTTGTACTCATACAATTGCACTTTTTTCATTAAAATATAGCTATCACGTGATCTGCTTTGTACCTTGCTATATAACATTTTCTCGGAATGCTATACCTTTACTCAGAATTATAGATGCTTATGTTTTCATTTTGCCTCAGCAAATCTGGTTCTTTCCAAAAGTACTTAAAGAAGCTTGCAACGGAGTTCTACCATTTTTCCCAGTCCAAGCGTCCTCTTAATATCCTATGTACTAAAGATAAGTGTTCTATTTTTTTTTTTTTTTTTAATAAATGGAAGCAATGGACAAAAGCAGCAGGGGATATTACATTAGCATAAATATGTATTCCATTCACTAAGATTTTGGTGTTACATTATGAATAGAAAAATATTTACCGTCATTATTTCCTCAAGTGTTTTAGTATTTTCCTAACTTCCTATATATCATTTATATTCTACTGGATAGCTATAGGTTGATACTCTAAATCTAAAATAGGTGTCCATTATATGCTGAATGTGTATGGTCCACATTCAGATTCTCATGAGGGGATGGCGTCCATTTCAGTTTGTTTCTTTTTTCTTGTGGGACCAGCATTATATCAGCTCATCTCAGCTGTCAGTTATGGAACTCGTGTACTGCTTCTGCTGACTATTTAGCTTCTCAGTCACCTTTTTACATTATTATGAAATTCTAGTGGATATGATCCACTAGAATGTTTGACTCATTTTGCTTTCTTTTTAACTCAATAAATCTTTTGCTTGGAAAAGGATTAATTTTGTGTTTGCCAGTAGTTTTATAAACACGGACCTCTTAATAAATTTTTGTTTCATAATATATTCTGTCTTCTTGGTTTGCAGATGAATGACATTTAATTAGCTCAAACAGGAATGCTTCTCTTCTCTTCTCTTCTCTTCTCTTCTCTTCTCTTCTCTTCTCTTCTCTTCTCTTCTCTTCTCTTCTCTTCTCTTCTCTTCTCTTCTCTTCTCTCCTCTCCTCTTCTCTCCTCTCCTCTTCTCTCCTCTCCTCTCTCCTCTCCTTTCCTCTTCTCTCCTCTTCTCTCCTGTCTTCTCTTCTCTTCTCTTCTCTCCTCTCCTCTCTCCTCTCCTTTCCTCTTCTCTCCTCTTCTCTCCTCTCCTCTCTCCTCTCCTTTCCTCTTCTCTCCTCTTCTCTCCTCTCCTCTCTCCTCTCCTTTCCTCTTCTCTCCTCTTCTCTCCTCTCCTCTCTCCTCTCCTTTCCTCTTCTCTCCTCTTCTCTCCTCTCCTCTCTCCTCCCCTCCCTTTCCCTTCCCTTCCCTTCCCGGTCCTTTCCAACCTAAACCATTCTATGATTCTATGTTTCTATGACATCTCGACCCAAAGGGAAGACTTCCGATGACAGACCCGCTACTCCAAGGACAACCACTCAAAAGGGGGTCTCCATCGGGGACCCCATTTTATAGCCTGGTTGGATCTGAACTGTGGTCATCTATTGGTCGTAGTCACGTAACTTTCATTGGTCAAAGTGTCTCCAAGGTGGGCTGATTGGCTGAGCTGGTCTCTAGGACTTGGGTATCTGGAGGAATTTAGCAGAGATTGTTTGCATACGTGATCAGCAGCTCACAAGCTTCCTGCCAAATGAGCCACTGTTCTCCCTGTTGTGCCGTTAGACTTGCAGGGGGAAGTCGGGGAGGGGAGATGCTCCTGGCACTCAGGTCGATGTCCTTCTTATGTTGGGGACCTCAGAGCTGGACACAGTATGTGGGGTGGGGTCTCACAAAACCAGAGTAGAGGAGG
This sequence comes from Anarhynchus alexandrinus, assembly GCA_008711295.1. NCBI lineage: Eukaryota > Metazoa > Chordata > Aves > Charadriiformes > Charadriidae > Anarhynchus > Anarhynchus alexandrinus. Next base: position 58,867 of record VUYV01000554.1, read on the forward strand.
AGAATCGCCTCCCTCGACCTACTGGCTGCACTTCTTTTGATGCAGCCCAGGATACAGTTGGCTTTCTGGGCTGCAAACACACGTTGGTAGCTCACATAGAGCTTCTCATCAACCGAAGCCCCCAAGTCCTTCTCCTCAGGGCTGCTCTCAATCCATTCTCCACCCAGCCTGTATATACAACTATATGTATCTATATGGTTAGACACAAACTTACAGAATGTGGTTTGTCTATATCCAACTTCAATGCCACATCATAACTGCAGTTCCACAGGTATTCACAAGGTATTACAACCACATACTCCCACAGCCAAATGTAATGGTTTATTGATTTCTGTATCTTCAAATGCTTAGAACTGGTACTTCTATTTCTATCGAAATGAATTGTAAAGCAGAACTCTCATTCATTTGAATAGGAACTGTTAATCCAGCAGCATGTTATGCATAACATTTTTAGAATATTATAGCTGGATAATTTTCTGAACAATTATGCGTTATGTTCAAGAATGTTTAAATGCATAAAAAAGTAAGCCATGTAAGCAGCTCATTGCATAATGACAAAAATAAAATATAACATTTTAGGGTGAATTTTCAAAGAAGTATGTTACATTTGCTTATTTTAGGCTTCAAAAATCTCATCAAAATTATCTGCTGCTGAGGAATGAAAGACTGGCACAGAATCAATAAGTATTCAGAGAATGTAAAGACCTCAACAGTAGTGAATTCTAAAAAGAAGCATTTGGGCTGTTTAACATAAGCATGCTTTGAATACCCATTACAGACAAGGAATCAGAATCTTAAATATACTTTTCAGAATTCACGCTTTTTCTGGGGTTCTGGTATTTGACTGGTCACACAGTGGGTACTTAGCTCACTGCTAAGAAAGACTGCAGGAAAGAACAGGGACTTCTTGGATTGTAAGATCCCTTATTGTGAAATATGCCATAAACCATAAGTACGGCATTTTCAGCCTCTTATGCAGAACCCATATCCACAGGCATAGCTCATTGGCAGAAAAATAGGTCGTCCCAAACTGCTACATCTAATATAGAGGACCAAAAAGCAAGAGGACATGGTGCAGTGTATCATAATTGTATGAGATGCAGGTGTAGACAGGGAAAGGAAAAGGAAGGGAAGAGTCAAATACATCAGTCTTATGTCTGACGTATTCAAAGTGACATGTTGGTTTTGGGGTGTTGGTTGGGGCTGTGTTATGTTCAGTCTGACCCAGGGATTTGGATCTGTAAAGCTGAGTTTATTTAAGGTTAAATTGAAGATACCTCACCCAATACTTATTTATGGTATTTTAGATGCTCTTAGGGCGAGAATTCTTCTCAGATAATTTTAATATCAATAACCTATGTTTTTTTCATTTCAACTGGTCACCTCCATCTCGCTTCATATTTGATGGAAATAACAAAACCTTAGAATGTACAGTTTAACTTTTCCTGAATATTAATTAGATTAATTTTTCAAGTATCTATATTGTTTACACAGTTTAAAGGAATACAGCTACAATACATAATTTAGTTTTATGCAGGTAACAAGTTAGCTGACTTAAATTTTATTTCTAATGGCTTCTTTAGACAGAAGAATGGTACTCCATTTATGTCCACATAAATAATCTGTATAAGGATTACTCGTTTAAGGTATGTAAAACTGGTAAAGAACTGAGAACTTAATGTGAAGAAATTTGAAGAAGCATAACAGATCATCAGATGCCTGATTTCACTGCAGTATAGGGTTCCCTCTTGAGAACTGTTGTCCAGTATTTCTACTACATAAGGACAGACCTGAAGTTGCAAAACAACCCTTAAACTCCTACGCTGTCTACCTTACCAGTTGAAAATATTGTCTCCCCAAAACTGCATTAAAACTCTTTTTAAAAATCAGATCATTCTCTATAAATACAAGTATGATACTGGATTTTAATCACAAAAAGTACATTCACATGGCAAAACACTTTTGAATCATTCTGCTGTTATACTTTGACATTCCAAAAGCAGTTGCTTTTAGAAAAACGGTGATAACAAAAATACCACAGAATTAAAGGCAGTTAACATTTCTGCTGAAGAAAATCCTTGCTTAAAGAAAAAAGTTATTAAATGACTAAGAAAAGGTTTGAATACCATTCATGTACAACACTATCAAATAAAAGAAGTGGAAAAAAATTAACTTTAATATTTTTTTTTGACAACTTATTTTCTAAAATGCTGGTTTTTATGATATTATCCCTATTTCACACACAGCTTAAGACCAGTTAATAACTTATCACAAAGTAAGAAGTTTTGATAAAAAGAAACTAACTTGGTATTCTTCTAAGTTGTTGTCATTGCCATTCCATTGTCAATAGATCATTTCTTAAAGAGATATCCCAACAAAAAGGGCGCCTGAATTTGTATACAGTTATTTGGCGCACTTACATATGCCCTTATTGAACGTCCTTCCTTTCTTTTTCTCCTTTGGTAATGCACATCATATAATATGGGTATAGAATCTATAAAATATACTATAACCTGTGTAACCTTTAAAATGCTAGCATGTAAAGAGTTATAGAATGTTATTCCCATTTTTAGTGGTATTTCTTCAAACTTGTCTGCCAGAGGATCTCTGAGACATAAAGTCTTTTACCCCCCACATAATTTCCTTCTGCTTCTATAGCAGTATTTTAGTGTAATTGATAATCCATCCTGTGACAAATCTGTAGACAACATTCAGTACACTAAAATGTCTTTGCATATGTAAGGCTTATCAATTCAAATGGAACTTAAAGACATAACAGATTTTTGAGGGCCTAACAATATATCCTGAATATTACCAAACCACAAGAAATGAACACTCTTGCTCTTTTGGAGACGGCCTACCACGGGAAACAATTCATGCCCATATTAGCAGAATGAACAAAGTGGACAGGAATTGTTTCTTCACAGGAATTGTTCACTGTGTTTAAACACAATAGTCAGGGAACACCAGGTGACAGAAGATGGAAAAATAATACTCTTTTTTATTCTTTTTAATACACACACAATGTGTATTTAGGGTGGGGAATACTTTTACAAAAGTTTACATAATTCAAAGGAATGCTGTATTATCTCATGGAAAAGAAAACTGTTATGGGTTACATAGGCATTTACTTAACTGAACTGAAAGTGTTTGGAAGCTGAAGATTATTAGGGGGGAGCGTGTGCTTTCCCTTTTCCTCATGCTCTTTTGGATAGATTGACATTTGGCTGTTCTTAAATATCAGATATTGGTCTAATCCAGCACTTTTGGCTGTATGTTTTTATGTTCAAGAAAAAATGTACAGGTCAGGAACTGGAAATATCCCAGGCATTAATATGATCTGAAGACTTCTGCAGAGTGTCAGAGGAGAATACTTGCTGAACAGGCTAGGAGTCTGACTGAGGTGATGAAAGCAAAAGCTATGAAATTAATGGCTTAGAATTTATTTCCTTCATATGGGGCAAAAATAGAGAAAATACTATTATACCCAATATTTTTGTTTGAAAAAGTCCTAATCCTGACTGAAAGATTGGCACATTGACTGATATGATCTCCAGAAAAAGCATAGGCACATGTAAAAGATTTTTAGGTTTTAGTTTGTTTGTTTTTCAGTCTCATTCTTAAAACAATTTCCAGCAGCTATACTCTTTGGCTATCTGCTCAACTACAATGAGTGAAAGTTGTCCGTCAAATTTCTGAGACACACACTTAATCTTTGCAAAATACCATCATAATTAATCTTCTGTATGTACATGAGACAAAAATGCCACATTATCTAAATTTTAGTTTTCATGTTCATGTCTTCTAAAGTTTAAGTCTTTTTTAATCTACAAAGCAGTATTCAGCATTTTCTGAAAACTTGCATTAAAACGTGTTTTTCATTCCCTGAAAAGGCCTCATACATGCAAAAACACTGTTAAGATAGGAATTCATTGCACATCTTCAAGGTCTGAAAATTCTTCTTGTTATTCTGCATTTTTGTTCCATTTCTATTTCTACACTGGGAAAGTTGGGTTTGATCGTATGTCTTACACAAAATCTTACAAGAACAAGTTCTCCTTTCTGAAGTGCCTGAGATTAGTTTTAGTGCCAAAGGATGAAAGAAATAAATTATTTGTTTTCTACAAAATACAGCTCAAAAGATCTAAGAACCTATCCCTAACCTAAATTATATTTGAACTGGACCTTTCTATTATATCTGTCTTTTGAGTAAGTACTAACAATTTATCTAACAGACAGTTCGAATTCCATTTTGTCCATCCCTCCTTCTGTCCCTACTTCTGTCTCTCCCTCCCTCTGTCTGTACATCCCTCCGTCACACCCTTACTTCTTTTCTAGAGATCCTAAACAGCTGACATTAATAGGAATAATCATAATTTTGTGTAAAAGAATAATATAGCTTGTAGAAAAGTCGAATCACCATACTACCTCTCCTTTTCAGTTCAGCCAAAGCAGAATGTTAGAAGTGTTAAAGACGTTTATCAAAACAATCTGCAGTTGGTGCATTTTTATATCCTTTCCTGTTTGAGCTCAGCCAAGGAATAGAATTTGCTTAGAAAACAGTAAAGGCTAATAAATCAAGTTAGACTCTTTTGCAATGTATTTCAGTATTTAATCCACCATCAGCAAGCTTATACACCATCCAATTTTCTCCCCCTTGACTGCTCCAGTAGCAGAATTTACACAAAGCACAGAGCATAAATTTTACTCTATTGACATTCTACAGTAGATTTTGTGTCCAGGGTTTTGCAGCCTACTAAAACAATAGGCTTTACAGAGAAAACAATGCTTCCTGTAAAGAATAGAGAAACTGCCAATGTAATAATTTTATTTTATCACCAGAGTAATTATTTTATTTTACTCATTGTATTAGTTAATAAGTCACCATTATAAAATTTGAGTGTGTGTTCATGTATATGTGAACAGAACTTTTAGCTCTGTTTTCAGCAACATACGGAAAACAAAATAATAAATAGTCCTGAACATATAAAATAAGACAGGTACAAGGACTACAACTACGAAAGGTCTTTGGCATCTACGCCAGGACATAGATGCAGTCAAGCTGATCTTCTATTTACAAAACATGTCTAATATACTCTGATAGAACAAATCATAAAATTTGTTTATGAAATATATCTTTAAAAACACCATTACTATCAATCCCAAGTAATGGTACCATGCCCAGTGCAGTTTGAAAAGAATACTGAGAAACATCTATAAATGGAATCCATGAAAACCAAGCATGTTTATGTCCCAGAGAGTAAGTTGTATTAAACTACACACACTGAGTTGTGAAATCCCAACTCAAAAACTTTTTGGTTGCCTCTGTTACATACGATATACATCTTCTAGGATGCTTCCACTCTCTCATGTCCTTAAGGGACAGGACGGAATTGTATTCTATTGCATCTTTTTTATGAGATATTTGTGTCACTCATCTGTTAGAACGAGCTTTCTGATTTATTTTTTTTTTCCAAGCAGCTATTTCTTTACATTCTATAAGGAAAGCAGATGTAACACAGAAGCAATCAGATTCTAGAATAATTCACACTGCTTTTGCTTCTTTCATGGTCCTGAAGTAAGAAGACCAAAATGCTAATTAGACTTCAGCTTCTGTTGTTCTGATAAACTATGGGACAAAAAGCAGTGATGTTCATTTTTGTGTCTTAATAAAAAAAAACATCAGCTTCCCAACAAAGTTTCTGATGGTTTTGGTACCTACACAGTGTAACTGATGACAAGAGAGTTCTATCATACCTCTTCCTGTGAAAATTAGTTTCTACCAATGATACATCTAGATGCCTGTCTTGTTTGTGCTATTTTATGCAATGGGGCATTTTGCAATATTTAAATACATAGCTGGATTGGTTCCTGAAAAAGCTTTTAAAATTTGTCTTCTGGTTTTTGGACATTGTAGTATAAGTGCATTTCTGTCTTTCACAGCTCAAAGATTGAAAATGTCCTCATGGTGAACATTTTGATCTTTCAAAAGACAAATAAATCCCATACACTATTGTTCTCTCTAAGTTTTGCAATTCTGTACAGGCACTACATAAGTTTTCTCAGTAGCTGAAATAGTCAGTGCAGTTATATTGGTATTTAAATAAAGTATCCTGTGTTTTTGCCAGAAATGATTAGCATGTCAATGTGATAATGCATAATTAACAATTCAAATTACCATATTTAATGCCTTTCATGTATTTGTAATTGTCATTGACTGTTTCAGCACCTTAGTTTTAATTAAAAATAAACAACAATGAAAGTATGTAGCATTTTCAGATAAAATATTAATTAGTTTGTTATGAATTACAGTATCCAGTGGGAAATAAAGAATTTACTAAGCCACACTAATTGCCCTATAGAGTCTCTGTAAATAAATTAAGTTTCATATAAGTCATTCCAGTTTAAAAAAAAAAAAAAAGCAGCATCTATTGAATTAGTTTATTCAGTCTAGCAATTTTTAGCGGTCTAGCAGAAAGTAATGGGTTCATTAAAACTAAATTCTCCTCTCCTGTATGCACAATGGAGCACTTATTATCTATTCTGCTCTTCTTCCTTGCAAAGAACTCTCATTGCTGGCACTGGTGTTTCTACATATGCAGGAAGATTATAATAGGCCTACAAATCTGTTCTGTTTGCATGAAAGAGGAAAATTTAGTCAGAAGACTCCAACAAAAGCTTGGGACTGCATTTTTCTTTTAGTCACTGAATGGAGTGCCAGCTGATACCTGTGGGAGATTCACACAAAGATTGAGAATAAACAGTGGGGACTGTATGTCCCTAATTTCCATGACAAAAATTTTTCATTTTTGTCTGCCTCAGAGGGTTTTTGTGTGGCCCATTGTTGGAATAACTTAAGGTTTGCCTGATTCTACTTTCTTAGATACTTTGTGAAGCTATACCCTTGGCCTAGCTTATTACTATGAAATAGTAGGCCAGAGTGGACCCCAGGACAGGAAATACTGTCCTAATTTCTCAGACGATGTGAGTATGTCTAAACTGAGGGACTCAGGTATATTTCCCTGTTTCTGGATACACCACTGAAAACCTTCAGCACATATGAGACCTGGAAGCACATATTTCTCTCTTCTTGCTCACATTTTTATTGAGAAGAAAACAGGTGTATGAGCAGGGAAAAACCTGTGGTGCTTTCCAGCAGGTTGCCTGAAGTTGCCCCTCAGGAGACTGCAATACCCGGCCATATTGCAGTGTAGGTTAGACACAGACCATTTTTCCTGATTTCTTAAATGAAGATGCGCACAGATGTCTGAGGCTTCTATAATGTTTCTTAAGTATTTTGCAATACCTAATAACAGCGGCTAAACTTTCCAGACAAGAAGTAGGTTTCTTCTGTATAAATGACGGTGCACTGTGTGTTCAGCCTTATATGTTTCTCACAAAGTGCAGAGCTGAATTTGTAACAGAGGAAGACAGATTTTCAAAGCTTGTGAAAGTTCTTTCAGCCTTTTCTTTTGTTAAAGTATCAACTGCAATACATTAGAAGATTTTTATACACTTCCTTGATGAAAAGCACATACAATTAAAATCTTCTTATATTAAAACTTCTGTTTGAAGCTTGAAATTTCAGCATCTACTTTGGGATCACTGTATGTTCCTTTCATCAAATACTGGCTCAAGGAAAGTAAAGGCTGCTTCGTTGACAGCCATGAATGTTGTGGTTTACTTAGCACTTCAACATTAATTTATTTATTAAACATTACATAGTCTCAGAGATATTGGTACTTGCATGCATGATAAATACTGTTAACGTCCCTGAAAATTGTTTATGTTTGCCTTAATTTATTCATGTAGCTTTTATTACATAACTCTAAGAATAAAATAAGTGAAATAACCCCCTCCATATTTCTCTCTATATAATACTATATTGTGTGCATATGTGTGTATTTGCACACTTAAAACTTTACACTAATGAAAGGAAAAAATAGTTTTGTTGTAAACAGGATTACTCTGTTTCCATCAGATAGATGTGGCAGTCATAAATTTTATATTTGTTTTTTGGATCTATTATATGTTTATACATACTTATATAAGAAGCATATCAAGAGATTTTACCTGCAGTGCATAAACATGTCATAGAATATGCAAGTAGTAAGCATAAGACAATAAATAGCCTTTTAGCAGTTTTTTATTTAAATTTCTCTTACTTAAGTGACATGCGGCAGTAGGAAACAGCTATAATGCTAACGTTAGCTATCTGAACAGAAAATGTTTGGTCTCCTTAATAGACATTAACATTTCTTCAGGAAAAGTTTACTAGATTGTTCATACTTTACCTGCATATTAAATATTTTATTCTTCAAATTGATTGTGACAACTTCCCTGATAATATAAAGCTGCTCATCCAAATACAATGCAATTTACTACCTTTACCAAAAGCGCCCACAAGGCCTTCTGAATGGCATAGATACTTTGGCCGCAGGTACAGTTTCAAGCATAAAATGTAGTAATATTATTTCAAAAAGACAGCTATGTGGTGTTTCTATCATAACAAGAAGGAAAAGAGTGTTTTCCTGTAACTGCAAGTTTTTGCAGTATGAAAAAATATATGTACAATGTAGCTTCCAGATAATTGTTAAGATTTGCTTATATTTTACTTTCATGCTACTTGAAATGTAATCAACAAGTTCTACACTGGAAACTTTACTGAAATTTTTGTGGTCATTTCAGTTTATTTTTCTTATCCATGTTCTATTTCAGTTATAAATTTCTTGTGGTAAGGTTTTCTCCAGGTGTTTTCCTCGTTTTAATAAGTTAATAACAAAGTAGATACAATAATGCTTTCAAAATTATCATACTATAGCCTTTCTGATTCATCCAAAATTACACTATATTAATCTTATGATATTACAACATAATCATTAAAGGTTTTGTGTATCTATACATCTATATAAATACTATTACCAAGCTTTTTTGATATTTCTTATATAAAATACTTCAGCTTTCTAAAGATATTTAACACTATAAAGAAACAAACCCCAAAACATTTACATTATTTTTCAACTGCATAAATTAAGGAATAATAAGGTAACAGAACCTTTTTGCTGAGGGTTTCTCTTTGAATTTACATACATACACTTTCACTCCAGCTTGCAATCTCTCTCTGGTCTTACTCGGCCAATTTGGTTACATGGACAGAGTTACAGGAAGACGCACATAAAATAGCACTACATAGCGTGTTGATGGGGTTTTTATCTAGAATGCGTCAGCTCTGGACTCAGTTACATTCTCCTGAGCTGGACAAGAACATGAGGTTTCCCTCTTTCCAGGCAAGATTTTTACAAAAAAGTACAAGATTAGTAACTCCTTTTTCTTTCCTGTCTGTGTGTGTATCCTATTTAGGCAAACTATGAATATTTTGACATAGGGATACCAACTTTCAGACCTCAGACTTAGTGAAAACATGGAAGAATGTTTATGTAGTGACTGAATTTCAGGGATCTATGTGTTTACCAGGAAATGTAATTATATGTGAGGAACAAGCCTTGTCTTCCTAAGGTATGATTGTCACTAAAATAGGTCAGACGAGTTGCACGCAAAAAGCACTTATTTCACCGTGAAATAAAAAACACATTGTAATAAACTAATTCAGGTGCAGATATCTACTATTGACTTCTAAAATTACATGAGATGAATCCTACCCCCCTTATGTTTGGTAGGATTTTGACTTGTACTCAGAAATATAATTTCTTCTCTTGTTGCCCATTAGAAGCAGCATGTGGTATAAGTTAGCTGGGTTCTTTCTGCAGTCAATAGGGAGAAAGACAGCCCAAAAAACTAACTTATCCTGAACTATGATTAAAACACTTTCTAGAGCCACCTCCCTTTATCTGCAATAGGAGGATCATACAGAGCTATGTTTGATGTCAATGATTAACAGTAAAACTTTCAGAAAATTAAAGCTGAGATGAATCCCACCTTAGGCATGTAAGGACTAGTTTGATTCTTGCACTTAAAGACTGGATAGTGATGGGCATTACAGGAAGCATCAAGACAAGCATGCACAAAAATCTTAAGAAACTACCCTCTTATCATACAGGTATACCCACATGCTGTGTTATGTATCTTCTCTTCCTGGTTATCTAGTATTTTGTTAGTCTTAAGGAGTCATGTTCTGTAACTGCTTTTTACTCTGAAAAATGAATCAGATTTTAAAACGTTGTGGAATTTTCTGTTCTGATGAATTCCTGTACAATCCAGTCTCACAAATCTGTACAACTAGGCAGTGCCAGTGGGAATGTTTTTTGTTGACTGTTTGAGCTTTTTAGTTTTGGGGAATTGTTATTTTTCTAAAATTCTAAATGGCACATATGGGACAAAAAGTATATGTAGCAAATTTTATATAGTGGAGAAAGAAGTCCTGTTTTATTTTAGAAGCTGACCTCCTAGAGATGCTTAGTCTGACCTGATAGAAATCATTACAGCAATTTCCCACAGGCAGTTAAAAGGAACAAAATGGTATAGTCATTCCCACTTACAGTTCACTGCCTGTAATAGTACGTGTCCTGTCATGATGGCAACGAGTTTAAAAAAAAAAACCTTGAAAATAATACAGAGCCCAAGGGAATTCAGGCATTCATATATGTTGTGTGTAAAGGTTGGAGTGTTATCTTACCTACTAACTGATTATAAGATGAAAACCAGATATACAATGTGCAATGTTATTTATCAAAGAAAATAAACGTAATTTGGTGGGAGAGTCTGCACTGGCAAAGCAGCTGTGAATCGGAAAAGCTGTCATTACTACAGTCATTACATTGTCAAATATAATAAGCAAGGATTTTAGAATAAGAGAAGTGAAGGGAAAACATCCCATAAATTGAAGAAACAGAGACTGAATTTTTTAAATCTGGTTTGGTTATTTTTGGACATCATCTCAGAAGGTCTGGAAGAACTGAAATTAGTCCTGTGGCACTTCATATTTTTAATCAAAAACAATAAGGATACTGGGAGCTATTTATCCAAGACAACTGTGCGTCTAATTGAAGTGTTCAGAATTTGTCTCATAGACTCCACTCCAGTTTTGTGTAAGCACTTAGTGTGAGATTTGCCATAAATTCGGTGTTTAAAATATCTCACTTTCAAGTTATTTCAAACTTGTTTTTTCTTTTACCCTAAATATATATATTCATTTCATGTGTCACATTTAGATTTGTCTTCACTGAAATAATTGTAAGTATTTCTACTATTTCCTGTTTTCTCTTTTGATCTTTTAAGTAAATTGTCCATGCCAATGAGCTGCCTTGCCCTTTACTCTCTTTTCTCTCTCAAAAAAAACCCCAAAACAACAAAAAAACCCCACCACCACAATAAAAAAAAACAACAAACTAGAAAAAACAAACCCACAAAAAGACCATCTTCTGAAGAAACATAGACATACTTGTAGTTTTGCTTCTCACAAAGATTAATAAAAAGGAATTCACATTAAAAGAAAACACATGAAAATACAGTCAGAACCATGCATAGGATAATCTCTTTAGTATTCTCCGTGTAATATGAAAAGAAGCAATACATACACTGACAATTATTTTCTATGTGTTCACTCTAAAAAGTGAGACAGTTTGTATGAACTAATATCTTAAAGGAAATTAAATTTTAAGCATTCTCACGAATTGATTATAAATCATGGATCACAGGAAGTGGATGTATGCTACCCCTCAGGCTCCTCAGACTTGATGCATTCCTGGTTGCATTCTGTTGCAAAATAACCCAAAACTCTACTGATCAAAACCAAAGTGGTCAGCATGGATTACAAATCCTTTAACTGGCTGTGCAAAGAAATCCTTCAAAAGAATCCTGATTGATTTCAAAATACTGTGATTGGAATATATTCTTAATTTTGTCAATGTAGTATCAAGTGAAACTCAGTCTCTTGACTAGACTATCTGGGATCTAACCTTTTTTTTGGCAATATATTTCTTGTGCTTTTATTTTCACCACATTGATTTCTGTCTATGAATTGAATTAGTCTGCTTTCTACATTTTTTTATTTTCTCAATCATCACCTCAAAAATCAAAAAAAGAGAATAAAAGCAGAAAAAAGTCTAATAAAAATTAAAGAAAACTGAACAGAAGTGCTCTAGACTCTGAGAAACAAGAATATGAAGAGAAAAATGACTGGGTTTTGTGATACATTTTTCATTGTATAAGTTAACAGAAAGTAGATGAGTGGAAAAACAAATACAGATTTTTTTCAAAGCACAATAAAACCACAGCACTTAAGTAACTTGTATATAAATATTTATTTTCATATGGGTTTATAGAGAGATTGTAGAGAGAGCAGAGGTTTTATGTGTGGTAAATCAAGATAATGGCTATTACATGGCAAGTAGACACCTAAAGAGTACAGAAAATGAGCAATCAACAGAATTCATATGTTAAATACAATCTGTAGAAGAAAAATCTTATAGGACAATGATACAGATTACCTGTTAAAAGCAATGCAGGAATCCTAGGCTATTGGTCAAAACCTAAGTAATATCTGACAACACAGTGAACATTTAGATTTAGAAAATGAAATTATCACCATTTATCAATTAATCTTCCCTACTATTTATTGACTAAGCATAGGAAAATTATGCCAGAAATTAAAAAAAAAAAAAGAAATCATCAATAAAAGTCCTGAATTCATTCACCTTGCAATACATTGTTGTGTCTTGTACTTTCAAATACAGTATTTTCATGAATACATATGTAGATGAAGACACAAAACCTCCTTTGAACCAGTATTTATTTAGTTGCACCGGAACACCAGTTTATGGAACATAGTTTAAAACATATGTAAAGATAAGGCTTGTAGGTGCGTAATTTTAGGTGTACAGATAGTCAATGTTTAGGCAATTAGATCCCATTCCCTAATTCATATGCAGTTATCTAGGTATACACCTTAATCTGGTGTCTGAATGTACATCCAAATCCTGTTCATAAAGTTTGACACCACCACCCCTGTGTTACTTTAGGGATATTTAGAAGGCTGACTGAAAATTCTGACTAATGGACTTAAGCAGCAAGTTGCATTGCACAAAGTGAACAAAATGTGACTTTTTTCTTTCCTTCTCCCTTTTTTAGGGCAATTCAGAAATAGAGAATGTGATCGTATAATTAAGAACTATATTATAAAGCATGTGCAAAGAGTCCCAAATCAACATTACGTCTGACCTTAATGCTAGTATTTCCTATTTTCACATGCTTAACCATCTGCCTGTCTCATAGAATCAGAATAAGTGTACTAAGATATACGGGATGTTTTTGTGGATTATGACAAAGCCATGTGGGCCTTCCCTGATTGCATCCAATTTACAACAAAGTCACAAAGGCAGGATACCAGACTAAAGACCCCAAGCAACTTTTCTGGGCTAAAGAAACACAGCTAGTATGTACACGCAATAATTTGTTGATAGTGTAATTAAAACATTGGCAATCTAACCATTTTTTTTCTCTTTGTTATCCCCATACCCTTTTCATCCATCACTCAAGGTTGCTTTCCTTTGATGATCAATAACTGGTGATCCATATCTGGCATGTAGCCATCGGCTTTCTGGCTTTATCCTTAAGCCCACATCTTAAAGAATGCTTTCATGCACTGTTCTATGGTGATAGATCATTCTACAGTGAATGACAACAAGTTAGTACCATTAGTTAAAGAAATTTATACCAAAACAATTATGGCAATAATTGTTTTATAACAAAATTGCACAAAGCTGAACAACAGCGAAAACTAATAATGTAACACCCATTTGTCTGTGAGACTGTTGCTATTAAGCTAAAACAAAAGTTCCTGGCAGATCAAGACAAGTCCAGACAGAGTAAGCAATTTTCTTTTGTAAAATCTTTAAAGAAAATGAAAAATTTCCCAGTAACTGGGGATTTAACTGTTTAAATATATTAACTACTACAGAAATTTCATGGCTGATCCCAAACAATTCTGCAGTGTCCTCATGATTTGCCCTATTCCATTTTGTTAAAACTGTTGATAAAATTTTATTCAATGAGCTGGCTTGAAGAAGGAGAGATGGAGTGGAGATCAGAATTAAAGTAATATTTGCAAGATTTATGAAGTTTGTCAGATACTTAGAACTTAATATGACTTTGAATAATTCATCAAATTCTATAACTTTTCAGGTTATCAAGAGAAAGCATTTCTTTTCATTCTGTTGCATATTGTTTTATTTCTGCACAAAGTAAAGCAGTTATCACTATGCATGCAATTGCAAGGGGTATTATTATCCGGGTACATGATTTAACAAATGTTTTTGACAGATACTACAATGAATAAATGCACAATACAAAAAAATGTTCAATGTGTTAATAAGTCTTCATTTGAAAAATTTTGTAACAATATTGCTTTAGCTGAAAAATATAAAATAGTAAAGTTGTTGGTCTATATTCAGAAATACCTCTAAGATAAATATTCAAATTCTAGTGAAATGAAAATATCTAGTAACCTTTGTTTGGGTCAAATTCTCTTGGGGGTATAAATTGTCTTCCTTTGGCGTTTTTTACTATGTTTGGCACATGTAGCATTGTAGCACATACAGCTTCATGGTTGGGGCCTTTGGGTATTACCAAAGTACAAATAATAAAAGATCCTATACCACAAAGCAGCAGGGAGGAGTTAGATACTCAAACACTTTTCCAGTAACCTGTTAATTAAGAGAGATAATTAGCAGCTAAGCCATAAAAAGATTTCCTTACTTCAAAGAGAGCTGAAGTGTTTAATCTTAGGCTAACACTGAAGAGTCCAAAAGGGAAAGCGTAGCAATCCAAGTGCAAATGTGAAAAATAATCATACAGAAAGATTAATTAATGATGTTAACAATAAGAAAAATGCAAGCTTTTGCTGAGTAACAAAATAAGATTTTAAATGACAATGCCACATGTCACTGACTAGACACTTCTTTTAACATCATTATAAAATCTGTCATTTTTGTGCCTTATTAATTTACTTTACTTCCTTTAACATTTCATTTTTTCTTCAACCTGTTTACATTTCTACATACAGTCCTTCTTTTCTTGTAGAAGTGTGACATTGTTACATCTTTTCTTTTATTCTGTCCACAGTGTGGATGTTATCATTCTAATATAAATACATTTTGCATCAACAAAGCTTCATACTTCTGGATTGAAATCAACAACCCCAGTGAATGCATTTCAATTATACTTCTGTTCAAGATTATTTAACTTCCTTATAGAGATGTCTAAACCGTGTTTTTGAGAGTACAAGATGGGTAATCTCCTAGCAGGTTCTGCAACTCACGCTGCTAGGACTCCCAAAGCTAAGATTAATCTTTTTCTCTTTGCAAATGGATTTTTTGGTAATATGAGTTTTCCATGGCTAATATGAGTTTAAGCCCAGTCAAAAGTTGGGCATACACAGGAAAATATTTTATGCTTAGTTGGCTCAAGCCTTACTGATGCTATTAAAAGCACGTATTTCTTTAAGAGATTAACTAAATCAAGAAGCAGCAGTATTATTATTTCATGTCCCAAAAATACTTCCGTTCTGTCAATTTATTGGTCATTGTGATGTGGAGGTAAAAGAGAAAAAGAAATCACAGTCTTTTTATATTTATAACTAGTCTATATAGGGAAATTCACCAGTACCACAGATTAATTTATACTGAAAGAGGAAACAGTCCTTTTTTTCTTTTCAGGATACATTTGTTAATTTTTGTTTTTCACAAACATTTATCAAGAGATCCTGCTCTAATGGGACTATAAGTGAAGATTTTTCTTCATTGGAGTGTCTGTAAGCTTTTCTGTACTAAGCTTTACTGTTGGAAGAGTGTTTTCTTTCCCATTTAAAAACTCATTTATTCTTCAGAAGTTACCTAATACTTATTTACCTTCATAGATGTATACAGTATCAGAATGCGTAAGTTTTGTGGACAATGATTAAATTGGTATTTTGAGGATATGATGATAAGGTAATAATGCCATGTAGAAAGTTAGTGAAAATAACTTGGTAGCTACAAAAAAGGTAATCATATTGTATGTTCACTTGTATTTTAAGCTATCCTATGAGAAAAAACACAGAATTGTCAGCCAACAATTTTGAAATTTATTGGTGTGGCTAGATATTGCATAACAAAGTGTTATACTGTCATCTGAGAAAAAAAAAAAAAGTATTGTGTTACTTGCCTTGCAAGGAAAAAGAATGATTAAAACAGGCTGATTAAGTTTTCTGTGCTAGGTGAACAGAGCTAGGGAAAAAATGTATGTGGGGTAGAATGAAAAATCAAGACTGAGACTGTGCAACAAAGTCAAAACCAAAGTTCTCCACCTGTGACAGAATAACCTGATGCAACACCACAGGCTTGGGGCTGACTGGCTAGAAAACAGGTTTGCAGAAAAGGATGTGAATATCCCAGTAGAAAATAAGATGTTCTTGCAGCAAAGGTCAACCACCTACCGGGATATATATGTGAAAGTGAAGACAGCAGGTTGGGAGAAGCGATTATTTCCCTCCGTTCAGAACTTGTGAGACCATATCTGTGAGTACTGTGGCCAGTTTTGGGCTCTGCGGTACATGAAAGGTACTGAGTTAACTGGGGTAAGCCAAGCAGACAGCCAACAAGATCATTAAGGGGCTGGGGCACATGACGAATGACAAGAGGTTGAGAGGACAGATGTTCACCCTTGAGAAGAAAGCACTGCTGGCTACAGACACCTAATAAGAGGGTTTATTGAGGTCTGGTTCTCAGAAGCACACAGTGATAGGATAAGCGGCAGCAGACACAAGTTGGAACATGGCAAATTCTAGTTAGACAAAAGGCAGGGGGGATCACCTTTGGCATAATCAAGCACGGGAGCAGATTTCCTAGAGAGCTTGAGATGTCTTGATCCTTGGAGGTGTTCTGAACTCAACTGGAAAAGACCCTAAGCAATCTTCTCTAACTAGGCCTGCTGAGAGGGAAGTTAGACAAGTTGATCTTCTAGGTCTCCTGAGGTCTTTTCAAAACAAAGATTTTACAATAAACATAGTTTTCTATTGTGATATGAAAACTTCCTATTTATCCAAGGCATGCACACAGAGCTGGTAGACATGGTAAATGACTTGCAGGAAACCCAAACCTTTCTGCCATGCAAGCTGGATGCCAACCAGGATACAAAGAACAAAGAACTGAACAAGCTGCCAGGATGAGATTTTTCACTTCAGAAGCCAAGGTGCAGTTGAAGTGCGTTGATTACTGTTATTCAGTAACAAATGCTGAAGAGTGGCATTGGGTTATTTTAACAATCAATGACTCTTCCTTGAACACAAGTAATTTTTCAAAATCATTTATGGAGACTGGAAGTATATAAGTAATTTTGATGTGTTCATTTATTTTTTAAAAAAGAGCTTTCAAAAAGAGGGTAAGAACTTAGTATTTTCTGATCTTTAGGTTTCAGTAAAAACTTCTGAGGTTGGGCATTGCATGTGGACAAACTATAAAACTGTAGTGAGGATCATTTCAATTATCATTTAGTAGTGACCAGATAATAGTTATGCAATGGGTCATAACATGATTTCTTATCCAAATGTTATGCTTTCTGCTTTAGGTGACAGCATGTATCCTTTAAAGAACAGAATGATGCACAGATTCATTTTTTTCAGTGTCTCACAGAGAAAAATTGTAATGATTTTTTAAGAACTCAAAGTAATCACTAGAGGTATGTGGAACATCTTGCTAATGTGTTCTAGATACATTGATAAACTCTCACACAACTATATTACATTTATGAACCACGTAAGATATTCTCAGCAGGTTGTGTGTTTCAATATTACCATCCATCAAATTGGTCTATCTTTACTAAAAGCAGCAGAAAGTAAAATGTCAAACCCACATGATTAAGCCCTGTTTTGGAGGAAAGACAAGTGCTAAATGACCCAGAACTGCACTTAAGAGAAGCCAGAAAAACAAGGGTAATAAAAAGTAAACCAGATTTTTTTTAAGGATGAATAAAGAAGTAAAATGCACCTACTGTGCTTTTTTTTTTTTTTTTTTTTTTTTTTTTNAAGGGATATGTTTATTGTGCAATAATCTGCTTAATAGCTCATTAAAGAATCATTTCCTGGTTTTACTTCTATTCTTCATGTGGGATTCTGCACCTGCTACACATTTCCACTTATCAACCTCAGTATGTCTGAAATTTTAAATGCCATCATATCACCTCTGTTAAGAACAAGAGGTAGCACTTCCACCTCAGTCATGCTTTCTATAGAAATCCTCATGTTATCCCTCATCTCTCTGAGAAATAGAATGACTTTGAGAAACAACTAAGCTGTGACAATAAAACATACCTAAAGGGGATATTAAGCAGAACACTAGAAATTAGTTTACTGTCTATTAGTAGATAAAATCCTCTCATAATCTGAACATAAATTGATGCCATAGACCAAGGACATATAATTACATCATATACATGTGCCTGGACACCAGCCCCTTGGACTCGATATATTCCTTTCACTTACAGTTAACTCTTTCTAAAAGACAGTCAGTACTTGGAAAGATTTCAGAAGAAGGTGCCTGAAGAATATGAGCAAGTCTTAAATAAATTATGTATATAATGCTTGGCTGAAAGATTAAAAAGCAAAATGACAGTATTGACACTGAAGAGTGAGGAGGTGCAAACCAGGTGCAAAGGAAATAAAAAGAAATAAAGAGATACATTTAAGAAAAAGTTGTTATATTTAAGAGTTCCCATGGTGAGATATAAAATGGCTTTGTGAGGGAATTACTGGAAATTTCAGTGCCTTGCACACTGTAAATAACCTCACTCAAAAGGCAAAATATTATTGTAGTGCATACTGCTTTGGCAGGCAGAAAGACCAATAAGCTGAGTATTTCAGTTGCTTTTCCTGTGTCTACAAACATGGAGAGTTCACAAAATATTACAGTTACAGCTGTAACAGTTCACTAGCATGTTTTCAAATGTCAAGGGAAAAGTAATTCAGGTCACCAGCTACTAGGGTTAGCATACCCTAGGCTATTATCCATTGCAGGTACAACAGTAAATTGTAACCACCAAGGACTCAGTGAAGATGTGCTAACACTTGAAAACATTCATTTTTTCAGAAAATACTTGTTCCAGCCTCTTCATTGAAAGGGGTAGATAAAAAATGTCAAACAAACTTTGAAACTTTGAATTTTATGACATTTTTCCATCTGAAAAAAATCCAGTGTCTATCTGTAAGAGCTTTTTTACAGTTGTCGTCCCACTTCCATTCCCATTTCAAATAGCCCTAGCACTAGATTCAGCTGTACTTCTACTTTTCAAAATATTTTATGATACTAAATGCATATTTCATGGATCTGCTTATCACTTACAGCAGCCAGGAAAGATTTTTTGCTGCCCCTCATATACAATGTTTAAGCTTTTCTCCCTTTCCTATCAAATATTAGATACTGATCACAGAAAAAGATTGTGCATATAGCAGAATGTACAGGGTTTTTCACTGCTGTTAAAATCTTGAATTTTCCTTATTGATGACTTGCTCGAGTACTCAGTGTTTAGTTGATGACCAGATTTTGGCACAGGAAGAAATTCTCAACACATTCATTTTTGACAAACTGTTTGGGATTATTCTCCTTTCCCCTTTGGCATGGAGATCATCAAATTTCATACTGCTGAAAGTAGAATACTTGCAGCAGCTTTGATGTTTCTTGCTCCCTTTTCACAGAACTTCACAGCTGTGACTTTTAGTCTTTTTTTAAGTATATATATAGATTTTCCTTAGTTTGTAGAACTGGGAAGTGCTTTGTGAGCTCTGGTAGAATTTACAGTGGATACTTTACAGACACTTTGGATAAAATTTTGAGTGCTTGGGTGTATGTGATTGCAAGGGACTAAACTCATTGATAAACTGACACCTTATTCTGTATGTTTCAAAACATTTCCTACAGAAATCATTCTCCTTTTTCTTTGTAATGATTCCATAACTTGTTACAAAATACTCTTTGCCTAAGTTCTCCAAGCTTTTTTCTGTCTTTTTTTCTTCTTGCTGTCCCAGATTCTTCCTTTAGCATTCCCTCTACTCCAACTTTCATCATCTACTTATCCCTGTCTATTCACAATTCTATGATTCCGTTTATTTAAGGTGTGCCTTCAATTAAAAAAAAAAAAATGCATGTAAGCCTGTCATTGCCTCATTGTTTATTTTCTCACATAGGTATTTGAGAATCTGGCCTTGTCTAATCTCTAGAAACATTCCTCCGTTTCCATCTTCTTTGGTGGTTTTGAATCTGGTTTTCAACCTACCTGTGTTGTGACAACTTCTCACTCCCTTTATATAGTATCATCTTCTTTCTGGTTTCCTTTCTTTTTCTTCATTTTCTTTGATTTTGTAATTAGAGATCACTTAATTCCTGAGACAATTCTAAAATATATATATGTCACTTGTTTTCTTCGCTGTTTTTGCTTGAGTTTATTAAGCTATGTCTGTGTCATTTCCTATATTTCAATAGTTTGTCTTTAAGATCAAGTTCCTTGGGCAAAGCAGTACAAAATCCACAAGTTTGTCCTAGACTAGTTATCCAAACCAGCTGAGCTGAAACCATACTCCCAACATGGGCCAGAGATGGACCAGAGGGAAAAGTAATTTTAAAAATTTTCTCAGGAAATCATGCTGGGTAGAGAGCTATTCAAAACTACCAAGTAACACAAGGCAAAAAGACATGTTTTACCTCGGAGTTAGAGGACAGACAAATTCAGCTGGCCCACAGAGGCAAGTTTGGCACAGCTCCATGTCTCCAGGACCAAGCAGTAGTGAACCTGAGCAGGTATTCCCAGTAGGCACACAAACTCACATATATAATACATATGGCACATATAAACATATCCGACCACACAGACCATAGACATACACACAGAGCATTCACATGAACACAGCACCAAAGATCTTATCCTGCTCCTCTCTCCTCTCAGGCAGAGCAGGATGAAGGTCCATTAGTGCAAAATTTATCCATACGTGTCCATATGTATCCATATAAGCCCCTGGCAGCTGGGGTCTCTCAGCCTCTCTAGCTGCCCCTGGATCCCTGTCTCCCCATTTGCTGTCACCCAGACATACAAGCCCCTGAGACCACAGCCCCACTCCAGACTCGCCTTGTTAACACACATGTGTGGGCACACACACACACAAACATTGACACCCCACAGATTCCCTGCGAGCTGGCCTTGTACATATGGTCCATCCAGCAGGTGGTCCTGGAGCCTTGTTCTCCCCAGGTGCCTCATCCCTAAACGCAAACACACGGAGACCTCATAGTCCCTCCAAACAGCTGGCCTTGGGTCCCTCTGATAGCCAGCTCCTCCTGTGGTCCTGCTCTTGGAGACACAACTCTCCAGCTCCCAGGGCACTTCATCTACTTGCCAGGTAGTCTAGCTTGATCTTTGCTAGTGCTAACAGAGCTTTAACCACCTGTTTCTTTCAGTTTTCTTAAGGCTCTAAAAGTCTCCATCATATAGGTGTAATGACTGACATTTTTTAATATTACAGCCCTGTGGCCTTTAGCTTATCAGGTGGGCTCCTTTCATTTTCCGCATCAGACAGAGTTTTCATTTATCTTCCTCTTTTTTCTTTCTTGAAAGTTCTTCAGGAAGATGTATGACATAAAAAGCAGGTGTGGGAATCTCTAGATCTAAGGAAAAACCTGAGACTAAAGATATAGATATGCACATCAAAATCTAATCTGACATTCACCAAATAAAAAACAGTATATGAAAACAAAACACCACATCCTTATATATATTTCTTCTCCTTTCCCTACTTCTTTTGTTTGCTTCTTTACTAAAATGAAAACCAGAAAATCTATAGGCTTTCTTACTGCACCAAAGCCATGTCCAGAATATACTACTATAGATACTATGAACAATATCTAAAAATCCTTTTATGTAGTGATAATGAGCTTCAAACTGTGTAAAGTTTTCTCATACCACATTAGTGAATTAATTCTATATACACTAAGGAAAGTCAGATGCATACAAATAGTATTTTAAGCCCTACGTTTTGAATGTATTAAAGCTTAAGTAAACTGATAGGAAATATCACAAAGAAGGACTTCTGAAAAGTAAGAGCTCTATTTTCATAGTTAGAGCAACGTAGACCATAGAAAATAGTGTGTCAATTTCCCTGCCAACCTGGAGAAATGCATAACCAGAACTGCCATTTTTCAGGAATTTTTCCTGACATCACAGGTAAATAAGGAGGGGACTGTACTTAATACTCTAAAGAGAAGGTCAAAGAGAAGCTATGCAGGAGAGAGTGAATACATCCTCTAGGGCATCCAGAAGGAAGTGGCTTATCTGGTTCTCAGTCCTATCCTCTCAGTGGGCTTATTTATTTTGTATTAAATAGTCATTGGCTAAAATGCTGGAATATGCACTAGCCCCATCTTCCCAGTTTGCCAGTCAAATATTCTTACCTTTACATTGTGTTAGGTTCTTGCTTCCTTAGTTTCTTAGACCAAAATTCTTGACTTAAAAACAACATACGAAAATTCTTGACTTAAAAACAACATACCCATGAAGACTATTCTATGTTTCGTTCTCTCATTTTTCTCCAAGAAGGTGTTGACAGCTATATTACAACAAAAGCCTGCATGGTTATTTAATCAAGGAAGATACAGATGGTTTTGTTTGTTTGTGGTTTGTTTTTTTTTTTCTTAAATGCATCTCTTTTTTGCATTGCTAGTTAAGACAATTAACTTTATGCAATGTTTGCAACTGCAGCAATAAATTGATAAATGAAAAATGTGTTTCATAATTCTAACCAGCTTCTGGAGCCTTTATGTTTATCTCCTGGTTGCTGAGTACAACAGATAAAGCAAAAGAAATATTGTAGTGGAGAGATATTATGACATTCACCCTACTGGAATGCATACACTGGGGGGAAAATAAAAAAGAAATAAAGAAAATAAAAAGTTCCAATAAAGTCGTTTAGTAATATTCTTTTAAAATTATAAAAAATAATACTTGTAAAGGAAATAAAGTATGATGTGTCACTTACTTCTAAATATTTTGATAAAATTTTAATAAATATTAAAAGAGAAAATAAGAATAGCTCCAAATTTCTAAAGGCAACTTCTATAGCTCTTTACTACTTTAGAGCCTAAAAATTAAAACATACATTTTTATCAGCAGTTTCTTTTCTACAGCAAGAACAAGGCAAAACCAGAATGCCTCAATTTATTATTAGGCCTATTTATTTAAAGTTAACTTATTTTCATCTTGATATGTATAGGAAGACATTCAGACAAAAGTAACTTGTTTAAGTGAAAATGGGTCTCTTTAGGCAAATAGAAATGCATAGCTGAAATTCTTTGACATAAACAGACCTGAAAATCTCATAAAAAGTAGCACACTCAAAAAGTTTTTCACATCTGCTACTTTTTTTTTTTTTCCATTCTATAGAACTGTCATATGGAACTTTCATTTAGCATTAAAAAATTCTCACTTTAAATTAATGCAACATCTCTAACTATATTCCTCTTACAAATATTAAAGATTAAGCCACCTCTTCTGGCTAAATTTAATAATGAACTGAGTGGCAGAAATGAAGTTTTATATGGATGGAGAAATGAAAAATGAGGAAGAGACAGGGGATGAAGGAAGTACATCAGCAATGGAAAAAATGCAGGATTTCATAACTGATTGTTTTAGTCTCAGCTAAAGCCCTGCATTTCCCCCTTTCTTAAGATAAAAATTACATACGCATGCATTTTATACCACCAGGGGAACCCCCTTTAAATTTAGCTGAAATTCTGTTAAATATTTAAGGTGACGCTCATTCTACTCATTATGTTGCACTGAGTTAAATCTGATATCAGGGAAAAATTTAGAACTCCGGTGCTACTCTGGATTTACATTCCTGTAACTGAGAGAAGGTTTTTGGCCCATTGACTTAGTATGCTTCAGTCAGCCACTTCACAGATATTCTGTAAGTTCTTTTAGACATAGAACAAGCTCAATGTTATCTAAAGATACTTTTCTTCATATTCAGAGGTTCTATAGATTGACTAGCAACCGATACTCAGAATAATGACCCATCTGTTTCTCTTTCACTGATCTGGGAGGCCAATTTTTGATTTCTAAATGGGGTTGTTGGCAGTCTGGTTAATGGTTTGCCAGAATACTGCATCCTTGCTTCTTGTTTTGTTTTTATTTTAAGGATTAATTTTTTGATAGCAATAATAATGATTTAAAAAGTAAAACATTTAAATTTGAAAGAATTTGGAGGAAAAACTAAAAATATGGTAATTATGTGCAAAAAAGGAAATTATCTTCTTTCAACATAAAACAAGTAGAAGCTGCAATTTAGTAGGGGGTTTAAAAAATGAAGAGACATTTTCTGTGGAAGAAGGGGCATCTAAAAAAATTGAGAAGAGAAATAATGAAAAATCTGAATGCCAATGCCAGATAGTTTGCTTTATAAAGAAAATACAAGACCAGAGTTAATAAGGGTGCTTCACTAACACTAGGAAAATTGAAGTGTAATCTATAACTTTTCAGGAGATTAAAAGCAGCAAATTTGGCAGTGTCCTATAAATCTAACTTGAGTTCTAGGGCTGAACAAAGTTTTTATAAAGATTACAGCCTTTTCTCACAAGTCAGCATGCATTTATATGTGTTAAAATGTGGATAGAAAGTGCAGAAATATGCTCCAGCAGCATGAGTTCCTTTATCCTACTATAATATGGCCAAAAAAGAACAGAATATTTCTTTCTTTTACCATGGATATGACACTAATTCTAGAAAATTGCGAGTTGTATTTTTCATTTTTTATAAATAAAAATAGAATTACTTTTGTATCTGCAACCATCAGTTTCAATGTGTTACTTTTGTTTTTCATGTTTCTTTTTACCATTGAATTTGACAAACTAGATTTAACTGAATAATAACATGATTTAATATGGAATTGCATATAACTGTTTAGGCTTGTCACCTTGGTTTTCCTTATATGAGCATCCAAAAAAGCAAGCAAGAAATGGTAAATGGATACTTTTCAAGATAACAGGTTTATCAGTTTATTTCTCAGTGCTGATATTATTTCATCAAGTACGGTATAGTAATAATAATAGCAACAGTAAACAATGATGGAAAATAAATAGTATGGAACACACAGAAGAAGACTTTACAGGTGAAAATAGCAGATTGTGTAATAAATGCACAGTGTGATTCATAGGTTTTCTAGAACCAGTAAAGTTGTCATATTGGTCACTGCTTATGGTTTCCCTTTATTTATTTAGCTGCTTGAATCATTGCTTAACACAAACAATAGTGTTCTGCAGCAAACTTAGTAGCTTAGTTTGCTGCAGAACACTTAGGGGTTTTTTTGGTTGTTGTTGGTTGTGGGTTTTTTTCCTTCAAAATACGGGTGTTAAAGCATTCAAAATTAAGACACCTAAATGTAAAGCTCTACATGAAGGTGTGTACATAAAAGTTAGGTGTGAAAGTTCCAATGTTTGTGTCATTTTTGCATACCTAGGCATCCAAGTGTCTTTCCAGATTCATACAGGGTCTTAAACTTATAAAAGTGAACTCAGTCTACATCAGTAAAGATAATTCCAGTAAAAGGAGAGCTGTAATTATAACGTACGAGGCACTTGAAAGGGCTCATCCATGCTTATGAAAGATGAACTGAAACTGTACCAAGGAGGGCTACTGTAAAAACAGAGGAAAGGGACAGTTTTACTAGAAGAAATTAAAAGCTTTGCTGTCTTAATCTATTGAAATGAAAGCCAGGAGGGATGCATTTTGACAATACAAAAACTTCTCTAGCCTTGAAGAGGCAGAAATGTGTTTGGTCCCTTTGGAGGGTTTCTAATACATGATGATGAATGACATAGCTGTTTGGCAGACACAGAAAACTCATATTTCACCTCCTAATAGACACAAGATCCTTTTCATGTATAGAAGTCATGCTGCTTACGCAATATGTGTACTTGCAGCCCAGAAAGCCAACCGCATCCTGGGCTGCATCAAAAGAAGTGTGGCCAGCAAGTCAAGGGAGGTGATTCTGACCCTCTACTCTGCTCTTGTGAGACCCCACCTGGAGTACTGCGTCCAGCTCTGGAGTCCCCAACATAAAAAGGACATGGACCTGTTAGAGTGTTTCCAGAGGAGGACCGCAAAGATGATCAGAGGGCTGGAGCACCTCTCCTATGAAGACAGGCTGAGATAATTGGGGTTGCTCACCCTAGAGAAGAGAAGGCCCCGGAGACACCTTATAGCGGCCTTCAGGTATCTGAAGGGGGCCTACAAAAAAGCTGGAGAGGGACTTTTCGGAAGGGCATGTAGTGATATGACAAGGGGTAATGGCTTCGAACTAGAAGAGGGAAAATTTAGATCAGATATCAGAAAGAAATTTTTCCCTATGAGAGTGGTGAGACATGAACAGAGAAGTTGTGGAAGCTCCATCCCTGGAGGTGTTCAATGCCAGGCTGGATGGGGCTTTGAGCAACCTGGTCTAGTGGGAGGTGTCCCTGCCTATGGCAGGGGGGTTGGAACTAGATGATCTTCAAGGTCCCTTCCAATCTAAACCGTTCTATGATTTTATGATACATACTGGGCAGACACTACTTGCTGCACCTCAGCTCTGCACATACTAAAAGCTCCATGACAATATTAGTGAGATGCAGAGTTCAAGTTTATAAACCTTAAGGGAGAAAACGGTTCATTAACTGAAGGGGTTTTGCTTTGTTTTGTTTTATTTTTTTCTGTGTTAACGGTCTTGTAATCTTTGGTAATCTCAGAATTTACACAAAGCAAATTCACATAAACTGAGAGCTAAGGCAAAGCAAACTTACTTAAGAATACATAAGGAAATAGAATATATTCAGAATATGTCAGATATATTCACAATATATCAGGAAAATATAATTATAAGTCTTTGCATGGTTTATTCTGAACTGGCAATTAAGTATGACACAGACGCTTATTTACTCCCCCCTGGTGGGATGGGGGAGAGAATAAGAAGAGTAAAAGTAAGAAAACTCATGGGTTGAGATAAAGAGAGTTTAATAGGGAAAGTAAAAGCCGTGAGTGCAAGCAAAACAAAAGAAGGAATTAATTCACTTAATTCAACAAGAAGTTGTCTGGTTATCCCAGGAAAGCAGGGCTTCATCATGCATAATGGTTACTTGGGAAGACAAACATCATCACTCAAAACATCCTCCCTTCCTTCTTCCACCAGCTTTTATTGCTGAACATGATGTTATATGGTATGGGATACCACTTTTGTCACCTGGGGTCAGGTGTCCTGGCTGTGTCCCCTCCTAAATTTTTGTTCCCAGCCTACTCACTGGTGAGGTGGGTGAGAAGCAGAAAAGGCTTTGATGCTGTGTGAGCACTGCTCAGCAACAGATAAAACATCCCTGTATTATCAACATTGTTTTCAGTACAAATCCAAAACATAGCCCCATACTAGCTACTATGAATAAAATTAACTCCATCCCAGCCAAAACCAGTAAGGCTTGAGTAAAGAATATATGATTTAGGTCATCATAGAGGGACATTAATCACTCTAACACAAAATAACAGTTATGCTAACACTGGCATTTTGAAAGAATACCAGCATGGTTTACAAGCAAAGGATGTTTTAATACAGAAATATTTTAATATACAGTTCGATATATAACCTGTGCCTGGGTTTCTGACTATGAGGGTAAGTAAAATTTTAACTAGAAAAAATTGACAAATCTTTACCAGAGATTACTTTTGATACTGGAAAATTTTATGAAATGTGTAGTGGATTATTATTACTGAACCTTACTAAAAAGCAAAGTTGTTATATATTTGTTTGTTTGTTTGTTTGCTTGTTTTCCTGAAAGATATGTTCTAGTCCAAGATCAATACAGGGAAGTACTATATGGAGGATTAGGCTAAGAAGAAATGATCATTCCACCTGGCTTTGCAAATCTGTAAATCTATAAATAAATCTATAAATAAATCTATAAATCTATAAAGGTTATGTTGAGTGCATTTAGAATTTTGAGTTAGGGAATGTCACCTAGCATAATGCATAAAGACTGATAGTAAATATATAAATTTGGGAGGTCTTAGAAAAATATTATTGGCAGAAGATTGCCATAGAAGTTAGAAATTTGTAAACATAATCACAGAATAAGATATTTAGGCATTGAAGGAAGACCCAGACGTTGCACTAGTAAATCTGTAACTTAATGTGATAAGGTGTGATACTCTGTTTAATACTGTTACATACGGTATAATGAAGGTAGTGATGTGTTTATTTCATCCACTTTTATATGGCTTTTTCAAAAAATACTAGTACTCTATCTTTAATAAGATTAATCTAAATTCCTATCAAATGTTATTATTAATTCATTTTGGGGAATCTTTCATTGGAATTATTAAATAGTTCCTCAAGTTTAATAAGTAAAAGAAGTATCTAAAAGCTGACATAAAAAGTACTGACACTTCAGGAAAAAAAATCTATTTAAGTGATTGGCTATGCACTGAGAAGTTCAAAAGTATTTCCTTCTCATAAGAATCCTTCATTATAATTCTGAAGCAATACATATTTTCAGAAGCTACCTTTTTGTACATTCTATGTTGATGCATAAAGGTATAAAAACTCTACTAATAAATGTTCTTGTTCTGATGCAATCTCATCTGAATTTCTTTGAGATGACATAGCAACACTAGTTTGAACCCATAGAAATAGCAAACAGCTTCCAGCAAGTGCAAAGCAGCAGGCTGATTATTATAATCACATCTTAGGGTTTCAAGAGAAGCTATGCAGTCTATGTGTTCTGATATGACGTCCTTTGAAACACTAGCTATTTAGACTGGCCATCAAAATAACATGTGAACAACTATGACTGTCCATCACATCGTATTATTAACTATTGTGTTCTATTAGTGTTGTTCAATCACATCAAATTATTGTTGCATTACACCGTGATGATATTAAGGCTTGTAACATCCTGCTAATAAAGCAAAACATTTAAATAGTAAAATATTGCAAAGAAATGTTTTTTGAACTTGCCGTAAAAAACAGTACTGGAAAAATGTCCACCTCTTTTTTTTTCACTGACTACTTTGTACAAAGGATTTGAATTCTTCTGGGGTTTGAATGTTTTTTTAAAAAAATGACAAGAAGTAAATAAATACCACCTCTATCCTTGTAAATAATTGAAAACTCATTGATGCACACTGCAGCAGAAAACAGTTCCCTCTATCTGAAAAGGATGGTACAGTGGCAGCAAAAGATGCTATTCCTATATGAATCAATGAGATGTACTTTGAGAAAATTCCATTGCAAATATAAATACTAAAGCACCAGGGAAAAGCAAAACAAACCAACCAACCAAACAAACAAAACCCAAACAAACAGAAAAACAACACAGAAGATGTAGCAGTCAAGGAATGTTATTTCTATGGAAATACACAAATATTGAGATAAAAAATATCTCCCCATCCCACCCCCACCCAAAAAAAAGAAACAATGCTAAAGAGCTATTATAGGAAATTGAAACAGAATCAACATTCATTAAGGACTGAGGTATCTATAACTTTTAAAAAATAATTTGAGATAAAAAAGACATTTTTATAAATAGTTGATCAAATTACAAATATAATAGACAATTGTATATTCTAGCATGGAAGTTTTGGGAATGATTTATAAAGCCCATAGAAAAAACATTAGCACACTATTAAATTTGACAGTTTTTCCAGAATAATTTCTTCAGAACTGTCACAAACTTCAATAAATCCTCTTGGTTTCTATGAAGGTCTGTACAATTTTTCATTAATGTTTTGTATGTGGATATGTTAAAAAGTTTTCAGTATCATTGAAATACTATGTGTTTTGAAAATGTTGACTCATAGATTAGACTCAGCAGGAGAACTCACATAAAATACGTATGCGACTTAGATATAAAGGAAAGATAAATTGGATCCAGATCAGTGGAAATTTGACCCATACATGATTTTCTACATACATTTTGTCTTTCTGTCTCCTACAAGTGCCACTTGCAGACAGATGGCAGAAATGTAGCGCATTTATCATACAAGTAATTTGTTCACTACTTTGCTGCTCACAAATGTGAACTTCATACAAAGCACTGCATCCTTCTCAGAAACAGAGAAGAAACATTGTTTTCCATACTTCCCTTACTTATACCTTGCTCACACAATTTCATGTTGTTTTTTTATAAAGGCTATGATGACCCTTCAGTTCATATGAAAAAACACCAAAAAGCAACAAAAAACTTGCTTCCCTTTGGCTAAACTGAAAGTTTCTGATTAATTTCAGATTCACTTGAAAAAGAGGCTATGAATGAGATTAATGATCCACTTTCTGTCTTTGAAAGAAAACAAGCTTCTGTATAAGACAGAAAATTGTTTGTATGATATAATGGACTGAGAAAAATATGTAATTATAGGTTTCTTATCCTTTAGCAGAGCCACTCTCAATCCTGCTCTCAAGGGAGCAGGGAAGACAACACCACTAAATTTGAACATTTCTTAGCTGCTTTTTTGCATCCTAATAACAGACCCAGGTTTTAGAAAATAGCCACTAATTGCATATTGCTGATTAATATTCTTTGAAGGTTTCTTTTTTCTTCTTTCCTTTAATCAGTTTGTGTTTGCTTGCATAGCACTGTCCCTGACTCATATTTTATCTAGAGAAAGCCAAAAGCATGTAGAGTAAAAGTGCTGTCTAGAGAAAATTAAAAAAGAATAGGATTTATCTCACCCAACTTCAGGTCTCCAGAAATCTCTCTTCTAGTTATTCAAATTTCTTCTACGGTTAATGGAGAAACATAATAACCCTTCAGGGAATTACTCGTTCCAACTACATGTGTTACAATGATGAACAACTTGATGGAGATGGCTTGCTCTCCACTACCAGTGGAAGCAGCTTCCATCAATAACTTAAACTAGACACGTGACTTTTAGATGGCTAAAATCAGATGAGAAGAATCCTATTATAGGCAACAGTAAACATGTCTTTGAAATATTTTTATTCTTCAGATCTGTCATGCCTGAATTTTGACTGCACATGGTGCCTCTGTCTACTCAGAATCTGAAATCTGGAACCACTTCTTAAAGGTAGGCACATACAACAAAGATCAGCTATGATAGACTTCTCCTATATCTCGTCACAGTCAAAAGACAAAAAAAAAAGCCCACAAACATTTCCTTGGTGTTTCAAAGGTGGTGTTATAATTAAATATCTAAATCAATAACTGGATGTTTTGCTTTACAAATTTAAAAGATGATAGTGTAATGTACTGAACAACTCTTCATATTAAAATTCAAAAGGATGAACTAGACCATGATGATTTTGGTTTTCAGTTTCTCCATATGACTAATACAAATAAGGCGTTTAACTAGTTTGAATTCTCTTTCAGACCTTTGAACAAAAATGTCTTTCCTGGACAAATTAAAATATTTCCTTTTTCCCATCAGTAAATGAATAAAAGAAAAAGAAAATCAAAACCACCTGATGCATATTATAAAAATCTGAAAGCTTCTGATTATCTAAATATATCATCAAGAAAAGATAAATCTAAGAGAAAGAAGTTTGGTACCTTCCCTGAGGGTTTTGCTGGTATTATATGTCATTTGAGAGCCTTTCTAAGATTTCAATAACCTTTTATTAGAAAGGAAATATATATCATGATTCTTAAAAAACAGTGTGTGAAAAGGAAAAGACTAAGTGTATTGTGTAGCTCAGAGGTGCCAGACGTAGTCTTCAAACACAGATACCACTTGGTATATTGCTTATATCCTAAACAGAACATCTGATGCAATGAAGGAAAGAAAAAGAATAAAGCCAAATTGTTGTATCATTGTCCTTTAATACACATTGTATAGACTCTGTGAAATATTTCCACATGTGGATTAGGACATCCATGCAGCCTAAAGTACTTTCTGTTAGAAGACCTGCACATATTTGACAAAGTAATTTATGAACTACATATGCAACAAGACGAAGGAAAGTGTGAAACTGCAGAGAAGGTCACTGTATTGGGTGTAGGTGTCAAGGTTTTGGCAGTGAGGGGCACAGAGGAGCCTCTGTGAGGAGAGAACATGGGCTGCTTTGTGGTGGACACCAGCAATTCTAGCTGGCTCCAGCGGACCCACCACTGAGCCAGCCGAGACACAACTGAGCCCCTCAGCCGAGATGGTGGTGCCTCTAGGAAAATGCACTTAAGAAAAGGAAAATTGCTTCCCAGGAGGGACGACTGAGGGGAAAAGAAAAAAAAAAAAAAGAGAGAAACAGTCTTGCAGACACCAAAGTGACAGATGAATGGTCAGTCACTGAGGCGAGCTGCTCTGGAGCCAGTCCAACTCTCTGTGGAGTGGCAGATCTCAGTGCACAGGTGGCTTTCCTCAGATAGGGAAATGTCAGGGCAGCGGAGAGACCTGCTAGGAGCTGGCAGCTCTCATGGGAGATGCTGATAAGGCCTGGGATTGACAGACCAACCAAGACCTCCCCGACACCTATAAAAAGCATCCTGGGGAGTGCAAGTGACCAGGAATGCTGTGACCAGAGTGGGCAAACATGGTGTGGCGTGTCAGCCAGGGTGTGGTGTGCCAGCCACAGTGTGGAGTGGCAGTTTGCGTGGCAGTTCACACAGGAAGGGTGCCAACCTACCAGCTCAAGAGGTGAGTGCAATTGGTGGTCATCTCCCTCTCAAAAAGAGCTCAGCTATGGTTTCCACATGGCAGAAAGCCATGGCCTCTGCACAAAGGTTGCGGTAACTCAAAAAGAGTTCCCACAAAAATATACTGCCATCCAGGTCTTGGGCTGCAGGAAGTGCCAGAGCCTTTTGCTGGTAACGGGTGGCAGTAGTGAGAATGGTTGTGTGAAGTATGGTGGATGATCTGCTCGGCCTGGCGGCAGAGCTACAAGAGGCAGTAGAAAGGTTAAGGAGCATCAAAGAGTCCGAGAAAAAGATAGACTGATGGAACCGTGCTCTGCCCTCCCTGAGACAGAAACCGGAACAACCACCAGGAAAAACCCAAGATCAAGGGGATCCTGTATCCTCCTCCTGACAGGCTGCAGGCAGTAGCTTTAAGAAAAGGAGTGAAAGGAGGCAAGTCCACACTTAGGGCGGCATGTGAACCCCCTCCTGGCCTCCCCCACCTTCCCACGTGGCTTCTGCACAACAGGTACAAGGTTCTGGATGTGGAAGGCCAGGTAATAGATGATGATGTGGATGATGGTCCATATTCACCAGAGGTGCTGCCAAGGTCAGAAAAGCCTGCCCCCTGTATCATGACCCCCGTATCTCACTCCAAGAGGGAGAAAAGATGTGTTATAGTTGTAGCAAACCCCCTTCTGAGGGGAACAGAGGGTCCAGTATGCCGGCCGGACCCTGCTCTTAGGAAAGTCTTCTGCCTCCCTGCGGCCTGGGTTAAGGAAATCACTAGGAAAATTCCTAGTCTGGTATGGCCCTCAGGCTATTACCAACTGATGCTCTTCCATGTGGATGATGATGAAGCCACAACGCGTAGTCCAAGGGAGATCAAAAGAGACTTCAGGGCCTTGAGACTTTAAAATACTCTTGAGGGGGGCAATATCAGGCCTGTCTGTGACAAGCTGTGGGATGACACACCAAAGTTAGAGGGACGAGGTGTTAGCAAGGGCCCTCAGCCTGTTGCTCTGAGACGTGCTGGCTACATTGCAGCACATTTTAAGTCTTACAGAGATGAGACAGGGGGTCCTGAGGTAACAGGTTCCCTGAGCCAACAGGAAAACACCAGTGAAATACCCCAAAGGAACAGAGGGATGTTCTTCTAAGAAGGTGACATGACCAACAACCCAACTGAAGTGCCTCTATACCAATGCACGCAGCATGGGCAACAAACAGAAGGAGCTGGAAGCCACTGTGCTGCTAGAAAGCTACAACCTAGTTGCCATTACTGAAACCTGGTGGGACCAATCCCATGACTGGAGTGTGGCTATTGATGGCTACAGGCTGTTCAGAAGGGACAGGTAAGGAAGGAGAGGCAGAGGCATAGCCCTCTACATCAAGAAATGCATAGATTGTGAAGAGCTGTCTCTGAAGAATAGCCATGAGCAGGCTGAAAGCCTATGGGTAAGAATAAGAGACCAAGTCAACAAACAGAACCTTGTGGTGGGTGAACCTTGTGGCTGCCTGATCAAGGGGACCCTACTGAGGAAGCCGTCTTACTCCAGCTACGGAAGGCCTTGCACTCTCAGGCTCTTGTCCTGCTGGGGGACTTCAACCACCCCAAAATCTGCTGGAAAAGTAACACAGTGAGATTTAGGCAATCCAGGAGACTCCCGGAGTGCATTGAGGATAACTTCTTAAGGCAGGTAATAGACAGCCCCACCAGAGGGGATGTGATACCAGACCTGATGGTCACCAACACAAGTGAGTTAATCAGTAACATCAAGATTGGAGACAGCCTGGACTGCAGTGATTATGCACTGGTGGAGTTCACAGTTCTGAGGAATATCGGTCAGGAGAAGAGTAAATCAGGACCCTGAATTTTAGGAAAGCGAAATTCCAGTTCTCCAAGAAGTTAGTCAATAGGACCCCCTGGAAAACTGCCCTCAGGGGAAAGGGAGCAGAACAGAGTTGGCAAATTGTTAAGGATGCTTTCTTTAGAGCACAAGAGCTCTTAATCAGCAGGTGTAAGAAATCAGGAAAGGAAGGCAAGAGACCTGCATGGCTATTGAGACCTGCTGGTCACACTAAAGGGCAAGAAATAGGTGCACAGGCAGTGGAAGCAGGGACAGGTATCCTGGGAGGAGTATTGGGATGCTGCCTGGTTGTGCAGTGATGGGGTCAGGAAGACACACCTGGAGCTGAACTTCGTGAGGGACACAAAGAATAATAATATGGACTTCTACAGGTATGTCAGACAGAAAAGGAAGGTCAAAGGAAGCGTACTCCCTCTGATGAGCAAGACTGCCAAACTGGTAACAACGGATGAGAAGAAGGCTGATGTAGTCAACAACTTTTTTGGCCTTAGTCTTCACTGGCAATATCTCTCCCCACACCTCTCGAGTGGATGGATGGCAAGGCAGAAACAGGGGGAGAAAATTCTCTCCCACTGTAGGAGAAGATCAGGTTTGTGACCACCTGAGGAACCTGAACGTACAAAACAGTATCTTCATCAATGACATAGTGGGATTGAGTGCTCCCTCAGCAAGTTTCCAGATGACACCAAGCTGAGTGGTGCAGTTGGCACGCTTGAGGGAAGGGATGCCATCCAGAGGGACCTGAATAAGCTTGAGAAGTGGGCTCATGTGAACCTCATGAGGTTCAACAAGGCCAAGTGCAGGGTCCTGCACCTGGTTTGGGGCAATCCCTGGTATTAATACAGGTTGGGGGATGAAAGGATTGAGAGCAGACCTGCTGAGGACTTAGGAATTCTAGTGGATGAAAAGCTGCACATGAACTGACAATGTGCACTTGCAGCCCAGAAGGCCAACTGTATCCTGGGCTGCATCAAAAGAAGCATGGCCAGCAGGGAGGTGATTCTGCACCTCTACTCTACTCTGGTGAGACCCCACCTGGAGTACTGCATCCAGTTCTGGAGTTCTCAGCACAGGAAAGACATGCATCTGTTGGAGCGCATCCAGAGGAGGGCCACAAAAGTTATCAGAGGGCTGGAGCACCTCTCCTATGAGGACAGGCTGAGAGAGTTGGGGTTGCTCAGCCTGGAGAAGAGAAGGCTCTGGGGAGATGTTATTGTGGCCTTTCAGTACTTGAAGGGGGCCTACAGGAAAGATGGGGACAAAATTTTTAGCAGGGCCTGTTGGGATAGGACAAGGGGTGATGGATTTAAACTAAAAGATGTTAGATTTAGAGTAGATATAAGGAAGAAATTTTTTACAATGAGAGTGGTGAAACACAGGAACAGGTTGCCCAGAGAGGTGGGCGATGTCCCATAGCTGGGAACATTCAAGGTCAGGTTGGACGGGGCTCTGAGCAACCTGATCTAGTTGAAGATGTCCCTGCTCATTGCAGGGTGGTTGGACCTTTAAAGGTCTCTTCCAACCCAACTATTCTATGATCTTATGAAAGAGAGGAAGGAGGTGCTTCTGCAGCCTACATCTTGTGGAGAGGACCACATCAGCACAGATATCCGTACTGCAGCCCATGGAGGTTACCACAGCAGAGCAGGTCAATACTTCCTAAATGAACTGTGGCCCATAGAGAG
Source organism: Anarhynchus alexandrinus (assembly GCA_008711295.1). Taxonomy (NCBI): domain Eukaryota; kingdom Metazoa; phylum Chordata; class Aves; order Charadriiformes; family Charadriidae; genus Anarhynchus; species Anarhynchus alexandrinus. The sequence goes on from VUYV01000554.1 coordinate 95,041, forward strand.
GACTCATGCTGGAACAGGGGAAAAGTGTTATGAGGGAGGAGTGGCAGAGCTGAAGAGTTGTGGACCGGCCACAACACCCCATTCCCTGTCACACTTCTGCTGCTCAGGCTAAGGGTAGGTAGAGGAGTCAAATGTGAAGAAGTGAAGTTGAGCCTAGGAAAAAGAGATGTGTCAGGGGAATGTGTTTTAAGTTTTGTATTTGTTCCTTACCATACAACTCTATTCTATTTGGCAATAAATTAATTTTTCCCAAAGTCAACTGTTTTGCCTGTGACAGTAATTATTAAATGATTTCCCTGTCTGTATCTTGACCCTTGGGCTTTTCTATTCTATTTTCTCCCCTTGTCCAACAGAGGAGAGGGGCTGACAGAGCACCTGGGTAGGGGTCTAGTAGCCAACCAAGGTCAACCCACCACAGTTATTCAAAGAATTAATTGATCATAGCTTTTCTTTAGAAAAACTCTAAATATTCTTACCCTACAGAGAGCTGATTTTAGATACAAGTTTCACATTTTAGTTGAAGGATAATAAATGAATCACACTTAAATACCTTTGATTTAAGGGTTGATAGCATGATAAGCCAATTTTCTTCTCATTTATCTTTTTATTGGTAATGTCTGCCTAATTATTTCTCAGTTCTATCTAGTCTTTGTGTTCTTTATAGAAACCATCCCTGGGATTTTTGTTGGGTTTGTTTGTTTGTCTGTTTGATTATTTGTTTGTTGGTGGTTTTTTTCCCATTACCTGAATGATTATCTTCTTCAAATAGAGACTTTTACAGCCATATATTCAAAGCTATCTTCCTGTATTCATTGTTCCTCAAACCAGTTTTTTGCAATATCTAGTTACTAGAGTTGTTTGGGGGTTTTGCTTTGTTTTGTTTTGTTTTTTACCATGACATTGTCAGTCTTCTGTTGATAACAACTTTTACTCCCTGACTTCAAAACCAGAATACTGACAATAATAACTGTTGTAATTTAAAAAATAATTTTAGAGATCTTGTAAAAAATATGTCAACAGACCAGTAAGAAAATAAATGGCCTATTGTAAACTCTGATTGAAAGACTAAGAACAGTCTAATAAAGAAACAGATTAAATGATAGGTTGTATGTGTTTGTTGCACTTTTTTAGATACCATAGTAGCATGGAATAGGGTTCCTCATGAGCTTCACCCAAGAAAAGTCACAACCTTAAGGAGATCTTGGTTTTGAAGAATTAATTTTATGTAGAATGCCAAAGGACATCTACAACCATAAGTGAGTGACATGCACAAGACACAGATTCTTCAGTATTACTTCCAGAACACCATACTAAGTTGCCCTAGGCTGTCTGAAACATCCACACATGGCTGGTACAGCAGAGAGGAATTAAAGAAGACAGGGCACAAGACAGAATATGCGACAGAACCTAAAGGAGACCCAAGCCCTGTGGAGCAGCAGCTGGGGGACTCACAGTACATCTTGACTCTTAAATTCACCACATTAAACATAACTTCTGATGAGGAGATAAGAGACAATTAGCAGCAAATTGTAGCTGATTTTCACTATGAGAGAAGAATGATCTGTCTTAAGTCGGCATCTGCTTTGAGCTTTGATGGGTTAGACACAAGGCAGAGCAAGGCCATGGGCAGAGTTGAAAGCAATTTAATCCCTAAAACAGGATTTGTACAATCTTGATAAAACTGAAACTATTTGCTGTAGGACTAGGCCTGGAAACAAATATGTGTGAAGTCAAATCCATTCAAGAAGTTGTAAGGTCACTTGAAAAGTCAATAGCATATGATAGTCAGGAAAAATGCAAACTTAGCCACAATTTTTAGTTCCAACTATTAAAAGTCTTATTTAAATGCCATATATATATCATTTATCAGTGAACAACTAAACAGTTTCCTGATGTTGAATGTTTTCTAGTTTGGTTTTTTTGGTCTATTGACTGCAATTGCATACCTCTCAGAGAACAAGTACTTCAAAAAAACCCAGTCTATCAATATATGGATCCCAGGTGGTAGAAAGCATAATATTAAAGGTGCGAGCAGATGTCAAACTAAAGTAGAATAGCTAATCATGCTAATCACTCATATACCTCATTTCTACTAAAATATTTTTAACATGGATATCACTCGTGATTCTGTGCACATTTCTGGAAGAAGTGCAGATGGTCATGAATTTGAACCTATGCAAGATTCCCCTCCGCCACCCAAAGGGTTTTTTGTTTGTTTGTTTTTTTTTAATATTGAAAAAGCAAAAAGGTAATAAATTGGCAATGACATTCTCTGCCTCACTGTTGTCCTCCTTCCTCCACTATCATTTCCAGCAACTCTGCAATTCTCTAAACACATAGTTTTGCAAGTATAAACTGTTACTGAATTAACATAGTTTTGCTCAAATATGTACCGATTTTTATATAGGGTTCTACTAACAAAAAATGCAGCCATGAAATGCTAGGAATACCTAACAATAAATAAGAACAGAAGGAAAATTTACACGTGTTATGTTTCTTCCACAATTTCACCATGTATACCTTTACATAATGATCATATTTCTTTTATGGAGATAGTCTTTAGAAATGATCTTGTTAATTTATAATGAAGACTGATTTCTTAAATGAAATTTACTGTGGGATCTTTGTTGTGTTTTATTGTTATTGTCTTTAGTACAGCATGTTGACCTTGGTAGAAATGTACTAACTGGGATATGAACAAAAGAATCGTAAATGAATCTTGGCATCGTGCAGCACTGATGTGGAGAGGGGAAAAAATTAAATAAAAAGTCTTAACATTCACCTCTTTAGTTGCTGCTAGAACTGCCTGATATGTTATAAATTTTTGTGACTTACATGGAATCTCATTTTGATCAATGTTATTCAGCCTTTGTTCAGTATTCCATGGCAGAAGACCACGAGGCAATATGTACTCAGTTTTGGTTTGGTTGACTAGTCTGTGGTTTATTGGAACTTAGATTTCTTCCCATTAGAAAAACCCTGAGAAGACGATATTGTTTTTCATTTCACTATATTATTATTATTATTATTATTATTCCATTCACAGCAGAAATTCTGCAATAATAAACTTTCTATCATTATTTTATCATTTTTTGGATCTAGGTTGCAGATATAATCCTTAACAGGAAATTAAAATCAAAGGCAAAGAATTAAGAATGTCCAGACTGCCTACTGATTAACTTTAGTCATGGTTCAATCTTCATTTTCCCTGTTGCATGATATTATATCCAGTATTTAAAAGAAACTTTGCTGCATACTTTTAATTTTTAAATGTACTCACAATATGGTCACTTAGGAAAGGATTAACCTCTTGTATCTTAAGTTGCCTCAGAGGCAGCTATCTAGGTTCTCTTTCTGGTCAATTAAAAAAGCTAGAAACTTCTAAGAAGATATTGATCTTATTCTGTTTTCTTAATCACTTTCTAATCTAATTTATAATTGATCTAAATTAGATGAGTTGAATCTTGGATCATTGGTTGCTGTGATATACAGTTAACATATTTAGCTATATGTAAATCTGCAATCTCAGAGTTTGAAAACTAATTGCTTAAATCTCTACTTAGGCACCTGGTTTCAAAAGCATTACTTAGATGTTCAAGTTTCTAGAATCCTTCCTAAGATTTTCTAGAGGTCTGAATACAATTGTAAACTAGAACACGAACAGGTAACCAGATCTGAAAATCTCAGCTCTAAAACTCTGGCCTATAAACCAGATGATGTTGGAATGATGTTATGATGTGGGAATAAATGTAACAACTAAAAGATGTTGTGTGTTAATTGGGATGCACATAGGCCATGTAAAGTAAACAGATGCCTTTAAAAATAAAAAAAAAGCTTAGGAAGGACAGTCTTTGAGAATTCTGAATGTTTGTATCACTACCAAACTCCAGGGAAATAATTCTCAAAAATAACAACAGAATAGTAACAGATGGGGCAAGCTGGCCTGCAAAAAAAAAAAAAAAAACCAACCAAACAAACAAAAACCCACCTCTATCACAGCGACTCTTAAAATTACATGAGTTCTGAAGATGAATTTGTGCCAAAGTCTTAGCTGCTGCCAAGCGATATAGCTATTCTGAAGTGAGGTTGGTACTCATGGAACACTGGCCTTATATCTACAATGATTCTTCTACCTCACATGAGTGTTTTACAGTTGCATCACAGTAATGTTTCTGAAGATGTCAAGGAACCGTGTGATAAAGGCTGCACATAGCTGCTGGACATAAAATGGGAAATTTCCAAAGGAAGAGAAAGATGGAAACACCTCATGTAATTTTTACTGTGTAAAAAGATAGATGATTAGTCTAAGCCAGGTATAGCTGTATCTAAAGAAGAGAGATAGGCACTTTCGAACATCTTGGGTAGATGTTTGAGATAAATGGGATAAATCTCTTCGTACTGACCACAAAGTCACTTGATGCTCTTGTTCATATTGGAATTTTTTCTTTTTGTGTATTTAAAAGAAGAGGAACTTTCTTAAGATATTTATTTCCAAATATCAAAACAAAATTACTACACAGAAATGCACAAGGACATCTTTGGCACTGGGGTACTAGGTGTGAAAAAAAAAATTGTTACAATCTCACTTACTAAGAAAGCATACGTACAGTTTATATGTTCTGTGGGAGTCCTGACTCCTGTGAAAGGAAGGCCCTTGATCCATTTAAGGGTCTAGATGATTTGGTATAAACTGAAGGTAGGTCTGGGTTTTGTTATGGGTGTAGTCCTGATCCCTGATTGTTCAGAATGGGGGACCTGTGTACTAGCTGGGTTTCTTTCCAGTAGGAACCATAAGACATGGAGCAATGCCCTGCACCTGAGTCTTGTCCCAATACAGATTCAGGGTAGTGATGTAATATTTGTCTATCTTGGGACAGACCAAGGGAGCTGGAGCACCATCAGGATCTCCCCCACTTCTTGGAAATATACATTAAGCTATTGGCTATTTAAATTTCCTAAAAGGCATTGCAGTTAAAAGTGTTGGGCATTAACTGCATATGCACATCTTCACTAAACAGGAATAAGATAACTTAAAAAGGAAATATCTTAGAAATATCTTCCTATCAGAACTCCAAATATGAAGGTGATCTAACTCTTTTGCTAATAGGTTCTATAACTAGGGCCATTGATTTAAAATTTCAGGGTTAAAATTGCCTAGAAAAGGAGACTATGCACACAAAATGAAAATGTCCTGATTGAATTCAAATATAATGCAAGAGAGAGCCCTACTGGCAGAGCTTAATAAATACAATCACTATTTTAGTAGTCTAAGTAAAAAACTTGCCTTATAATAAATAGGAGTGAAATACGCAACCTGGAATATTTGACTCTCTGTAACCTCCTTCAGTTTACATGGTTCATTGAGAAATCCAATAATATATTCATACAGTATGGATGCTTCATTATCCCATTGTCCATGTTAGTAGTGCTATGATGTAACACCTCCCTCAATGGAATAAATGGACTATGAAATATTTTACCAGAAGAACATAGGCGAGTCCCCTCCTTCTTCCCTGTACTTTTGGTGCTCTAAAAGAGTGAGGGTAAATGTGAACTTTTAAGGTGCTAATCACTCTGTATTGAAACTCCAGGAAGTTTTAGAAAGTAGGAGCATAAATAGTGCATCCAGATAAAAACATAGAAGGCTGAAAAAGGAATCCTTTGCTGCTTATGTGGGTAGCAAGGAATATACAAAAATATCTATTCAGTTTAACTAAAGCATCTAAACGGTAGCTTTCTGCAGTACATTTCTGTCATGTGTGGGTGATGTTGGGGGTGGCAGGTGTTCCAGCAGATTTTACGTGTGCTTAAATTGATTCCTCTGTATAATAACAAGAAAAATACCAAGAGCAGCTGGATTTGAATAAAGCTGTAGTAAGCAGGCCAGCATCAAATCTAAATGAAGGTGAATGCAAGCAGCGTACAATGCATACAAGAAAGAATTAATTACTGGTAAAAAAGAAGAAAAAAGAAAAAAAAATAAGCTTGTCTCATTTTACATTATGGTTTATATTGCTTTCACTCATCAGCTTATGAAACAATCACTACAAGTGAAAAATTTGAGCCTGGAGTAGAAGTGAAAAGATTTCTTCATAGCTATGCATTGTCCTTTTTTTTTTAATCTTCCTTCAAAACATTCGAGATAGCCCAGTAAAGACCAGGTGCAACACTAAATCCTTTAATTTGTATGGAATATTATTTTACTAAACTAATTCATTCAGTAGTTAAGACTAAGCATCTAGTACAATATGAGACATTAAAAGAAATCCACAGTACCTGCATGAGGTTGGCAGACTTGACACAGAAACTACAGGAGAACCACAACCATCTGGAGCACCAGGTGGAGGGCATATAAAATACCTTACAGCCTCCCAAATCACACTAAAAGTCTTTGTCTAAGATACTTGTGTGCAAAGGTGTCTAAGCTTTTATTACAATTCAGTGAGGAGCTAAGGGAGAATCAGTTACCTAAATGTAAACAACTCCATGACAAGATGGCTCAAGGTATCCTGTCTGGCCTCTGGCTGCTGGTCCATAGGGTGCGGATCTCCCTGCATCATACCTGCTGGCCCTCTGCAGATGTCCCAGACATCCTAAGACATCACAAATAACACTGGAAGCCTATATTTAGGCAAGTGGATCATGGTCCTCAGGACTGACAGTGGAGACTAGAGAACAATCCAGTTTATCTGGGAAAAGGTGTTTACGTCTGGACAGGAGAACAGCTCTCAGAATCAACAACTGTATTGGCTGAATTATCCCTGATTATAATGGCAGTTTAGATGAATTAATGGCTGGTTTAGTAACCTTTTGCTCTTTGTTCATTAGGAAAATAAGTTGAAAGTTACTACCGAATGCAATTTTATCCTGGGAAAATATAAGGCAAGTAAGACAAAAGGTCATTCTTGGAAATGTTTATTTTGGGACATGATGACGAATAAACAACACAGAATAAAAATATACATTAAATTTAATTCACTTCTGGCTTAAAGATGCAGAGCTCAGATTGTCTTTAATGGAATGAGTTGGCTCATGCCGAGATTATACATACACTTTTTTGACATATATGACTTTGTGATAGAGAGTAGGAAAAACTAGGAATGTAGAGTAAGAATAAAGATGAAGACATACCTCAGGGCAAAACAGGAAGGGTAGTCTATACAGCCAGTCTATACAGTTAGTATCACAAACCTGGGTAACAGGTTTTGGAATGGTACGCCAAGAATTTGAAAAGGAGATTAGCTGTGGTCCTTAGCGATATATATGGGACCTAAAAAAAACTATTAGCATTTACAAATACATTTACCAGAGGTGCATTCGGTGCAATCTTCTGTATTTTAGCAAGATATCGGTGGAACTAATCCAATTACTTAATGCACAGAGGCTGTACAGATACACAGCCTGCCCATGACAACTGCTTTCTAAATGAGGTATCTATCCTACTGTTGTCACCGGTAGGCTGTGTATCTGTACACTGACAGGAGAAATCCTGTCATTTTAATACCTGTTTTTTGTACTTTCTCATTTCTATAAGCTTTGAAATAATGGGACCCAAAGAGAGAAGAGCAATCAAGGTCTGGGTGTACATTATGTATAAAACAGCTTGATGATGTTCTTACTAGCAATTCCTAACTTCTGTTTTCTTTTTTGATTTCTGGTAAGCAATGAGCTGAATATTTTCACAAAACTATCCATTGTAAATTCAAGATCTTGCTCTTCAGTTACAGTGGTCAGCTCAGAGCCCATTGGTTACTTTATAAGATATATAAATAAAGTAGTGGGAAATGAAAAAGCTTGGACAGATCAAGTCATCCATACAAACCTGATTACTACATATGAATGAACAGCTAAGGAAGACCTGAGTCAAAGTTTCTCAGCTGCATGAAAAAAAGTCAATTTTACTGCATCAAAAGGAGCAGAAGACAGGTTGTTTCTGAAGAGCATTGAGGTAAAAAGGGAAAAAGAAAGGGGAAGGGAAGGGGAGGGGAAGGGAAGGGGAAGGGAA
>VUYV01000554.1:103313-154676 GCA_008711295.1 Anarhynchus alexandrinus
AGGGAAGGGAAGGGAAGGGAAGGGAAGGGAAGGGAAGGGAAGGGTCCCTTTACTCTCTTTTCTTCTTTTGTCCTGTTTGGTTTTTGTTTTTCCTTTCAACAGTAGCATACATTGTTCAATCCCACACTTTCATGAGCAGCAACTGCAACTTCTTTTGCTTTCATACAGCTGAAGTACGCAACTGATCTGTGTTCACTTTGTTACCCTGGCAGCCTGCTGCCCTAACTAACTTCCTAACATTTCCCATGCCCGAAACCAATACTGGATGAATACAGCATGGGATAAAGTGCATAAATAACAGAAATGAGGCCAACTAAGGTTATCCAAATTAAGAAGGATTTTTGGAGGTGACTAATTAAAAATCAGTCTCTTTATGAGTGAATACACATTTTTCTTCCTAAGTCATTCTCCACTGTACTGCTCAGGTTATGAAGATTTTTTTTTCCTCACAAACATTTTCAAATTAAGCCTAAGGTCCAAGGTTTTGCTTTATCATCCACGTTAAAAATTCTTCAGATCAAGTTCTCTCTTATGGGCTGTCGTTACATTATTCAAATTACATTCTGAGAAACAACTTTTCAATCCTATTATCTCTAGCAGTATACACAGTGAAAAACAAGGGCAGAAACTGTAGGCAATGGGATAGCACAAGTATGCCTTTTCCATTAGAATTTGGGTAAGAATTCTGCTGATTGTGAACAATTCAATTCCTTCTCCTCTTGCCCCAGAGTATATTTCTTCTGCAGCCCTGCAGTCATAACACCTTTTTGTTTTTTAAATAAAATTAAGACAACAGATCTCCTGATAAATGACTCTTCCAGATACTCTTCTTTTACACAAGGAGTATGCTTCAGAGTGAGACAGTCTTAGGCCTAACAGAATTAGGCCAAAATGTATTATCTAAAATTATGTTTAGTTGGGTCTTAAATTTGTGTCATAAATTTTATGTAGTTCAAGGCTACAAAGTGACCACCAAACCTCTAAAAACTTTCAGATCAGAAATAGACATTATGTTTTAAAAAGTTTTCCCAGTTAATTTTTTCTTTTTCTAAATCTCACTCAATTTAAAAAAAAAAAATCACTTTTCTTAAAAAACTTATCTGAAAATAAATTACCTTTTACTTTACAAATTTGCAGTTTCATTCAAAAATGAATCTACCTAACTTAAGTTTTCAGTCGGTGCATATTTCTCTGTGCATTGGAGACTATTGTAAACCCCTGCATTACCAATCTCTTTTACATCAGTACTCTATCCCTTCCAGGTCTTCTGTTCAATAAACTAAATTGATTGTTTCTTAATGGTATTATCATAAAATTTATATTCCATTTTCTGCATCATATTTTTTTTTGTCTATTCTGAGTAAGTCCTGTTATCTTGCCAGTATTCCAGCAGCCTTCTGATAACAGTTGTCTGCACACATTACATCTTCTACTGCTTTTAATTATCTGAGAGACACCTTACTCTCACTGCACAACCTAGTTCCTGGCTACTGACTTTAACTACAGTTGGAAAAGAAGAAAAAAAATTCAAAGCTTCTTTTTTTTTTTAACAGATTTTCATTCTTTTAATTCAATTCACGTTTCCAACATCATCTATGCAGTTGTAATTCAATTCAACTATGCATCTTCATTTATGTACAGGTGCATGATTCTCAAAGGTTCTGATGTCACATTGTGTTCAGTGTCCAGCCCTTTGAGGAACAGGACAGCCATTTAATAACTGAGCAAATACTTGGCACTTGTATACCCTCAAGCTCATTGTCTGCAAGGACATTCTTATTCATCGCTCTCCAGCTACAAATTTCTAAATGAGAGACCTAGGAGCACTTCTAATTTTCCGGCCTTTTCGATGTACACTGACTGTAACCCTATTGTGTGTTGAAATGAGGTACTATTCCATGCATGTAAATATTATGAAGTGCGCGTAATATTTTGCTCTCATTTTCTTCAGAAAGAAACTCTGGCAAATAACCAAGAAAAAAACTATGATGTGCTCCCTCAACATGAATGTCTAGGGAGCAGCACTGCAGATTTTTGACACAGCTTAGTTACCACACCGAAAGCTGATCTGTTTTTTCTTCTCAACTTTATAAATTCTTAGGAATCTCTCAGTGAGGATATCTGAGTTGGCAGAAATACCTCAAGGGTAATATTTTTCATCACTTGGATCTCTGCATGGAGAAAAAACATATGCAAGGCACAAGAATACTTTACTCTCTTGAACAGTCTCAGTAGAAAGTAGAATAAATTCTCTCATTTCAGGCATCTAGCGACAAAAGTTTCTGGCCAAAGCTTAACCTGCAAAGAGCAACACTTCTTTTCTTCTGCACCCATGAACCAATATGCTTCTACATTCTTGAATGATTTTCACCATTAGTCCATATCCCAAGTATAAAAACTTTTACCATAGTGACCATGCACATAAAGCCAGAGATTTGAATGTAACTGCTTTAACCTCTATTATGAACACACCTATTCCTTAATATTTCTAAGTATACATGAGGTCCATCCTTTGAGTGCTTCTTGGTATCTAAAGGGTAATGAGCATGCTATCACATTATGCAATCAGTGAGGTGTGAAAAGAAACTAGAGCATTTAAAAGAGAACTTTGGGGGAAAATTTATTTTTCTTGTGTGTATTTTGAACATTCCATATTAACCCTGTTTTATATTCTTTTAAAATGTCATATTCAGATGTTACCACTGTTGTCCCAAACATCTTCCTTATGAATTATGGTAGCTAAGTACTTTCCTTAATGGAAAAGTTCTCTTTAATTTAGAAAGACCTGGAAAAAGAAATAATTATGTCAGCGCAAAAATATTATTCAAACTTATTTAAACTTCTCAAGTTTTGAAACCAGGATTTTTAAAATCTTGCAGAAAATATTTCATTTTTTGATTTATTTTTTCTGAAACTTCATATGTATAGAAAGAATGATAATTTTAATTATACTAATTTTCAACAAAATTTTAAAAAGCATAAGGTTTATGGTGACTTCTGGCTTTACTTATATCAACATTCAGATTTTTAGACATATTTTTTAAAAAATTGCTTATTTTTATTTCCTGCATTTTCTTTCAGGGTTCCTTGTCTATTTTTTTAATTTAAAGCTTCTTCCTAGTCATTCTAATATACTTTAATAGCTACTTGCAATATGTGTAAATCTATAAATTATGCTTTTTTCAAAGAGTCTTACTTATACTCTTTTTTCATTATTTGGCTCATCTTTTGTTACGTATTTGCTTGTTAAAATATTATCAATGAGAAATCCACAGTGAAGAACAATCTTTTTTAACTTAACTTTGCTATTTTTGGCTGTATCTTTATTTTCTTTTGTGCATTTCTGATGCTCTGATTCTCCAGTACTATACCATAGACTTGATGGATGAGGAATGTTACATGAGACTGGAGCTATGATAAGGGATACATGAGAAGCATCCATCCCTGCAACCACTTCAGGATGGAGAACCTAATTCTTACTAGACATGCTGCTGCTGCGCAGGCAGGAGAATAATGAAAGCCATTAAAGCCCAATGTATTGATTTTCCTCACCCCAATGTGTTACTAAGACTTACTGGCAGCAACTTTCTTTTGCTTTTGCCTTTTAGCCTGCTTCTCACAGTCTCTTTCAACTGCTTCAAACATTTCCAGCCACCATCAGCTGAGCCCACCTTCTGTGCAGGAACAGCATGACCACACACCAAATGAAGACCATGGCCAGTGACCAACAGGGCTGGCTGACTGAGGGAATACTTTCAGCTTACTCACCAGCTGATTCTTAAAGGTGGTAGGAAAAGGAATTTGTGTAGGCAGGCAAGAAGCTATTGCAGTTTACCTTATCACTTCAAAGTACAAACGAAGTACACCATATTAGCCAAGATGGAGCTTGCAAACTATACAGAGAGAACAGATCGGCTCTGGGTCTCCTACAAATAACCTAATCTTTGGTTAAGCAAAGTTTAATCAGATCTCATAGAAACCCTTAGGGAAGTCCAGGTTTTAGTACTATTTCTCAAGTTCTGGTGTTATTCTTTGTTGATGTTAGGTCAAGAATTTTTTTTCTGTTTTTTTTGTTCTGTTGTTTCTTTTTTCTCCACTCTCCTAAATGATCAGTCACTGCTTATAAAGCTCCTTGGTGTTATAAAACACTGATTCCTTTTACCCAGCTTGACCATATCCAATGCAGTTAACCATCACATCACACTCCCCCCAGCATGCTGGGACTTACAGAATTTGAGTTCACATTATCATTAAATTAGGTTCAGTGCAAGTAAAGGCATTCTTTGCTGCACTCTCAGCTTTTCCATGGTTCCTTGCTTGCCATATTTTTTGGCCAGGTCATTCCTGATGCCTGTTTTGTAGTCTGAATTATAATGTCTCCCACTGACTCTGCAGTGCATCTGTGATTTACCACGTGCCCTTAAAACTTCTTGACATCTCCCTCTGCAGCAGCACTACCTTCAGGCTAGATATAAGGAAGAAATTTTTTTGCAATGATGGTGGATGTTTCACACTGGCACAGGTTGCCCAGAGAGGTGGCAGATGCCCCACCCCTAGAAACATTTGAGGTCAGGTTGGATGGGGCTCTGAGCGACCTGATCTAGTTGATCTAGTTGAACCCCCCTGCTCATTGCAGGGGGTTTTTCTCTAGATAACCTTTAGAAGTTCCTTCCAACCCAAACCATTTTATGATTCTATGTTTCTATGAGCCCTTGTGCTAGAGGAGAAACACCTGTGCATCAGGTATTGTGGCTGATCATCATGACTTTGGACAAGACAGAATACCTTCCTTCCATTCAGATAGATTACTGGAGGATCTCAAACAAAAAAAGGAATTCCTTTTTGTCTATGCAGTGTCACTGGTTAATAAATATGGCAAGGTCATTTAGTTCAAATGGATTTTTTGAAGAAGACCCAAAGGTTGGTCCTCCAACTAAATGCATTGCTTAAAGCTGACCTTCATGAATCATCACATGTGATTATGTAGGGAAGAGGGGAATGTGTAAATGTATGCCCATATATTGTGCAGTAAGAAGTTTTGGATGAGAAAAGAGGGAAGTTTGGGGGATTTTGCTATCTTTTGGTATAACTAAGTATAATATCTCTTTCAGCTCACCCCAGTCATTGAAGAATTTCTTCCTTTTCCTATTCAGCTGAAATCTGTAGAAGAAAAAGGCCTAATAGTCTGATGAGCTCTCCATAGTTCATTAATAATTTTGATAAAAGTTTCTCATTATTTTTCAGTCCCCATCAACTCACTACTATCAGGGCATAAATTTTTTAGTAAATCAAGGAAATCAGTAAAAGGACATAAAGCTGAATAAAGAAAGTGAAAATGCATATCTGCTCTGAATGCCCCCATCTCCCAGTCAGTCAGGTATCTAGTGAACAATTCTGGGATTAACTCCAATGTAATTTCACTGTGAGTGCACATGAAGATGTTGTCTCCTAAGGATTGCATGTCCCTTAATCTTGTTTTGTTACATTCAGCAGTAATTTTTCTGTTTCAAGATTTTGTATCTGAATTGCATGTAAAATTGTATGAAAACTTGCTTCTTAAATTTGTTATTTTGTTGTCATTGTTCAGGTTTGATGCTTCTTTTCATCACACACGCCTGTGTATTTTAGTGGGGCAGTCAAGTGTGCTGACACTGATGCATAATTTATGATGTTCAAGGTACCTCTCATGCACATTTCTGAAGCTTCCTTTTTGCATTACTGTATAGCCGTTTCCTCTGTTTCTGTAGTACCTGTTTACTTCATGAAATGCAAAGTGGATGGTAGACATTTCAGCCCAGTAAGTCTGATTTTTCACTGATAGAACCCCAGGTATTGCGTTCCTGGCAGGGGCAGGGAGGGTCACTCTCGAGAGGCCAAGGATGCCTTGGCTGGTTGGAGCCAGTTGGAGCCAATTGGAGCTGGTCAACACTCACCCCTGCCACGTCTGTAACCATCCCACTGGAGCTGCCACTGGCCTGGGGAAAACCACCAGCCCACCCAGGGGCAACGACCTCTTTGTGTCCCCCTGTGGGACTCCTAGAAGGAGTCAGGGGAGAGCATGGGGGGAAAAATGCACCCTCAGAGCTCCAGGCAAGGCCCCAGGCTGAGGGACCCACACCTGCCGTGGACACCCTGCTCCTCCCGGCAGGTATGACAGGGCTGCCACAACTGCCCTGATCCTTGTGTGTGTAACACTGCCAAGTGACTGCACAATTATTGCAGATACACAGACTTCATGAAAACTTGCTGAAGGGGTTGGCTTTCTTTTATATAAATATAGATGTCTATGTCTACAATAAGAAACCCCCAGACTATTTTAACAGCAGAAGGGAGATGCAGCCGGCAAGGAAGAGGAATAAAACTTTCCCTTTTAAAAAATGACTACACTGGGAGAGTAGCCATAGATTCAGTGTCCTCAATACTTACAGGGAACAAAAAAAAAAAAAAAAGGGAACCACAAACTTTGCGTTCAGATCCTTGCAAACAAATCCCTGTGAAGTCAGTGAAAACTATGAAAACATACCTACACAGAGTCTGGGCCCTTGCTGTTTAATGGCATAGTGGTGAAAACTGGGAATTAAATATTTGAGCCATGGAACTTCTGTGTAGTTCCCTAGATGCATCTCACTGATCCTTAAAGGATCCTTTCAGTTGCCAACAAGTAGTCATGCAGCACTATGTGTGATAGCCTGCAGTATTCGAGGTATCTAGGCAGAACTAGGAAGCATCATATGGGATTTTGAGGGCAACTGTAGCAGAATGATTAGTGCATCTCAAACAGCACAGGGCACCTGTGCAAGAGCAAACAAAGTGCACCTGGAGTGCTTAAAAATTAAGGATGGGATTCATGTTTTCTACTGTAAGGTATCTGAATGTCAGTTTTCTTATCTAAACTAATGAATAGAGATAGATAAGCACCTCGTAGAAACAATCTTATTTTTCTTAGACACTTGCTATAGGATAGAAAAGCTTACCTTTTGGAGTTACCTGTCTCATTTCTTTGACTTAGAGGGAACCTAGGTGATTTGTTCTGGATGTTTGTCTCTAAGATGGGTAAAGCCACATAAATCTCATACTCCATGTGTAGTTGACAGGTATATCACAGATGGAAGCATAACATAGGCTGGACATTATAATATAAGGTTAGTATCAAGCTTCTAGCAAAGAGCTATGTAAGATGTATAAGTACAGTAGTCAGGTTTTAGATTTCATCTCTGGCACATTACTATATTTTCTGTCCTCATTCCTCTCCTCAAAATTACCTGTTTTACCTAGGCATGCTGTAAACTGATTAAAATTATGACTCTTGCTTGACAAGTCAGTGCACCGTAATATGGATTTCTGATCTTACCTTCACATTAATATTGACCTCTGAGTTACCCTGGTACAAGTCACATCCCCAGAAAAGAGGCATAAATACATACTAAGTCATATGATGAGAGATTAAAGGAATGTAAATCTCCCTAATCCATACAATGGTTGCATGTCCAGTCATACTGTTCAGGAGGGCACTGGGTTCAGAAAAGACACTGACCTTCTCATATGTCTTGTGATGGGATCCTGCTCTGTTCAGAGGCCCATGGGAAACAAGTTTGCTAGAAGGATGCAGACACAAAATCTTTGCACAAATCTTTCACAAAGTCTCTGAGAGGCTTTGCAATATCTCAACGTTTTCTTAAGAAATAAGTTCACAACCTGAATCACAAAAGAATATATTGAGGGTATGAAAAAGAAGAGTATTTTGCACTAACATTCTTTTTTCTTTAAATGCAAAAGAAATAAAATATTTTCCTCCAAAATCTCCCAATTATTTAAAAATTTCCTTAAAGAAAAAGAGGTCATGAATCAAATACAAAAGCACACAGCCAAATAAATAGGCCGATTTATTTTCCCTGTTACAAAGTGTGACATTCCACTTGAGTAGTGTATTTACATCTTTATGACTTCAAAATAGAGTGGTAGTTACAAGTCTACATTTGGCAATAATTTGAGCATAATGGAATTAATAGAATGTAAAGTGTAATTAAAAGTACCTTTGTTTACTTAGTTTTACTATCTTTAGGTTTCTTTTTCACTTTTTTCCTGTTATCTCTGAACTCATTGTTCAATCTATTCTTGTTTTCAATTAATTTTAGACTGATTGCGTTAAAAATATGGAAATTGAACTATTATCCTATACCCAATACAGTTGGTGGGAAAAAGAGTTAATTTTAAAGTCAAGTTTGAAAGCATTCATTCTTGCATAGTTGGGCATCTGACATGCTGTGATCACTGCTTATCATAGTTATCAATATTGACTTTTTTCTCTGTGCTTCTGCTGTACAATACCCACCTGTTGCCTTTTGTTTTGCATTCAGATTATTAACTTGCATTGGCCAAAACTGTTCACAACAATAATAAATAATAATATCCCATGAAAATTTGCTCTGTGGGCACTCCAGAGAAATGAAGCTGCTGGGGGTAAAGCCAAAACAAAGTTTGATTATTTGAATAAAATTTCCAGGTAGTTTTCTAAGTGTGATAATTACATCTTCAGAGCATCTTTTATTTGTCTCTTACACTCAAAGTATGTGTGAGTATCTACATATGTATAAAAGCTATCATTCGCCATAAATATGGCATTTTCACATAAAAGTATTGACACGAGGAATGAAAATCCGATGAATCGTAACCAGAACAATGAAAAATAGAAGGCAAATTGGGATTTATAGCTGGAAAGCTATACAACTTAGGGCAGCAATACCGTCAGGTCAAAAACATCAAAGGACAATGGTATGTAAGTCACCAAAACGATAGTAAATTAATGTTAACATCATAGTATTCACAAACAAAATTACCTTTGAATATACACATTCCTAAGTTAGATATAAAGGTGATGTAGTCAGCAGTAGTAAGTCAACATCCTACCCTTTCTTGTGAAAAAGACCTGATCTGCTTTTTTAACTGCAAAAAATTCCATTTACCGAAGAACTATTAGTTGTAGATCTGTCAGGTTCTGTGTTTTTATTACAGTAAAAAGTACTCCTTTCGCTTTGATCCATTTTTCTTTGAAAATGCACTTTTCTTAACAGCTTCCTGGATGCTTCTCTAAGAGTATTCTACCCTTCAATTAAAATGTTAAAGTTCCTATAACCACAGATTAACCATTAATACATTCAGTATCACCTTTTACCTGTGAGAATGCCTACAAAAGCATGATAGTGGTGCAGCATCACCTACTTTTTTTCTTCACAATGAATGGGTACCCAAAGATCTTTCAAGCATTTTTTTACAAAATGTGATAGTGATTATGACACATTATATTCATTAACTGTCTTATTATGATTTGGCTGAAAGGAAATTTAGTATTTTGCAATTATTTCATTTAGTGTAAATAATACAGATTTTTTAACAGGTTCACTGTACGTTCAAAATACATGCACCCAGTGTTATTGACATTCTATCGAATATATTGTAGTTAAATGAAGATAATAAGGATATCAGGTCTACATTGATTAAACATGGGATGTGAATCTTGAAAACTTACTCTGTAGATAAATGGAGAAGTCACTATTTTAAAGTACCAGTCATTGTTTCAATTTCTTTCCTGTTGGAAATATTGCATGTTACCTGAATAGATATTAATTGAGACCAAAAAAAAACCCCAGCCTACATTTACACAAAGGTTAATTTAGAGAAGTTCTGAGATGTGTAAGACCACCACCTAGCGCTCTTTTCTACACCTTGAAATGGATGAACAGCTATTTTGTAGCATGAGCCTGTCATTGGGCACCAAATAGTTGATCTGTTAGCATTGCTAAGGTATTTGAAAACCAAGGACAAAAGCCTAAGCCTTCTCAAAACAAATTCTGCCTATGTCCCGATCCAGTATTGGGGAGGTTTCGTTATAATCCCAAGGACGAGATTAAGACGCTGAAGTCGGTCAAATGTCGTACAACCTTTTGTTTAATTCTCTTAACAAACCATGAAGGAATGGTGAAAAGGGGAGGTGAAGGGAAGACAAAGGGGGAAGGAAAAGGGGTAAGGAAGAAAACAAAGAAAGAGGGAAAAAGTTCGCTACTGCCACCCTGAGCCCAACAGGTTTCTGCTGGTTCTATCCGAAGTCTTCAACCATTACATGCTTCGCACAGTCCGGGGTCCGGGGAGGCGCACAGTAGGGAGGCGAGGAGCAAGGCAGAACAAAAGGGGGCCCACAAAACGACACATGCTCCTTATGTAGGGCTCTTGCTCATGCACAGATCGAACGGAAGCGTTGTTCCCATACAAGCCTCTTCCTGCTCTTTTCACACCCTTGGTCCCTGCGCAGATGCATGAGGTCGTCCACTTCCACAACCGTGAAGAAGATGGTCCTCCCAGAAGATGGCGGCACAGCGGCAATGTCAAGACAAAATCGCATCTGGTATTGATTCTCTACAGCCTATCCAGAAAAGCCTTTTACCTCCATTAGGATCTCATTCTACAAGAAACTGTAGTATGTACTTGAATTTATTTACACAAATAGTCCCACTAAAATTTGAACAAGTATCTGGATAGCAATGCTGGATATGTGAGAATCAGTGACACACTAGCAGTGCTAATGGAGCAACTTTATTACCAAGCTGCAGTTAGCTTTCCTGAAAAGGCAACTTCATTGTTTCAGTAATTTGTAAAAGCCAAAAGGATAGGTGACATTGAAACCAATGACTAGGAATATACAGGGGAGGATAAAACTACCCAGACGTGTATAAAAGAGGTCATGCATGCAGAAGACCTATTAATACAAATCCTTCATTACTATCAACCCCAGCAAAAGGTAAAACTGTAATAACAAGAATTAGATCCAAGAGATTAAATAAAAATGTCAGAAGTAGTAACAAATCTCATTACTGAGGCACTGAAAAGACAAACCAACTCTTTTCTCATAAACTTGTCTTCTACCTCGAAATATGGAAGAAAAGACAATATAAAATGCATGTATGTGTATTTGTAAATAGATTAAGATTTTCAGTTCTCTTTCATAATTTTCTGTGTATTGACTACCATACAGATTAGACATGATTACGGTCTCATGCCACTTTCCAAACCAGTGAGCACTGAGCATCTTAAGTGGAATTTCGTCTGGTTAACACTGATAAAAGATTTATCAGAATCAGTGACAAGGGTACGTTTCTCCTATATGCAGCATCACTTCAGTGGATTGTATTTCCTATGTATAAAATAGTTTATCAATTCATCATTTATATTTTAAGTACACCATGGGATCCTCATGCTAATACTTTCCTACAAATCAGCCAGTTCATACTTCAGGGTGGTAGAGAAAAAGAGGTCACCTACCTTTACAGAGTTCACAAATGTTGTCTTCATGCAGGATTGCACAGGAACAGAGCTTTAAATTGCTGCTGAATGCAAGATGGAGCCTTGGTTCAGAAAAGATTGAGAAACAGTCTTCAGATAACTTTTTGCTCTATGAGTTATCTTGGTTTTAATACTCTTTTTAATACTGAGTGTTGTATTCAACACCTGTAAGGTCTTCCCTAAATGAATCATCTGAACTTTACATGCTCCCTGCTGAAGGCTACTATTCTTTAATAATAATATGGAACAAGGTCATTAGTCCAATCTGATATTTTGCTAAGCATTTTGACTCTATTGAATTATACTACATTAAAATGAAAAATGAAAATGTCGTATTTTTCAAGGACCAAGAGAGATAATGTATTCCTGCCAAAGTATTCTCCTGGCCTTAGCCAAAGTTTTCTTTTTCATTATGTGCCTGACCAGAACAGTTTCTATGTACTTGTGACAAGTTTTGGCCCATAGCAGTTGGACAAAACTTTGTCTGGGAACTAGCCAATAATCAGGCATTTATACAAAAAAGATGTGGAAAAAAAACAAGAAAAAAAATCTGTTACCAGATGTCTGGCTCATGATGTTTTTTCTCTGTCCCATCTTTGAGTCTATGAGCATTTTCCAAAGTCAGTACAAATTTTCTCCTTTTTTTTTGTTTTATTTGGTTTAGTTTGGGTTTTGGCTTTCTATTAATGCTGTCTAGATCACTGAGCAGGAAAAAGAGTTGCCCAATAAAAGCATGAATACAAAGAATAATAGGGAGAGGAGGATCATTTTTTACCTACACAAAGAACAAACTCAATATGTTTTCTTCCTTCTATTAACAATATGCATGGATATCACTAAAATATTATATAGAATAAAGGACCTTTGATTTGCAATAGAGATTTCAATGTGATTTCAATTAAAATAAGAGGCAAACCACAGATTAAAAGTAGTATGTACCTTTTCTTGTTGAATAGGCAATGTGAAGATGGACAGTGTATTCAGTGCATGGACAGCAAAACTTTCAGTGATAAACATATTTTTCCAACCCTTGGCACACAGTACCTGGAGTAGAATACTCCTAGTAGCAACGTCCACATCATTTAGTATTTTAACCAAAAATTAATGCAAGTAAAACTGATGACTTCAGAGGCCATATTATGTAAAATACTCATGGGCATCTACAAGACAATTAAGTCATATTTTTTAAAATTATTTGTTCTCTATAAAACAATACAGAGTTTACAAAATTTACAGAAAGATAACTGACTGCCATGAGATGTGTGAGGTCACTGTAGACTGCAAGAACTATTTGCTCAGGAAGTTAAATGTTGTATGAATTCCTTTGAATGTAAACCCTGAAGTTCAGAAATAAATACTGTTGATAAAACTTGCATTAAGATGCAGAGTAAGGCCAAACAAAGTTTTCTCTCATGTGCAGGGAAGATTTCTAGCTAGGCTAAAAAAAAGTTTAGCATGTCTTTATGCAATTAAAATATCTCCAGCTTCTCAGTTCTTTATACAGGAAAGGGGTTTTATGTAAAACTTTTGTTTTCTTTTGCAGTTTAGTCATCCAGTTTCCATTTTATTAAAGGTACCTTTTCTATTTGAAAACCTATATATCAGTACTTGGCATATATTTCTGATTCAAGGAAAACAAGACCATTCAGAATGATAGAGTTCAAGATAAAGAGCACAAAGACCAACAACCAACTCTATAATAATATGAAAAATCTGTAAAATTATAAGTCAGAAATAAAAGTGATGACCCAATGAGACATAACTGGTCTCTCCAGTAAATTTCCTAAACTTGAAGCTTAGTTCTGAGTCTGGATAGTTTTATTGATAGAGACTTTCCTGCACAACTTTTTTTGTTGGCTTGGTTGTTTTAATAATTATAAACATATATTGCATATTTTTCCTGTACAGCTTTATTTACAAAAAAATATTTAGTTAAAATATTATACAGCATATCAACATAATAGTTTTCTGTGCATGCATGGGTCTTGGTAGACAGCAAGCTGAACATGAATTAGCACTGAACCTGTGCAGGAAAAAAGGCCAAGAGTATCCTGGGCTGTTTTACAAGCAACACAGCCAGTAGAGCAAGGGAGGTGACTATCCCTTCTACTCAGCACTTATTAGACCAAATGCGGAATACTGCATCCATTTTGCTGCCTGCCATCCCTTGCCAACCCCCTACTTCCAAACAAGAAAGGCATTGATCCACTGGAGTGCAGGTCCAAGGAAGAGTCACCAGGATGATCAGGGCTAGCACACTTGCCATGTGAGTAGAGGTTGAGAGACCAAGACACCATCAGCCTGGAGAACAGATGGCTGCAGGGGCACTTAACAGCAGCTCCTGGTGCCGGTGGGAAGGTCATCGAGGAGACAGAATCAGGTTCTTCATAATGGTGCATGGTGGAAGGACAGGAGACAACAGAAACAAAAATATTTCAGACTGGATATGACAAAAAATCTTTACCCCCATGAAGATAGTCAGGTAGTAGAACATGTTCACCCCAGAGGCTGTGCAGTCTCCAACCCTGGAGGAGGAAGAGGTTTTCAAGACCTGACTAGATACAGTCCTGTGCATCTTCCTCTGACTTCACAGCTGATCCTGTTTGCAGCAGGAAATTGGCCTAGAGACCTCCTGAAGTCCTTATGATCTTATGATATTTTTGGTGGAAATCAAAAGATTTTGAAGTGCCTAAAGTAGCACTTAAATTCATGGGAATATCTACGTTCCTCTGAAATATGCAAAGTTAAGAGGCATAGAAGAACCTGGTTCTTATGGGTAACTTCAACTATACAAGCATTTGTTGGAAGAACAATACAGCAGTTCACATGTCATCCATCAAGCTCCTGGAATGTGTAAAGGACTGCTTCCTCGTACAAATGTTAGATGTGCCAAGCAGGAATGAGGCACTGCTGGACTTGCTACTCACAAACCAAGAAAACCTGCTTTGTAATATCTCAGTTAGTCACAGCCTTGGCTGCAGTGATCACAATATCGTGGAGTTTGGGGTCCTCCTGAGCACACATATAGTTAGTACTAAGACAAAGGGTTTAGATTTCAGAAGGGCAAACGTCAGCTTGCTCAGAGCTCAGCTGGGAGGGATTCCACAAGAAGCTTCCATGGAGAATAAAGGAGCTAGCAAGTGCTAGGAGTTTTTCAGGAATGGTCTCCTGGAAGCACAAAAACAGCCCATCCTTTTTAAAGGTAAGGGAAGTAGGCAGAGCAAGAGACACCCTTGGCTTAACTGTGAGCTTCTGAGTCTGCTCAAAACCAAAATTGACGCATACCAGAGACAGAAAAGAAGATGAAGACCCGTTGAGGACTACAAGGGCGTTGACAAGGCGTGCAGAGATCCAGTTAGAAAAGCAAAAAGCTCAGCTCAAATTAAAACTGGTCAGAGATGTCAAAAACTACAAGAAAGGGTTCTTCAGGTACATAAACAACAATCAGAAACAGAAGGAAAATATTGGCCCACTGTCATTAAGGTGAGGTGAATTAGTCACCAACAATGGAGAAAAGGCAGAGGTTCTCAATATTTCCTTCACCCCTGTCATTATCAGCACTGCTGGGCCGCAGGCCTTGGGAACAATCCAGGTTGATGCAAACACAGAACCACCACCAGCGAAGAAAGAGTTGGTATACAAACTATTACAGGAGCTTGACCCTTACAGAATGATGGACTCTGACAACATCCACCCGAGGGTGTTAAGAGAGCTGGCTGACGTTGTGAGGCCACCCTCCATAACCTGTGAGAAGTTGTGGAGACCAGGGGACATCCCAGAAGACTGGAAGAAAGCTATTGTCACTCTTATCTACAAGAAGGGCTTCAAGGAGGATCCAGGACATTATAGGCCCATCACTCTAACTTCAGTCCCTGGCAAAGTTAAGAAATGAATCCTCCTGGGGGCTATCACAAGTCAAATGAAGCACATGATTGGGAAAAGCCAGCATGGACTCACCAAGGGAAAATTGTGCTTGACAAACCTGATTGCCTTCTATGACAATGTAACCTGCTCAGTTGATGAGGGGTGAGCAGTAGACATTTTCTACCTGGATTTCTCCAAGGCTTTCGATATGGTTTCCTACAGCCTCCTGCTAGAGAAATTGATGGATGATGGTCTAGACAAGTGGTCTGTGAGGTGGGTGGGGATCTGGCTGACAGGTCGCACTCAGAGGGTGATGGTAAATAGCTCCTTTTCAAACTGGCAACCTGTCACAAGTGGTGTCCCCCAGGGATCGATACTGGGCCAAACACTGTTCAACATCTTCATAAGTGATGTGGATGATGGGATCAAGTGTACCCCGACAAAATTTGCTGATGACACCAAACTGAGTGGGGAATTAGACACTTTGGAAGGGAGAGCCACCCTGCAGGAAGACCAGGATAGGCTGGAAGAGGGGGCTAACAAGAACCTTATGGAGTTCAACAAGGACAAGTGTAAGGACTTGGAGCACTGAGGAAAACATAATCCAGAAGTGCAGCACAGAATGGGATCCACCTGGCTGGGGAGCAGCTCCGTGGAAAGGGACCTGGGGGTCCTGGTGGACAACAAGCTCAATATGAGTGAACAGTGTGCTGCTGCAGCAAAGAAAGCCAACAGGATGCTGGGTTGCACCAGCAAGGGCATCACCAGCAGAGACAAAGAAGTCATTATCCTACTCTGCTCAGCGCTTGTCAGGCCACACCTGGAATACTGTGTTCAGTTTTGGTCCCCGCTATGCAAAAAAGATGTACACAGGCTGGAGAGGGTCCAGAGAAGGGCCACAAAGATGATTAAAGTATTGGGAAGCCTGCCATATGAGGAAAGGCTGAGAGAACAGGGTTTGTTCAGGCTTGAGAAAAAAAGGCTTAGGGGAGATCTTATCACCATGTTGCAGTATTTAAAAGGTGGCTAAAAAGAAGATGGAGACTCTCTTTTTACAAGGAGTCACACAGAAAAGAGGAGGGATAATGGATACAAGTTACTCTTGGAGACATTCCAATTGGACACAAGAGAAAAAAAATTTCACAATGAGAACAATCAGCCATTGGAATAATCTCCCCAGGGAAGTGGTGGATTCACCATCATTGGACACCTTTAAGATTCAGATGGACAGGATGCTGGGCCATCTTCATCTTGTCTAGACTGTGGTTTTACCTTGAAAAGTTGGACCAGATGATCCTTGATGTTCCTTCCAACCTGGTATTCTATGATAATACCAGTAGAAGATTCATTATTTTTTCGGCTGAGGAGAATGGTCGCAGAAATATGGTCAAAAACAATTGTCAAACAGCCACTTCAGTGTTCTCAGGCATATTAAAGTCTATTATTCTCAGTGAATTATTTGAGATTTATTTTGGAATCATGTTTTTTTTCTAATTATATTTCCATTTAGAGACATTTCACTGTATGTTGTATAATACAAAATAAAATATAGGAAAAAAATATAGACGTTTAGTTCATCTTTGATTTTTCTATTAAAAAAAAATAAAATCTGGCATTTAAAATCTTAACATGGTTAAAAAATTCCCACCCAGCCTATGGTTTTCAGCTAAACATGTATGGAACATCATTGAGAGTGCACTTGAAATGATTAGTGTTAAAGTTAAATGCAGTTGAATGTCAGCATTATCCTGTCTCCTATACAAAAGATGCCCCATCTCCTCCTTCCTATTCATGTTCTTTTTAACCAATGTCTATGATTTTAAGTAGTATGCCTACAGCTGAACAGAAAGCAAGTGACTTCCACCTCTTCGAGAATCAAACTGTTGCAATAGCAGGTCATTAAAATCAGCATTATTGTTACATTTAAGAAATGAACTGCTAGAACTGCACATTCACAGCTTCCAGAGGCTCCGTTTGACACTGAGACTGCTGACTCTGAAAAGTCAAGTTTGGACTTTTGCAAGAAGTGCAAGCATTTGACTTTCACATCACGAACAATGTCTTTTAGAAATTCACCATTCTTAGAAAGCACGCAAACAAGCAAGCAAACATGTACACATACATTTCCCCTTCCAGATAACCAGAAATTATTAGAAACTCATAAACACTAAGTTCATGCATCTAGTCTTTCTTATGTATTATGCATATTAGACAGCAATGAAATAAAGGGGCTGTGAGTTTTAAGTGAGCTTTAGGTTACTGGTGCACTTCTTTAACTCTGAAATTTGTATACACTGTGAAAAACAGCATCCATGGTATTCTTTCATGGCAGGAGCAGAAAGACGATATAAAACTTAGACACTATGCTAACTCTATACCATATGGAATATCTTTAGGACTAACTGTGGTCTTTGAGGTGATAAGGGGAGAGAGGTAAGATGAGATATATACTTATATCTATCATCTCTAAAACAGAATCACAATCACAGAATCACAGAATGATCAGGGTTGGGAGGGATCTTCGGAGATCTAGTCCAACGCCCCTACTGGAGCAGGTTGCACAGGAACACATCCAAGTGGGTTTTGAATATCTCCAGAGAAGGAGACTCCACAACCTCTCTGGGCAGCCTGTTCCAGTGCTCTGTCACCCTCAAAGTAAACCATTAAACCATTTAAAGTTGCACAGTCATGAAAAGACACTGAATTCTTCATTCTTCAAGGAGAAGAAAAAAGTGAATCCTATTGCTTTTAAATTAGTAGTCACTTAATAGAAGATCCAGATATCTTTAACCTAAAGATATGTTTTAACAGGAGAGAAGATTCTATTAGGAATCATATAGTTTACTAAGCTGAACTTGTACTAAAAATACAAATATCAGAGTTTGTGTTTGCCAGAGTACAAAGGAACCATCTTGAAAAGCTTGGAAGAATGCTTTAAAACTGTTTTTCTTCTACTCTTATTCTTGAAATATTTAATTTTGCTTTACAGACTCTAGAGTACGTGTTGTTTATCTGTACATTAAATTAAAAATGGCTACTTCGGTACATTGGCCTTATTCAGCTACAAGGCTTTCTTAGTATTACACATTCACTGGCAGTCCTACAAAATGTTGTTATTTGTAGCCCATAAATACAAAACAATAATAATAGGGGTAAACCGGACTTTATGAATAAGGAATTAGGGACCTTTATTACTTCAGCAGATACATACAATACAGATCAGCAGAATTTCAGCAAACACCATGAGGTGTTCCTTCTGCTCTATCGGTTACCAGTAGAAAGTGTCAATACTTACTTTTTCTGCATGAGGGCCTTTCAAGGCGATATGCAAAAAACCCAGAAGTCTGTGACTACAAATCATGGTTTATTGATTGCAGAGAACAGTCAATGCCTCTGTGTGTTTTTCAAACAAATTTTTTTTAATTACTTTACCTGTCTGAGAATGAAGAAGCTGTTCTTTGGGTATAAAAACATCTGTTAATTGAGAAATGTATTAAATGCCAACAGAACTGTGACTTAATCACCATGCATGCGTTAATATTCATAAAAAAGCTGAAAATATACCTAAGATTTTGATCTCTGAAGTATTTTCTTCCTAAGCTGTAAGGCTTAAAATTTAGCTGAAAGGCTAAAAATTATATATATGGACTATCATGCAATAGGTAATTTGTATTGTTAAAACATTATTTTCTGAAGTAACTTCTAGTTGTAAATTTTCCCATGACAGAATATGGCAGAGAAATTGGGTAAAATGATATGCAGGTCCAGTGCTGCTTTCACTGATGGTGCATATGGGTCAGTATTAAAAATGATTAAGTATAATCAGAAAAGCAGGGATGGTTCTGTGGCTGAGTTCCAGTTCAAGAGATGAATTCTTTCTTTCTTTTTTTTTTTTTTTAATTGTCTTTCAGTTCCAGGTAAGATGAAGAAATTAATTTAGACCAGATCTTTGAAGATACATGGATCACCACTTTTATTAATATTGATTTCAGAGTAGTTGAAGTCACTTTTACTTCTTAGAACACAATCCATTGACATCAAGCTAAAAATGTGAATAGATTATAGAAAAGATATGCATAAAGATGTATCTTATGTGTGCATATGTAGTGCAGGAAATCTGGGGAGCAACTGTCATACCTCAGCTGGGAACCAAGGAGGAGAGAGCAGACAGGGATATGAAAACACACTAAAATAGTCCTAGGATGACCCAAGAATGAGGAAGAAGGTGGCACCACCATGAACATTCCACTCCTCCTCATGAGTCTGGGACACCAACAACTCACTGTTACACCCTGCTGTGTCTCTGAAGAAGACAAGCACCATCAGCATTAGACCAAAACAAAAGACGTGCACGATGTCATAGAACAGAAGTAGATAGTAGAACCTTTATGTAGAACATTTTAAACTGTCTTATTAGTGAGGTTTTTCTCTATGCATTAAGTGATTTGAACTATTAGGCTGCTAAAAGTGAATTGAAATAACAATGGCTCCATATAGATGTGTTCCTTTTATCCCCATTACAAGATTTTGAGTGCAACATAGCCAAGCATGTTATTTTGTTAAAATGCATGCCACATCATAACATAAATATCTGTCAAACAAGCAACAATAAGGTATTAATCAGAACAACTGAAAAATGTTATAGATAAGTTTAACATTGCCAGACTATCTCTTCCTTCCTTTATATGAGCTTCTGTCCTTGTTTTAACCTTCCACAGACAATGCAACACAGAATCTTTTATTTTATATGTAGATTCTGCAGTCATCACTATGATACCTAAATATTAAAACATTCTACTAAGTAATGTGTTTGACAACTATCATGGTTTGTGGTTTTTTGTTGTTTTTTTTTTCTATAGTATCCTCAGAAAAATAAATAAATCTGGAACACTTTCAGGTTTAGATTTTTAATTTCGTGGGTTTATTTTCATAAGAAGCAAATGTTACTATATATTGTGATGTTACTCAGTGCTGGTGAGGCCACACCTGGAGTACTGTCTCCTGTTCTGGGCTCCCCAGTACAAAAGAGACATGGACATACTGGAGAGAGGCCAGCAAAGGACATTAAGATGATGAGGGTACTGGAGCTTCTCTTCTATGAGAAAAGGCTGAGACCTGGAACAGTTCAGCCTGGAGATGAGAAGTCTCAGGGGGATCTCATCAATGTCCATAAACACCTGAAGGGAGGGTGCAAGGAAGAAGCAACCAGTCTCTTTTCAGTGACAGGATCAGAGAAATGGGGCACAAACTGAAGCACTGGAGAGTGTCTCTGAATGTCAGGGAACAGTTTTTAACTGTGAGGGTAAGCGAGCACTGGCACAGGTTGCCGAAGGAGGTTTTGGAGTCTCCCTCCTTAGAGATATCAAAAAAGTGTTCTAGACACAGTCCTGGGCAGCTTTCTGTAAGTGGCTTTGCTTGGGCAGGGAGGTTGGACACGATGACCTCCAGAGGTTCCTTCCAATCTCAACTATTCCATAGTTCTGTGATATCTCTAGGAGTGTCAAACTTTAAGCAAAGACTAATATACAAAGACTACCACTCCTCTTTTACCTCTCAGGGGCTCTTTCCATCCTGTTCCTACGTGGGATATTCACACGAAACCTTGCCCTTACTCAGGACTGTGATTCCACAGGTAATGATACTGGAGTTAAGTTAATGAATGGACACACAATCCTTTTTTTAAGATGAGAGTGCTATGGCGTACTGTAGACTTGTTATCTGATATCTGACAATTGTGCATTGTCCAGCATAGCCCCTTTTGCATTGTGTACTGTCATCTTTGTTGCATTATAAGCATATGTATGGGATCGCTTCTGCAAGACAGGTAGAACCTTTGAGTTTTGTTTAAACCAACACATTCAGAAACAGCTTGATGAGAATCCCTTAGTACTACCAAACTGCTATGACATCTCAGTGGAGGCCATATTACTTTTGCCTCTTGCCTGAAAAACACCTCAGAATAGATTTGTGCCTAGCAGTGATGGTGTAACATGGCAGCAGTGAGGCTGTAATGTGGCTACAGCATATATTACGACTTTAGGGAAAGTGTTTAATTGATTAATAAATTGTTCATAACTTTTCAGTTTTATTGTAGCTACTACCAACACCATTCAGGTGTAGATCATCCAAATTCCCTCAGCTGCTTACCTTTCATTTCCTTCAGGACCTTGAGCATCCACTGCATTGTAAGTCTGCATCTCATATATATTCAGCAAATCTTTCTTTACTGTGAGGGTGTTTAAATCAGTAGAGTCCAACAAACCTTCTAAACCATTAAAATTATCTTCCATCCAAACGAGCACAGATAGTAATCAAGCTGTTGCTGCCTCTTGTTTAATGAAACCTTGTTTGCAAAATTGCCCCTTTAAACAGTAGTAGGTCATATTAGAAGTCTGTGTACTGCTTTTCCTTCAGAACACTCTTTTTGATCTCCTAACAACCAATCCAGTTGATGTTCAGAGAAGTGTTCTTTTTCTTTGGTCTTAAACCCAATGAGCCAAATTTTTTGTGCTGTAAGCTAATAACTTTAGAAACATTTGCTACAAACTGACTTTTGCTGAGCACACAGTGATGTAAAAGATGCTTAATGTCATGTTTTACAGCTGCTGCCTTTATGGCCTATGCTTTTTTATGGTATGAAACATTTACTGTTGCATTTTTCTACTTCAATATGCAGCAAAGAAATTAACTGAAAATATTACAGACATGCTGTAGCTGGTGAAAACAATAAAACAGGGAACTGTGTAAGTGATGTCTCAGCTGTGAAGAGATATTTTTAGTTATAACTTTTGAAGAAGGTTTTTGTTTGTTTGTTTGTTTTAAATTGAAGACCACTAGTATACCCAGAAAAAACATCTATGTTCCTCATTAAAATGTAACAAGAAATATAAAAGCACATTTATGCACTAGTGCACTCCATGCAAAAGCTTCACCTGCATAGTATTGTATGTAACGTGTAATCAGGCTTTTCTGAACTTTCTGCTCTTCTTTTTCCATTCTTTTCTGCCCTCCTGCTTCATTCAGAGGAAGGAAAAACTGCTTTACAGTATATAACAACATAGACCATCTTAAAGTAAATTTTCTATCAAATATTGGGTACAACACTGAAGTACCTGAAGATCATAAGACAGGGAACTACTATGGCTGACCTGTTCTTCACATTTATTGAAAGTTTCTGCAGTCCTCTCTTGCTTCCCAGTTTTTGGGCAACCCTCCAGAAAAGGATCCGTAAGTACATCTTTAAATGTATCCTTCCTTTAAGAGTCCTCTGAGACTACAACAAGATTTCACATAAATGCCTACAGGTGATTACACGGCTGTAATCCCCTTTGACTGTAATATCCTTTGACATTAGTACTTGTTAATGTGTTGTCCTATCTTACATTAACAAAATATACATGCAAAACAAATTATCCGCTTGCAGAGAAGTGATGGTAAATTTTTGTTTAATGTGCTGATTGCTATTTTGCTCTTGCTGGTCATTATTATTTTTTTAACCTGATTTGACTCAATTGTGTCTTCTGTGATTATTGCTGTTTTGAACAATGCCCCCCAAAAGGTTAGTTTCTTAGTGGATTGTGTGTGTGCCATTGGTATTGGGGCATTTGGTGTGTTTAAAAAACAAGCAGTGAGTCATTGAATAAAGACGGGTACTCTAGAAATGTTATCAGCAATAGAGTAGTAATCTCTGTAGGAATATATGTAGATAACTGATTGTTTCCCTACAACTACCTAACAGTCTTGCATTCGTAATTGAAGGATCTTCTTTGTTGTTTTAGTTACAGTATCACATTATGATCTGTTATTATCTGACATAATTCCAATAGCTGTACTTGGATTCAGTACTTTACATTCATGACATGTTGCAAGTGAAGTCATAGTGATGTTCCTAGATGTATAACGTAGTATATGAATACAGTAAAATGAAATACCCCAAAATCCATTTTATAACATTACATAAATTTCATACAGCTAACATATTCCTGTGATTATTTAATAACTGTTACTTACTGCTGGTGTTTTGAGACACTAGTAATCTTAACATTATGGCCCTCAGATGCTAGTCGATTCACTAATTGCTAAAAGTAGAATGGAATTTATGCAGCCTCATTTAGCTGTCTAAAATGGTAGCAGCAGTGTAAGTAGTGTTGTCTTCCATCAGTGAACAGAGATAAGCACATTCAGAGCACAGTTCGTCTTACTACAATATAAAAACCCAAGGCTGATAGGAAAAATTGGCTACGGTCTCTCTATGCACCATGGAAAAGTGGAGGTCTGACCACTAGTGGTCAGAGGAGGTCTGACCACTAGTCCAGACTGGTTTCCTAACTAGTGCTTCTTTAAAAGGAAGCCTTAATCTGTCTGTAGTTTCCAGTGCCCGATTTTGATTTTTCCAGTTTGCTATTTGTTACTTTTTCCCCTCATTCCCTTTCTTTCCTACTAACCAAATAACAGATTTCAGACTTCTGCTTTTCCTAAAATTCTTAATTAAAACTTTCCCAAAACTTCCAAATTGTTCGTACTTTACATCTAGCTATTTCTGATATTCAGGGTTGTTTTTTGTTTTTTGTTTTTTAATAAATATAGAACAAGATGGTATATATTTATACCTAGGCAATTATCAGGTTTTAGTTAAACTTACACTATAGCTATCAAATCTTAAATAAAATCAGCTCAGCTGATTTTAAATAATTATGCATAATTTGTAAAGACATTATTCAAGCACAAAATAAGACTTCTTGTATTTACTGCCTTCCTTAAAATCCACTATTATAAACTCAGTTTTAGCAAAGTCCTTAACAAAATGAAGCTTACATGAGTTAACTATCTGTCCATCTGTTTCCCATCTGTTTCCCAATATTTTTTTAAATGATTGATCAATTTCTTCCAAATTTGAGAAAAGTAGAACTCTCAAAGACAATTTATCTTCTGTTTCATCAGTTTGGTGGCTGGAAAGGAAAGGCTGGCCCATATACTTACAGTCTGAGAAAGGCTTCAGCTCATTAATTTTCCATTCTGTTTGGCCTCTTACCAGCCAAAAAATAACAAATGGATCTACGTATACCACTTCTCATGTAACTGGTAATTAATGGGTGAACGGGGAAGTCTGAGGTATCTTGAGAACAGAGCGTGCAAGGTCAGAGGGAAAAAATATAGAGAAGTGTGGGAAACACTGAAAGGGAAAATATAGATACAGGACATATGTCAGGGGAGCTGAATTTGTTCTGTCATTGGAGCACAGTACAAAAAGCTATGGGAAATCAAGCTGCACTATTTTCACTGTTCAGAAAACAATTTCATCACTCTTGTTGTAGATAAATGTTAGAGAAATTACTCATCCTGTTGCTTGTCTGATTTGCCAGTCTACAGCTGACCTCTGCCAATGTATCAATGTGTGCCTTGTTTCATACTGTATTTATATTGATTTTCACTCACAGCAAGCCCTGCTCATTGCTAAGTTCTCTATGAAGCCTATGTCCTCTCCACTCAAATGTAACTGAAGGCATACACTACCGTGGAATAAAGAATAATTGACATTACATTGCATCCTAGAAAATAAGAGGTATTTTGATTTTCCTTGTTTCTTTCTTGATTATAAGCTCTTATTTAAGGACAATCATTTACTGCTTGTTTATATGGCACTAAGCTATTGGAGGCATTACCACACATTGTTAAGTGATAGCAACAGTCTATCACTAAGCTCTAGTTAAAAGGGAATGAACACAAAATCACTGTTATATATTGAATTTAAACTAATATAAAATATAACAATATTAAAAAGTATTTTGGAGGGAATGTCTGTCCAATGGCACTGAACACTTGTAAGTTTTCATCACCTATTTATTACATTATACCTTCTGCAAGTAGCATTGTTTAACCAACAAAAGAATCAGTATTCAGGATTTTAAGCTTCATTATATCCCACTGTGACAAGTGCATTTTAAAGAAAAGAGTAATTTATCTAATGAGACAGCAGAAACTTAACAGCCTATAGTTAAAGCATAGATTCCAGTTCCTAGATGGATATATAGGCTTCACTACTTCACTTCTATCATCATCACTAATTCCCAGATTTCAATGAATGCACAATGTTTTCTATTTTTTTGAGTCTTCTTAATGTGATGAGTCCACTTCTATTACTTTATTTCAAGCTGCTGACAACACTGCTGCAGGAGCATAGCAGTGACAGGAGGCTGCAGTAAATAGGTCAGAGCAATTATCTCACAACTTTCCTTTCAATCTCCTATCACTTTAGGACATTAGGTGTAGACATGGTGATGAAAATATCTTTGTCCAGCTCAGCAACATGCTGTGAGAGGCAGCTTATGGAATAGGATACTGAAAAAGACAGCAGCATGAGAAAGTGTAAAAATATAACATGAGGGACAGAAAGAAAATGTCTCTGACATTAAAGAAGTATGAAAGGGTGAGACCGGATTTTCTTTGCAGTTGCTATTTTAAATCAGGAGTGATGATATCAAAGCAGTGAAGTTAACATTAGTTTATCTGAGAAGATATTAAAAATTTTAATTTTCAAACATAGCTACACTTTTGTCTAGGGAAACAAAATATGGCAAAGTTATGTTATGAGGCAAAGGTAGTTTTGGAAGCCTAGGCATCAAAATTAACTCTTCTTTTAATTTTGACCTTATGTTAAACTTGCAGGTCAGTGTACAGGGTGTACATTGAACTCAGTTTATCTTTTATTGTTTTCTTTAAGAAAACAACAAACTGTGTACATTGACACAGACAGGGACTTAATAAATAAACTGAATGCCATGATATTTCAGAAACCCAGGCGTGTGAGCTGGAAAGATGACTACTAACTAAAGTAGGGTTCTGTCTGGCTTTTTCATAACTGTGTTGAGAGGAAATATATTTGACTAAGTTGAACTGAAAGTTACTGATTTTTCTTCATAGAAATACAATAAGGAGTGAGCAATTCAGTCAACAACTGAAACTGATCAATGAACCCATTCCCACTGCTATCAATATATGAAACCTATTAGAAATGCTGAAAACTCAGACTTTACATATATGAGACCTAAAATAAAACCCATCAGGAACAGCTGTATATGTTTTACTGATCATAGAACAATATCTGTCTTGCCATATGTGCAATTAAAGGTTTTATTCATTTTTTTTCTTGCTTATTTTAGCAATATTAGTGCAGATAAATATCTATCATTGAACTGAGGGATTCTGTTGGGCAACTGTCTGTGATTTGCAGCTGACAATTTCACCTATTTCTAAAAATATTCGTAAAAGCAAACTGGTTAAAACACAAAACCCAAAAACAAAATCAAAGAGAAGCAGTGAGGGTAAACAAGTATATTTTAAATGATTCAGTAAGAAACACAAGACACAGATTACCCTGAGGTTTTATATTTGTATTTGACAGGCTTAGTGTGGAAAATTGTATTAACTTATTCTAGGTCCCTCCATTCAGTTATCATCCTATTTGCAATACACTTTCTGAGAAAAGTCTCCTGGACTGGTTGGAAAAAAAGATAATAGATCTAAAACCTGTTTTTCTCAGCATGAACTGCTTGATATCTCAATATCAAACAGCATAAGTTCTAAAAATTTTGTCTTTTGCAAATTTCTGACTTTTTTTTTACTATTTTTTACCAAGTTTGAATGTCAGCTAAAGCAGTCATTGACACATATTCTTACTGAGCTTATGTTGCTGCAACAAATAAATTGGCATGACTTACCCATTAATGCTGTTGTAATTTGCAAATTGATTTTTAACAAGATCTAATTTTTACCTCTGGGGTTTTGGGGGGGGAAACAGAATTCAGTGAAAAAAGTTCAGTCTCTCAAAGTTATAACAGCCACATAAAAGAGTTGTTGCATGGTATCTTTGGGAAGGCCTGGGGACTTTGGAGCTTGTAGTCTGAGTCTTCTTTCTGTTACTTGTAGAAAGCACTTACTAATATGCTTTCCTGAAAATTTGAGATTGACTCCTCTAAAAACAAAAGGAAAAGAAGAACGAAAAGGACAGGACTGACTCAGACTCAAACCCAGCTATACAGACAGTGTGAACAACTTAGACTCAAAGCTAATAGTGTGGTGAGATGAATGAAGCTTAATACCACATCTAATAAATAGTGTTCAGATGTATTCCCTGTTCTTAAACACTTTCCTGGTAGTCAGTATGCAAAGCGAAGTTTTTAGACAATAACATCCTTCTGGAACATACAACCAAAATAGATATCGTTAACTCGTTTTTTTCTTGTTTATTGGTTCCTCATAAGCTTAAATTGCATCACAGCTGTCTGTTTATTAAAGGAGCATTCATGCTAGAAACACAAAAGGAGAACAGCAATGGGTAATAAAGGTCTACAGAGCACTATCTACCTATGCATCAGTTATCCCTGTCTGATGTAAAGAAGGAAAACTTTTAAGAGGCTAAAAATATGAAAAACAAAATGTCAATCTCATAACTTTAAACATTGCATTTGATGCCAAGTAATACTCTATCAAGGAATAACTGATCTACAAAATGGGTTTTCAGGCATTTTGCCCCTGTGGGCTAACTAGCATTCAACCAAGATCAAAAGCGCCTTTGAAATCCTATGTTCAGAGACAAGGCAAAAATGTGTCAGATGATCTAGGGCACAATAACTAACATACAGAGAAAAAAGATTAGCACATTTGTCCCCAGATGGTGCATCAGATCAAGCGATACACTGCTGAAATGCTGAGGTAACCTTGGGTTGAAATGATAGCAACTTCTGTGAGACTTTTAATAGCGTAAGATCGACATGATCAGGTCTTATGAGGAGCAGCTGAGGGAATTGGGGTTGTTTAGTCTGGATAAAAGGAGGCTCAGGGGAGGCCTTATTGCACTCTGCAACTACCTGAAAGGAGGCTGTAGTGAGGTGGGGGTCGATCTCTTCTCCCATGTAACAAGCAATAAGCTAAGAGGAAATGGCCTCAAGTTGCACCAGGAGAGGTTTAGATTGGATATTAAATTTCTTCACAGAAAGGGTTGTCAAACATTGGAACAGGCTGCCCAGAGAAGTGGTGAAATCACCATCCCTGGAGCTATTTAAAAGATGGGTAGATGTGGTGCTTAGGGACATGGTTTAGCGGTGGTTTTGGTAGTGTTAGGTTGATGATTGGACTCGATGATCTTAAAGGTCCCTTCCAACCTGGATGATTCTATGATTCTATGATCACAAATGCTAGGTACATAGCAGATGACCAATCATCTAGCCAAGAAAGAATAGAGTTCTGTCTTAGAAGTGTAAACATTTTCATATTATGATATGTCATGTCACATCACATCATGTCATGAACTGAACTAATAACCTTTAGTTTCCCAAACAAGGTGTGGATGACTATTAGACTTTTTTGGTATTTTTCTATGGAAAGAAGCTGCAGCTACCCAAGAAACGATTTATGCATGCACCATGCCATTACAGCAGAATGCTGGCAAATGAGTTTTAAAACTCTTCACTTAACATTCCATTTGAGATACCTGGGATGGCTTACAGCTATGTTTCTAGGTGCTTAACATTCTAACATTAATTCAACATGATATCCATTTTTCGCATAATAGCTTATCTGTCAGGAAGCAGAAGACTTGTATTCAAGTTCCATCTCATGAACAAGGGGCTAGAACCTGCATCTGCTACATTCCAAGAAAACAACTCTAAACACAGAAGGTATTTGGATAGCATGTTTTCCATTCTCCTGTAGAAACTGGGACATTCTTTGTTTAGTTTGTCAAGCTCCACAGTTTAGAGGACATATAGCTCATTGGAAAGTTCTAAAAAGAAGGATGACTCGGTTTCTACTGATAACTGTACTTTGAGGAATATAGCTCTGGACACATTCTGCCTTCTGGAAAGGAAGAATCTAGCAACAGCTAAGAACATGTGAGAGAAAAGACACGCAAGCTGTTCCAAACAGCAATCTTCTACATTCTTCCTCTACATTTGTTACTATGCATAATAAAATTCAACTTTCACTCAACAACAGGATCATCTTGGCAGACTAGTACTTAGGGCACTCACCCAGAATAGCTGAGACCTGAGCGTCTTGTGCTCTTTATAAATTTTATCTGATGCTTGTTTAATACAAAATTTTAAATGCATGTGAAGTCTCATAAAAACAGACACATTCTTGCCCTGCCTTTCTGGCTAAATAAGTTTTTAAGCCATTTGCATTTTCAGTTGATTTTTTCAGCCTGACATAATATAACAGTGCTGGTGGACAGGGACAAAATTATGCAGGTTATTTGACACCTTGTTAGAATCTTCAGGGAACTTTTTGGATAATAAATGAATCTTAAAAACAATATTAAAAAACTTCCACGCAATTAAAATTAAGAATCAAGTCAATTGTCAAAGAATTAAGTCAAAATTAAGAATCTAATCAACTTTTTCTGCCCGATTCCTAAGCACTTAAATATTTCTAACTTTTTAAGAATGAAATTACCTGTATAAACCTGCATTTCATGATGATGAAATGTCATATATATGTAATATCATAGAATCATAGAATGGTTTAGGTTGGAAAGGACCTTGAAGATCATCGAGTTCCAACCCCACTGCCATAGGCAGGGACGCCTACCATTGGACCAGCTTGCCCAAGGCCACGTCCAGCCTGGCCTTGAACACCTCCAGGGATGGGGCCTCAACAACCTCTCGGGGCAACCTGTTCCAGTGCCTTACCACCCTCAAAGTGAAAAATTTCTTCCTAATGTTCAACCTAAACCTGCCCTCTTCCAGTTTAAAGCCATTCCTCCTCATCCTATCACTACATGCCCTAGTAAAAAGTCCTTCCCCAGCTCTCCTGTAGGCCCCCTTTAGGTACTGGAAGGCCGCAAGAAGATCTCCCCGGAGCCTTCTCTTCTCCAGGCTGAACAGCCCCAACTCCTTCAGCCTCTCCTCATAGGAGAGGTGCTCCAGCCCTCGGATCATCCTCGTGGCTCTCCTCTGGACACGCTCCAGCAGGTCCATGTCCTTCTTATGTTGGGGACTCCAGAGCTGGACGCAGTACTCCAGGTGGGGTCTCACGAGAGTGGAGTAGAGGGGCAGAATCACCTCCCTCGCCCTGCTGGTCACACTTCCTTTGATGCAGCCCAGGATGTGGTTGGCCTTCTGGGCTGCAATCACACATTGCTGGCTCATGTTGAGCTTCTCGTCGATCAGCACACCCAGGTCCTTCTCCTCAGGGCTGCTCTCCAGCCATTCCCCGCCCAGCCTGTATTTGTGCTTGGGATTGCCCCAATCCAGATGTAAGACCTTGCACTTGGCCTTGTTGAACTGCATGAGGTTGGCTTGGGAGCACCTCTCCAGCCTGTCCAGGTCCCTCTGGATGGCATCCCTCCCTTCCAGCGTGTCTACCTCGCCAAACAGCTTGGTATCATCGGCAAACTTGCTGAGGGTGCACTCGACCCCACTGTCCATGTCGCCGACAAAGATGTTGAACAGTACAGGTCCCAGTACTGACCCCTGAGGTCACTCCTCACTGGTCTCCACTTGGACATTGAGCCGTTGACCGCAACTCTTTGAGTGCAACTGTCCAGCCAGTTCTTTATCCATCGAGTGGTCCATTTGTCGAATCCATGTCCCTTCAATTTAGAGACCAGGATATCATGTGGGACAGTGTCAAATGCTTTGCACAAGTCCAAGTAGATGACATCAGTCGATCTTCCCTTGTCCACCGCCGTTGTGACCCCTTCGTAGAAGGCCACCAAATTAGTCAGGCATGATCTGCCCTTGGTGAAGCCATGCTGGCTGTCACCAATCACCTCCTTGTTTTCTGTGTGCCTCAGCAGAGTTTCCAGGAGGATCTGCTCCATGATCTTGCCAGGCACAGAGGTGAGACTGACTGGTCTGTAGTTCCCCGGGTCTTCCTTATCTCCCTCTTTCAAAATAGGGGTTATGTTTCCCCTTTTCCAGTGTGCAGGAACCTCGCCAGACCACCACGACTTCTCAAATATGATGGCTAGTGGCTTAGCAACTTCATCTGCCAGTTCCCTCAGGACCCGCGGATGTATCTCATCAGGTCCCGTGGACTTGTGCACCTTCAGGTTCCTCAGGTGGTCCCACACATAATATATATATATTATCCATTATATATATTGCTTTACACGTGCAAAAAATGAACTAGACAAGTTTTCCATCAAGAGGGACTTCCTGCTAGTTATTCTGCCTTGACCTCTCTAGCTAAATTATAAACTAGACTTTTTCTAAGGAGAGAAACTTTTGAAAGAAAATTATTATTGTTCAAAGCCTCTAAAATACTGTCAATTTAACAATTAGCATAGTATTTAATGATTGTCCGACAAAAACCTCAGAGGATTCCAGAGTTTTTCATAAAATCTAAGAAAACCTAAACAAGTTTTAAGACTTGTGCTGTACTGCAGTTTCAGTGACATGTTCTGTAAAAGCAGACAAGAGAGAAAATGAGCCATGTAGTAAATTGTTTGTGTAGTTTTGCTGTCGGTGATTGGTAGTTAAGAGATATTATTCTGCTTTCGTTTGTCAGATATCGTAGTAATGACAACTACTTTTCTCTAGCTTTGACCAGAGCAAATTTCATTAACAGAGCCAAACTGCATGATTCATCACGCATCACATTTTAAAAGTGTTAGGTCTTGAAAGTCCATAAAATTATTTTCATTATCAAGTTCATAGAATGCCTTTGGAAAGATGTGATTTGATTAGTCAACACAGTGTGTAGGTTGAATTAATGATTAACACTGTATAAAATTTGCTGAATATGTTAAATTTTCAATTGTTCTTGGTATTAATGAAAATTAACAGTCCTACTGACTATAAATCAAAATTATTATACAGGAAAACAACCACTCTGCTCTTTTTTGTGGGTTTAAAATATATTTTTATGGAAAACAGTTCCATACTAGAAACATAGCTGTATAATATGGTAAAAAAGATTGTAAAATTGCATAGCAGTGGCTTATAACAATTTTCAAAATTACTTGTCCTTATCCAAAGTCAAAAACATAATGTGATGTACAGGATACATAAGAAATAATATTTTTGCATTATACCATTTTTTATACCTTTAATTTTAAGTAGTGTGGGTTAGTGTGTTAATAAAATAGTAAAAAATGTCTCTGAAATAGGATAAAACTTTTCTCTACCCTGTGTGTGTAAAAAGGTTTACAGAAGAGCTGGAAAAAAAAACCCGAACCCAAACCTCAAAAATTACATAAGATGATTTAATTACAGAGACTATTAATGTCAGTAAATTGTGATACTTGTCAGATTTCAATTTCCAGTTGTTCAAAATTATTGACTTTATCATTCCTATCTAGTTGTTTGATTTGCCACAATAAATAATTGCTGCAAATCTGACCTCATCCTCATGGTGTGTCAAGCAAGGACATTACCTCATAGACATGTCATAATGATGAATTAATTAAAGCTGGGGAAGTGCTCATATTATGCCAATGAACTCTACTGACAAAGCTAAAAATAAGTAACTTCAAAAATAGCCATGGAAACCTTTAGAGAAGCAATTATTTAATTACAGGGCACCTTTAAAGAAATGAATGATAACTCAAATGAATGTAATATTTTTCCAGTTATGCAACTTCACAACAACTAAAAAACAGCATTCAAAGTGCAGAACTTCAGGTGACATAGATCAAAGCAGCTCAATGGAGTTCAGTTCAATGACAACTGTTTCTGATAATTATGTATTAAAGTTTTAATTGTTTTGTTACTATAACTGTGTTTGACATCCGAGATGTCACTCAGCTCCCTCTTAAATTTATCATTAAAAATAGTATAAAGGTATCATGTACTAAGCTCTTAATATTTTGTTATACATAGAAGCCTTGACTGTACCTTCAGAAAACTCCCAGTAGTGCTGAAAATGGGTGATACTTTAATTAAAGTAACTATAACACTCAGATGTTATGATAATCCAGTCTTAATGGGTTGTTGATGGTGTTTTACACTATTCATTTCTGTTTGCTGCAGAAGTGATGCAGAGGAACCAAAGTGGAACCCCACAACAACTTTACACTAAAAATATTTAGGCCAGACTGAAAGAAAAAACTTGGTTGTATTTAACCACTTCAGTTCAGCTTTTGTGATTGGAAAGACACCTGCTAAATGGCTAGCTAAATTCAGTAGGTTCTTCCCTTTTTGATGTGAAATTTTCCTCCAGAGCTCTTGTAGCAGTAGATATAACTTTCCTCATCTGAGAAGTCAGGTTATTTGCTCTCCAAATAAGACCCACTGGAATTAGAAAATAGGCTGACAAGATCTTAATGTCCTGAGGGACACAGTTGACAAGTAATGCTCTAAAAACACTCTGCATATACAGATTTCATTGAGATGCCAAAAGTAAACCCAGAAAAAGTACAGGCATCTAGGCCTCTTATTTCAAAACACAAGGGGTAGAGGTGTTTTCTTTTTATATAATATCCTA
Source organism: Anarhynchus alexandrinus (assembly GCA_008711295.1). Classification (NCBI taxonomy): domain Eukaryota; kingdom Metazoa; phylum Chordata; class Aves; order Charadriiformes; family Charadriidae; genus Anarhynchus; species Anarhynchus alexandrinus. The sequence goes on from VUYV01000554.1 coordinate 136,938, forward strand.
CCAGACAGATAGCTTGAGTCTGACAGCTTTGGCATACCTCAGTCCACCATGATTCGAACATGCTTTCAATGCTCAAAGACATGACCGAGCCACCAGGTCGGAAGCTAAATGAAGTATTGCAGATGCTCAGTTCTAGTGAAAATGGGCTGCTCTGTAATGGGCCAAAAGACAAAGAAGAATACCCTCATGTGTCATGCCTTGATTTCCACAATTATCATGCTGTTTCTCGTATAAAGTTTGACTGTGAGCTTCAAACACAGTTGAAAGTGACATTTTGTATTTTCCTCTATCGCTGTGCTATAAAAAACAAAGATGTCAAAGGAACAAGGAAGATAATAGATTCACAGGTTAACGCTCATGCGACTGAGCCTTTTATGCAACTCCAGCCAAACCAACACACCTCCACACGTTGGGAAAATAGGAATTGCACGGAATGAAAATTTAATCAAAACAGAGAGTATTGAAAACTTTCAAGATGCTAAAACAGTTGTTATAGATTTCTAAATTCTTTGAACTATTAGTAAATAGTTCTTTGAGCAACGTGGTCTAGTGGGAGGTGTCCCTGGCCTTGGCAGGGAACTTGATGATCTTCAAGGTCCCTTCCAACCTAAACCATTCTATGATTCTATGAAATTTAAGGATTCCATTCTAGAGACAAAAGAGGATTTATGTTTTTGTACCTTTCACTTGCTAAGCCCTAGGATAGTCCTACAGTAGATTCCTGGGCTATCAGTATCAAAAGGAAGATGAGTTAAACTGTCTGTGATAGCAACTAAGAATCCCTGAGACTGATGAGGAAACATTTGTTAAAAATCAATGTACTGAACTCAAAGCTTTTACTACAGTATTTAGAATACATGCCAGAGGAGAAAGGAGATAGTGTATTCTGGGATGACTTTTACTAATTTTGCCTGTTGACATCCTGTCTTTTTGGGACAGCTGCATTTTCTTTGGGTCAGCAAGCAAACAGTGTAGAACTGATAATGCGCATTTCTCTGAATAAGGGATATCTTATTTTCAATAATTTCTCCAAAATATCTTAACATGAAACCGAAGTTATTTTAGGTTTGCAACCTAGCTAGTCAACAATTCTTCTTCTCTCAACCACACTACCCATATAGTTAATATAGCATCATAAAAGTGAGACCCCAGGAACTTCAATAGTATTACACATTTCAATTACTGTAGAAGCAGGCTCAAGCAAATCGATCAGTTTTGGTGGATTTTTGTGTTTTGTTTTGTTTTCCCCCTTGTCATCTCTTTTCAGATGTCCAAAACTGTTAGAGTCTCCAGCATCTAGATTGGTCTGTATTATCTACCATCAGAAGATAACATCAGAAGCATAACTGTTCCTAGCTAAAGGTCACTGTATGATGTGCAAGTATAACCAATGTGAAATTCTCATAAGCAAGTGTAAAGACAAGGTTATAAGATTTGTGACCACATTTTTACCAGTGAATTTAGTGCAGTATTTTAACAGTAAGTATCCATGGATTATGGATCAAATCGGTATCATGAGCCTAGTGCTTGTTTTCTCTTGATTAGAAAAAGGACTTGCTAAAAATGTACAGTCTCTATTTCTGCATTTTCTTATTCTGAGAAAACCCACTGGCTTCTGTTCAGAAGACACTTGATATTCTTTTTCCCATTCTAATCAGTGGTATTGTGTACTGCTTAAAGATAAATCTTGTGCTTTCTTCATTGGTATTATAGTTGCAGTAATGAAACATATTTGGAGTTGTCATCTAAAACTATGTTTATATTTATTGTCCAATGATTTTTTTTTTCCTTTCTTTTATGTCTAACATTTAGGGCCTGATTATGGCTAGAGAAATATCGTATATCTTTATTCTCCATGAAGCAAAGAAATGTGCCATGCAGTTGTAAGAAGATGCCTGATGTTCATTTTCTTTGATGATATTACATCGTTTCAAATTAATTCTGCTAAATATTGTAACTCGGACCAGAGATATGGAACATCCTAAAGTCAAAATTTTAGATTAAACAAATATCTCAGCCTATTGGCGTCACCTGTCAGAGTGTAAAGAAAGTGGAATAAAGTATTATTGCTTCCAAGGAAGAAAAACAAATATTAAAGAGTTTAGTGTTGTTTCAACAGACCCAGGATCAAGAAGAGGCAGTCACACCTCTTCCTTGGTCATATTTTCTTACAATTCTTAACATGAAGTAGGGATTCTAACTCCTCAGAGCCCTCATTCCACTTCTAAGGGTATTTTTGGTTTTTTTTTTCAGTAGTTACAGAAGCTGTCTCAGCTGTTTCTGCACCTTTTTTCATGCTTTCTTTTTTAAATCCAGTGTTATAAGTCTGGCATAACAGTAGAGCAATAGCAGAGTATGAATTTTCCAAAATGGGTATGTTTGCTAGAAGAGTTTTTTAAAAGAGTGTAATTGCCTGGTATTCCCTAGAAACAAAGCAAAATCAAGTCCAGCAGGAAATCATGTTTAACTGGTCATTTACAGAATTTGCCACCATCACAAAATCAAAATATGGGCTTGAACTCACTCCAGTGCAAGAAGATCTGATTATATTTCATTGTTTTGTCTTCCTTTAACCACCACCCCCACCCCACCCAAATTTCTTTCACACTGTTTCTGCCATTTATGTAGGTGGCTAGGCTAATTTTTGGCACTTTTACAAAACTATATTAAAAAAAACCCAGAACTGCAGGTGAAACAATCAGTACTTTTTTCTAATGTGAAACATTAACATGACCTTTTCCTCAAACATTTACACTTCTGCAAAACAGAAAAGTACTTCTGAATTTTACTCACTGCCTCCGTGTTTTGTTTTGTTCTGTTTTGTTTTGCTTTGTTTTGTTTCCCTTCAAGTTTCCCTGGCAGCATTTTCTATGACAATTTTAGATTCTTTTTTAATTGATTTTCTCTTCGAATTTTTTGACCCATATCCTCTTTGCAACTGTCACCCAGACTAAAGTATTTTGTTGACATATAAGATAAATTTGCAAGATTAGAGGTGCTATGTGCCTGTCAGTCAATGGCAAAAGCAAACTTTTAAAGAGCTTTTTGTAACTTAATTTATTCTTTCAAGCTGTGGAGGACTTATCCACCAGAGGCTGTTAGAGGTGCAAGTTGTTCACTAGCTACAGGGCTGTTTATTTCAAATGCCAGTTGTATTTGATTTCTCATCTTCATGGACAAATCATCAGAAAACTGTTGTAAATTGGTTGTTCAAGCTGTGAGGTGGAATGTGTAGATAAAAATTAAAATGTTCGTGAGAAAGGATACAGGAAAATGGAGGAGGTTGACAGAATTTGAGCTAAAGTCACTGATATTGTTAAATATTATAACAATTTAGGGAAAATTTTGATTTCTAACAGTATTTGCTATTGACCAAGAGTAGCTTTTACATTGCTTAACGTGGGATCCTACCCCACTTGAGTTTTACCGAGGCGCGCTTCAGTAACATCTGAATTATTTTCCTCTTGAGCTAAACACAAATGAAAGCAGTGGTACACATGCCAGCACCAATACTACAACCCCAATACACCAGAACAGGAAATATAGCACTATGTAGTGTGAGGAGACCCCCACCAACTAATAAGTGCTAGAGCTGTGACTGCTATCAAACCAAAAAAATATTTTTCATGAGTAGACGTTCCCACGTGTGAACAGTGCCATATTATACTATAGTTGTCTTCTACTACATATCATGCCGATCTCATACATATTTGTAAAACATACATTTTAAACTTCCTGAATGCCAAATTACTGAAAATTGATAAAGCAAATTTATTTCCCTATGCTTTGGGAATTCTAACAACTAAGAAGAAGTTCAGTGCCTCCACAGAGGGACTAATTTTTTCTTCTGACATTGGTTTGACATAGAGACTTTCAATTGGCTGTAAAACTTCAGGTTTAAAGACGCTTGTGATGTAATGACTAACTTTATGCAAAATACATAAAAGTGGATCACAGCTGAATCCAAATTGTGCTTATCATGAGTAGAATTATAAGAAAACTCCTATTGGTGTACGTTTTAATTGAAAAATCTAAAACTTGAGACAGTTCTCACTGAAAAAAATGATGTGGACAAAGTTCTTAAGGTTGGGTATATAGTAACTTCAAATTCCTCTCAAACAGTAATTTCAGGATAGAGATTAATGGCTTCCCTATAATAGCAGGTAAAATGTGTTAGTTTTAACTGAATTTTCTTGGAGTTTTTTATGTCTATAAATCTTGAAGTGAATATGACACTTGATTTGTGAACCTGGAATCTTGAGCATTAACTTAAGAGATAAAAATTAATTCTGATAAGGTCTGTGATAAAAAGAAGAACCAGTTACATGCAGGTCTGCTAATACCTTCTCTACAAACAGATCACTTGAGAAGTAATTGTGTCTGCAAGGGAAAAAAGAAAGCCAAGAAAATGAAATAAAGCCAAGAAAAGCCCAAAGACCTTGATTTGACTTATCTGCTAGATAAATGCTGAGTTTGGCCCTGTCAACACTCATAAGCCTCTGGGATTCCCCAGATGTGGAGCTTTTATGTTGAAAGCTGACTCAACTTTAAGTGGAAATGTTTTGAGGATCACAATAATGACAATCAAGTCTGAGGGTGTCAACCTAATGCACAATAATCCATTCTGTATAGCAAAAAAAATAGATACAAAAGAATATGCCAGCTGCTTTACAGTAACTATGCCTGTACTCTTCTCTCCCTATGTAATAAGTAATATGTAATTATATTCTTTATATTATTTTATTATTATTATTATAAAAATATAATTAAAAAGAGATTAAAAGTAATATGTCCTTGTCATAATTAAATATAAGATAACATCATAACCAGCTTCTTTAGATGTCCTAAGAAAAAGTATGATTGTGCTTAGAATATATTAAACCCCTGCTTATTCTTCTTACTCTGAAACAAGTAGAATCTTCAAATAAACTGCAGATCTCAAAATTATCCTGACTGTTCCAAATGGCAATTACAACTGACTCTTCTGTTGGTTATGTGTTAACCATGGAAATGTCTAATGCACTGCTCATAAATATATATTTTTATTCTGAATCTCAGATTAGGAGAAATCTTTGATGCTGGAAATTTTCTAGATCAAGAAGCAATCCTTTTTTCTCTCAGTGATTATGATGAAAATTGAAAGCAAATATTTTTTTCACTTTTACTAGAAAAGAAATTCTGTGAAAAAGGTGTAACTGTTCTCTTTCAAATTTAGAAAAAATCTGCATTTTTCACTGTAACTAATTCAATACACAAACATAAATTCAATGCTTCACATTTTCTTCAGCCTTGCTGGGACAAGCAGCCCAATAATCATGCTCTTTAGAAGTATTTAACGTATTCCCCCTCCTACTCAAATGTTAGTAGTACTTAAATGAAATGACTGAAGATGAGAAGGGGCTGTAAAGAAAAGACAAGATAGGGAAGAAGATAGACAACAGCTTGAGAGAAGATGGAAAGTTACAGGACAGAGCAGACTCTTGGAGGGAAGAAAACTCTTGTCAGCGTAAATGAAAGATCATACCCCCAGTCATATTCCCCAAAAACCTTATAGTATCTCAGTCCTTCTCCTTCCCTTAGAATATAAAAAGTATTTTGATGATAAATTTTAGTTTGCTGTTCCAAACACAATAATAAAACAGAATGGCAAAATTGTATTTTGCCTATGTTTCTGAAAAGTCTTGAGTCCATTCCACTTTCTATATTGACATATATGTTACTTTCATATCAAACAGTGGCTCAGATGTGTCTCATAAAAACTCTCTTTTGCACATCAAATTTCAGTGAAGAGGTGAATTGACTTAAAGGAATAGAACAATTCATTTGGACAGAAAGTACTCACCGTTTTCACTTGGTATATTAATTTCTTTTACTTTATCTTCATAAAGAGTAAAGATACATAGCTCAAAAATTTGTGGGGAATTGTTGTAAACTTCCTGATTTTATACTAACTAAAATCCTTTGGGATTAAATAATTCTGTATCCAAACCTCCAGAAACCTATACTGCATTCTGTCTCTCACTATTTGTATGTACATTTTACTGGCAAACACACCATAAAGTTTCATACCTACTTTTAGTTCCATGTAGAACATTCTTCAATGTGTTAGTCTGTGCGTTCTCCCCGAAGAACCTGAACACTATGACCTTTCCTGTCTAGTTCGTTAAATTCTTTATTAAAACCTGTGATGGATTTGTGATAACCTTATTAGAAACATTGCATAATTTGGGAATAAGCATATGTACTTACATAAAGTCAAGCCCAGGAAGCTCTTGCTCCCTTGTACACCTGACAGTACTGTGGTATTATTATGCTGGTGTCCCTGACTATGGCAGGAGGGTTGGAACTCGATGTTCAAGGTCCCTTCCAACCTGAACCATTCTACGATTCTATGATTATTGCTTAATTAGTAGTTTAGCCTTGGCAGTGAAGGTGGATTTGAAATTATATCGAAATTCAAAAGCTGCCATTTATCCTGGCTATATGTCAGTCATTGCAGTTATCATTGGAAGTCTATTTATCCTGTTTTTTGTAGTAGCCCTGTTGGAATAAACACTAGTGAAAATAAATAATGCTAATAATTGAAGTGTGAAATAGATGAAAGAATATCAGAAACTAATGTTTCAGGGCCCCTCAAATTAAGGGAAGCTAAGCAATACACAGCACTGGAGATGGACTTCTGAGGTAGGAGGAAGCTCATGTCCTGGTATCTCTGAATGCTAGTTCTTGGGTATCACCTGCTGGAAAATCATCCTACCTGGAAGGATGTTTGCAAATGAATTCACTCTGTCTTTGAAATTATACTCCTGCAGAAAGAAAAAATTTGGTACTAGTGGGGTCAGAAGAAGACAGAGGAGAATCTATAAACTAGGATGAGGGTTGACTGTTTTTCAGTGCTCAAGATTGATTTTCTTTCCAGTTTGAGATTTAAACATACTGATGGCATGTCACAATCTTAGAGGAGGAGAAGGAACTTCTGCGCAAGGCAATCATATGCTGGAAGTATAAGAAATTGAGTAAATTGACATGTTAGTGTTGCGACTTCTCAGACAGCCCAAGGTAACGGTGATGATGATTCTATACTACATGCTGGTGTGACTTTACCAGACCATGAATGCTGAGCTGTTAATTCAGTAGCTTGATTAAAAATTGTCTCATAACGTAGCAGAAGACTCCACAAAGGTGTTCTTTCAATAAAAGGGAAGCACTTTGTAAAAATACAAACCCTGCAATGACAGAATTCCTTTAACAATCTAGTATTTTAAATTCCTCCAACAGGCATGTTATTCGTCTCAAACAAATCAGAGAGCTGCAGGTGCTGAAGCCATGTCAGGATTTAGGTTGAGATTTGTCAGGTAGTATCTGTATGCCCCAAATGTAGTCAGTGTTTCTGACAATGTTTTCATACTTCAGTTTAGGAGTGTGGAAGAAGATTCCTATCAGCCTATCAATCTGATATTTTCCATGGAATTTTTTTTCAGCCTTACTTAACACGAACATCTTTAAGTTTTTGCTTCATAAGAATATGTTCAAACATAACAAAATTGTTTGCATGTTCAAGTATACTATGTACAGCTTATGTTGTTCTTCAGAATTATAAATGTTAGATACTGTTTACTCAGAGCACTAGATGTAATGGAAAATATTTGAATCAAGGTAAATTTATTGTTAAAGATGGTCCAACTTAAACCTAAAAGCACTCACTTGTGACTTTAAAGTTCTGTATTATGACTTCATATTTTAGGTTGAAACAAATTTGTAACAGACTGACCACTCAGCAAGCTATTTAATTGAGTAACTTAAGTCCACTTGCTGTATATTATCTCAAAAAGCTTTGTATAAGTGTTCCTCTGATAAAAGAGAAATGTTTAATGCAATGATAATATGTTTCCAGCCTGATTAACACATCTCATAGTCCTTCTTAAAATAAATTAGGCTAGACTGTCTAAAGTTCTGCCTCTGGATATTTCCCCAAAAATTTCATTTGCTGTACAGCTGGGGCAAAGTTGTTAACAAGCTTTTGTAATTGAAGTGCAAATTAAGCAGAATTTAAGAGTTGATGTCCAAAGTGATGTCCATGTTCTGCCTCCTGCAAATGTGAAGTACTTGACAAACCTAAGTCTTACTCAGAAACATTAAATCATACACCTAAAGCTTGATTTTACGCAAGACTAAATATACTGGCATGTGGGGTGAGCCTTAAAAGTGGTCTGCTATCTTACTTTTGAGGCTGTTTGGGTATAAAAAACCTGCTGCCATCCAAATTTAAGCTTCTTTCTCCTGAGGTTCTTTATACTTTTAATCATAGGATCATAAAAACAGGGCAGGACAGGACTACAGGAGGTCAGCAATTTTATGTCAGGATCAACTCTAATAAAACCATTCCTGACAGGTATTTACTGAAGATGTATTTAAAAACCTCCAGTTATGTAAATTCAGCAGCTATGTAGGCAACGTGTCATTTGGAAACAGTCCCAGTTTTGCTTCAGGGTACTGGTCCTCAATTCATCTTCTCTTCAGTCTCAGAGCATTTCTGAGATCCCTTCTGGAAGGCAGTTCTCTTAGGAGGAGGGACAACTAGGGCTCTCTCTAGCAAAGCCTGTATGACTATGGTTCACAAATTAGTTCCCTACAGAAGCCTCTCCAACAACCAGTGGACAGTGGATCACACTATGTCTTCCTCTTTCAAGCCATGCTGGCCCTCCAGCGGCTCAGATACTCTCAGGAGATGCCTCTTTTCTTTTTTTGGTTGTATGCAGGAACTTTGGTATCTTACCTTAGAAACATAAACATTGTTGTATGTGAGCCAATCAAAAAAAATATGATTATCTTGGCCACATTAGGAAGAATGTCACTTAAAAAAATAATAATAATTATTGCAAAATGTTTCAGCTCAAAGAAGGCTCCAGAGGGCTGAGAGAAATCCTTAATTGCTACATAAAATTAACTCCTTCTTCCCCCAAAACATTAAGGACCTTTATGAAATGTTCCATAGTCACGCAATGAACAGGAGCAAACAAGTGTGATCTGTACAGTGCACCTGACAAACCTGTGGATGAATAGTTACAAACACCTCAGTGGTACTGAGACAAATTGTACTCTAAGCAGTGTGTCATGTGGACAAATCTAGACTACTATCGAATGTTAGATAAGAGAAATAAATAAATAGGCCTCTGAGAGTCTACTAGAAGGGAAACAAGGACCACTCCCTTAATCATGTTATTAGAACAGAATACATGTAGCCAATCTAATTCAATACTTTATTATTCTGTCAAATACTTTACCTTTTTCTTTTTTTTTTATAATCTAAACGTAGTATTTATTGCCAGCCAGTTTATTATTATTATCCTTGTTTGAAAACTTACAATGTATATGAAAACTGTTAACATTTTTTTTCTTTGGTTGCACTTCCCTAAATTCTATCATCCCAGCTCTATTGAACTGTTAACCCCATTAGGAGCTCAGGTACAAACCTTGTAGCTTTAAGAGAGACAACACTGCAGTATAGACTGTGAAGAAAATTAGGTCCCCTGGGTCTTCGTGTCTTGATTATCCACACTGCTTAATTTTTAATTTAATAACAATTGGTCTTCTTATGGAGTCTTCTAGTTCTCTCTCAGACAAACCTGGATACAATTCTGCTGGATGGCTCACACCAGAGGCTACTCCCAAAATGGAAGCTGGCAAACTACATCATACTGACTTCTGCCTGCTGTAGATAATCCTATGCTCTTAACTCTGCAAATGTCCTGCAGATATCTCTGCACCTTGCAACATCCCCATAATGCTCTCATGTCATACCACAGGACACACTACACAGACCTCGAATTTAATGATGTAAAAACACTATTTCACTTAATTAAAGTACATTGCTCACACTGAGAAACTTTTTACTGGGAAAAAATCCCATTATGCTTATACAATAAAAACAGTAATTAAGTCCTAGGGCTATGAAGACACTACATGGAGGGAAGAGGGGACCTGAAGCCAAGTTCTATGCAGTGCAGATGCAGCCACTTTGCCATCGGATATCTCCCCATAAAAATATAGGCACGAGCCATTCTGCAGTGCCAGGCTTGGGAGCAAGGGAGCTCCCTGGATATCTATTCAGCAGAATAGATGAAGTTAGTAGAACTGGGATGTCTGCATTTATATTGCATGTATTTCAACTATTCCAAATAATGATTACTTTTCAGTTATAGATCACAATAATTATAATAATTTACATACAATTATAATAATAATAATTTACGTATAATAAAACTATGTAGTAATAATGGTGGTTTTGTTTGACTGTGATTTTTTTGTTTTCCTGAAAGATAGATTCTAAGTTCCTGATAAAGCAATTATCAAAAGGCTATCATAACTTTTGTTTCTAACCTTTACATAGGGCTCTTCAAAACTAATGGTGTATTAACTGGGCTTTGTATAGGTCTGTCTTAGCCTGTATTTCATGAGAAAGTGAAGAAGAAACTGTTACCCAGTGATAAAATACTTAACCTGAAACTACTGTAGCTTCACATTAGAAAAGGGAAACAATTACAAATTTAACTAAGTGACGGAGCAAAACTAAGCTAATACCAGTCGTCCATGAAACCAGCATATCTTCCCATATTAATAGAACATCACAGATTTTGGAGAGGAGGAGCAAAATTGCTATTTAACCAGGAGTACCAGATGTAATGAAACTCGTAACATTTAATATGTTTGTTCCACAAAGCAATTTCAAATATCTCCTAAAAAGATAAACAGGCAAAAAGAAATCATGCACAAACAATAAAACAATAGTTCACATAATACAAACCTGTTCATATCACAAAGTCTTTCCTTCAAGTTTAAATAATGGTTAATTGTCAATTGCCAATGTATGAACACTAAAATTAGTCAATTAATTTTATTAGTAGCCTAGTATACAGAAGACTGGAGGAAGATGATAGTATCTCTTTTGAGACATCATTATGATGTCATTGATGGTTGTTGCCGCTATATAAAAAGATGTGTCGTAATCAACCTACTTCTTTAAAAAAAGTATCAAAAGACCTGCTTACAGTAGTTGCAATGTCTGTTTGTACTGCATGACACTGTAGTTTCATCTCTTACCTATGTTTAGCATCATAAATCTGAAGACAGTCTGTTCCAACTCAGTATTGCTCTACCTTTTTCATAAATAAAATGTATAAGCATTCTGAGCATTACAGTAGGAAAACTTGTTTTATTTTTATCCTTACACTAACTTCTGTGTCCTCATCCTCCTTTTATCCCACTTTCCGGTATTGTGACCTCTTTAGATTTACATGGCAAAATGTCAGAATAAAGTAGAGATCAGAGTCTATTGTACAATTATCTAAAGGGTGGGTTGAAGGAGGATGGAGCCAGACTCTTTTCAGTGGTTCCCAATGACAGGACGAGGGGCAATGGGCACAAGTTGGAACATAGGAAGTTCCGTTCAAATACACGGAAAAACTTCTTTATGGTTAGGGTGACAGAGCACTGGAACAGGCTGCCCAGGGAGGTTGTGGAGTCCCCTTCTCTGGAGATTTTCAAGACCCACCTGGATGCAGTCCTGAGTAATGTGCTCTGGGCAATCCTGCTTTGGCAGGGGAGTTGGACTAGATGATCTCTAGAGGTCCCTTCCAACTCTGAAAATTCCGTGATTCTGTGATTCCGTAGTCCAGGAAGAAAGATCAATGGACTTCCTGAAGGCAAACTAAGATATATAAAGGGGAGTATTCAGGGTCACAAGGAATTCTTTTATTTCTGCCACAGCTCAGATTCATTGAAATTTACAAATAATGCTGAAACTCTTATGCATGCCAATAGTCTTCATTTTGTGTGTTATCCATCAGCTTCAATAGCGGTAGATACTGAAGTTTAAGGATTATTCACCTGTATAAAGACTGAGAAATCATCTTTACCAGCATAAAGGTAAGTCATAGAAAATATCACTGCTTGTGGACCAGTGATGCTGAGTCAGCTGTACATTAAGATTTTTCCATATTAATTTAGAAATGGGAGTCACCTCCAAACACACACTTAGATGTCTGCAGTCTAGGTGTCTTGATGAGCCAGTTGTTTGAATCTCCGTTGGAGATAATAAATAGTCAGTGGATAGATGTAGTCATTGGTGGTGAGAGAACTACTCAGTAGATCAAATCCAAGCATTTACTTCAGAATTCACTAAATAGTTCTCTAGACTCCATTTAACAGCGGTCAGAAACCAAATAAAATATGAAGCAGAATATTGTTTTTAAGAAAATACGTGAGGTACCTAATATATTCTCTTCTGTGACCACTGAACAAAATAATACTTCCCATTTCTACATAAATTTGACATTCTTCTTTTGCTGCCAATATTCAGATTAAATGTCTTCAGCACAACTGAGATGTTTTAGCAAACAAATACCTCTTTCTTATTCTGCTTACCATTTGGGAAAGAAACCGGACAGAAGTAAAACAGGTTCATCCTCTGATCTATGTTAGACATCCAGTATTACACTTATTTATCTTTGAAATAAATAAAGAGGCAAAATGTCTGTGGATCTCTCTTCCAACAGTGGATAGCCTGCAACCGCCATTTATCTTTGCTTAATTGTCTAGCCTGTGGTTGCTTTGTATAACATTTTATCATTCAATGTGTTTTTACCATAATTCTCAAATAGTGCCAGCAAGGTCAATGCAAATGATTCTTTAGTACTTCATGTCACAGACCAGGCAAGATGTCTAGGGAATTTCCTGTTCATGCTGCATTAATTCCTTCATCGCTACCCGTGCACATATGTTTTAGATAGCCCTCAGACAACATGTGAGTGAAGAGCTGGAAAACATCAAACCATGGTTTGGAACACCTAAAACAAAATTCCATCTATATAAAATAGAAACTTTTGATTAGAATAATTTTTAAGCCTGAATACTATGAAAGGTGAAAGACTTATTGGTAACTGAGTATTTCTGAACTTAATCTTTATTTTAATGGGTACAGTAAGAAATAAGAAGAGTAAAGGTAGTGGAATCACAATGTGGCATTTAAGAGTGGAAAAGGAAAAAATATCTGAGGCAACTTTTGCAAAGGTGGATGCTGTTTAATAAATAGACGCAAGATATATTGATTTAAGATGTATTTCCTGAAAAAAATGCATTATTACTTAGAAATAATTGCAATTTCTGGAAGTGACAAATACTCGCATGACTTGCTAGTGACTATATGTTCTTGAGTATTTTTTGGCCTTTGATTTTGTTTCTACTGTACAGAGAGCAATGTTTGGTACTTATTCAGATAATTTCAAGAAAATAATTGTTTTGTGTGTTGATTCTTTTGTTTGTTTTCCTGTTATTTTGGCAATCATAGAGGAATGTAACTATGCATGAAATAGTACTAAACGAACTCCTGTATAAAGGGAGGTACATCATTTCTCATCCTTAGCAAGAAGCTACATCTGCAGTGCTGATATAGGTAATTAGCTGCTTCTTACAGCTGATACAAGCCACATTTGCTGCCTGGCTGCTCTGTGCTATACAAACAGGCAGCTCCTATTTGCAGAAGTCAGAAATAATAATAAAAATCCTTTTGCATATGTAGTCTATAATTGTACCCACATTTAATAATGCAAATAACTTTCTGTTTAAATGGTCACTTTAAGAGTTCAGAAATCAGAAGCCTTTTGCAGAGTGACTTGTGTTGAATTTGTCATCTAACCAGGCACAACTGATGTCCTTGAAATGTCTGAATAAAAATGGTTCAACTATTGTATTTGGTTTGCATGACAAGGTTTTGGTAGCAGAGGTGCTACAGGGGTGGCTTCTGTGAGAAGACTCTAGAAGGTTCCCCTATGTTCAACAGAGCTCCAAGATAGACCCACCTTGGTGAAGGCCAAGCCAGTCAGCAACAGTGTTATCCCCTCTGCCATAACATGTTTCAGAACGGGAAAAAAAACCCCTAGTGCACAACAGCAACAGGTAGATATGAGTGAGAATATGTGAGAAAAACAACTATGCAGACACCAAGGTGAGTGAAGGAGGGGGAGGAGCTGCTCCAGATGCCGGAGCAGAGATTCCCCTGCAGCCTGTGGTGAAGACCATGGTGAGGCAGGCTGTCCCCCTGCTGCCCATGGACATTAACAGTAGAGCAGATATCCACCTGTAACCCGTGGAGGACCTCACACCAAAGCAGGTGGATGCCCAAAGGAGGCAGTTACTCTGCAGGAAGCCCATGCTGGAGCAGGTTCCTGGCAGGACCTGTGGAAAGAGGAGCCCACACTGTAGAAGGTTTGCTGGCAGAACTTGTGACCCCACAGGGGGACCTACGCTGGAGCATTCTGTTGAAGGACTGCACCACATGGAAAGGAGCCACGTTGGAGAATTTTGTGGAGGACTGTCTCCCATGGGAGGGACCCCACTCTGGAGCAGGGGAAAAGCATGGGGAGTTCTCCCCCTGAGGAGGAAGGAGTGGCAGACACAACCTGTGATGAACTGACCACAACCCCCATTCCCCATCCCCCTGCACTCCTCCAGGGGAAGAGGTAGAGAATTCAGGAGTAAAGTTAAGCCCAGGAAGAAGGGGGGGATTGGGGGAAGGCATTTTAAGGTTTGGTTTTTATTTCTCATTACCCTACTCTGATTGGTAATAAATTACACTAATTTGCCCAAGCTGAGTTGTTTTTGCTCATGATGGTAATTGCTGAATGATCTCTCCCTGTCTTTATCTTGACCCATGAGCCTTTTGTTGTATTTTCTCTTCCCCTGTCCAGCTGAGGGGGGGGAGTGACAGAGCGACTTGATGGGCACCTGGCATCCAGCCAAGGTCAACCCACCACAACTATTTATAAAACTGTAGAAGGTAAATAAAATACTTTACTGGCAGTTTAACATCACTTTTGCATCCTACTTTTTAAGCGTTGTAGCATCTGAGCTGTGTGGTAACTGCTAGAAATCTGAGATTTGGCAGCGATGTTTTGTGACCTGTGAAAATCGGTTTGCATTTGGCCAAGAGAGCTTAAAGCAATCCTCTGCGTGTGAAGGCTGTATTAGCATGGGCAACTAATAGATGAAAGAAGTAATGATCCATCAACATTTTATCTCCCTCATGCCTCTGTATGCATACATGTTTAGTGGAAGTTTTCAGTTAGTGCATGTCCTGTTGCTATCAAAACAGAACAGAAAAATAAAATAATGTTAAAATAGAGATATTTTAGGTATTGTTTTCCAGGTGGGAGAAGGATATACATGACGAGAGGTTAAGAAACAGCACTGTCATCCCAGAGTTGTCAGCGTATTTATTATGCAGCAAATACGTCAGTATGGCAATCATTTCCTTCTCGTGCTGTGAAAGTGGTATGGAAAATGTTTGGGCTTTCTCCAGTGGAAGACTTGCCTCAGGCAGGAACTGGAAATCTGTCTTTCAGTAGGCGTGAGCAAAGCAGAAGCATCCAGGTGTATATATTTTTAAATGGCTCTACAGGTGGAAAATAATTTTTGCAGTTATGGTGGTGCCTATTGCAAAATAATAATAATGCATGGTGATATAGCATCATTGCAGAAAAGCCACAGCATGTCACTGTCTTCTGCAGATAACCTAGTACCTTTTATTAAAGTGTTTCAGTATGGTTTGCTTTGTTTGTTTGTTTTAATTTATTAACATTCTATTAAAGAAACAAGCAAGTACTATTAATCTGTAAACTACAATGCTGCATGCAAAGGAGAGAAGTAAGTATACTGTGAGTGTTGTTCTGCAATTATGTTGCTTTTTAGTGAGTAGATAGGCTATTCTGGGTGCACGTGCAAATGAACATGCCTGTGTGCTGTTCCATTCCATTCACTTAATGAGATACTATCTGCAGCTTCTTCAAGTCACAATACAGTAGCAACATGTGTTCAAGAGCAACACAGAATTAGAATTGCTGTTAATGCAATGCTGCCTAATGCAAAAAATATTCTTATTAAAAAAAAAAAGGCAAAACAAAGAGTTCCTTTGGTTTTCTTACTACAGGACTAGAATATAAAATTTTGAACACTAGGTACAGTTTGTTCTGACTATTTTGTGCCTATCAAATTGCACTGTTGGTTATGGATGAAATTTCAGAAGCCTGCTCGCACACAGTTCCTATTAAAATCCACGTCAATTAGAACAGTCTTGTGTTTCATTCTACTTCATACTTCATATTGAAATGATTATGAGAACACTTGAACAGAGTCCGCACAGGTGATTTTTAATCTCTAACTGTCATTATGTACTTCTTCACAGTCCAATTCACTAGACATCCAATCACATTTTTGTTCAGCGGAAAGGAGATTTTAATAATCCAAAACAGTTCAGCCTTATACCCTCTGCATTATGATTCAGTCAGGTACAGGACAAAAGGACAGAACATTCTGCTAACAAATGGTATTCCTCACTCTGAGTAGGGGTATATAGTTCTGTCTTAAAAAGTGACATTTCCCAGTGCATGAGAGATCAATACATTTCTTATAAAATCACCAGCTTTTATTATATCCTAATCCTTATGTGGATGTCATTTAAGTATAGTTATTCTACGTACAGTTTTCAGTTCTCATTTTTCTAGCAGCTTTCTGAAAAACGTTAGGAAAAATTCAGAACTAAACCCCAGTTCCAAATACCTTCAAAACACATGTGTTTAATGGTTTATTGTGGTTCAACCCCAGCCAGCATCTAGGACCACGCAGCCACTTGTGCAGTTCTCCCCCATTCTCAAGAAGGGTAGGGAGAAGAGGGAGAAAAGGAGGGAAAAGGAAAAAAGAAAATCTCATTATTTGAGATAATGACAGTTAAGTAGAACAGTATCAGAAAGGAAAAATAGCAATAATAATAATAATAATAATAAAAGTAATGACACAAGTTACTCTCACCACTCAGTAAACTGGTGAATTTGTACCCTCTCGAGCAGTGATCACAAATTCCCGCCCCCTGGACAATCCCCATTTATAGACTAAGCATGACGCCTACGGTATGGAATATTCCATTGGCCATTCCATCGCTGTGTCTATGCTGCTGTCCTGGTTTGAGGTAAAACAAGACCAATTTTGTTGAATAACTTTGCTTCTTAGCTGGGCCTCTCTAACTACTGAAATTAACAGCATATTGTGCAGACAATGTTCACTCTCTCGGAGTGATAAGACCGATGTTTATAGCTGATAACCAGGCATGGTATGCAGAGAGGCTCTTGCTTATACTTATTGCCATAACACCCAAGGCCAACCAACTTTGTTGTTTGCCCCGTTGGAGGGTCAGAAGCGGAAAAGTGTAGAGGGGTCCCACCTGTGGGGAGGAGCGGACAGGACAGGTCCCCAAAACTGACCAACAGGGTATTCCATCCCATCTCCTCATGCTCAGTATAAAAGCTGATGGATCAAAGGGTCAGCGCTCTTTCTTCAATGGCCAACGACTGTGGACGACTCCATTTGTTCATCTGCGTTTGATCCTGATCCCTATGTTCTTGAATCCAGATCCAGAATCCAGTTCCAGTTCCAGCTTCTATGGGAAGCTGAAAAGAGTCCTTGAAAAGTATAAATATCGGTTAGCAACGACTAAAACAATATGCATTATTGACATTCCTGTTGCAGCAACTACTAGAAAGAACTCTTTCCCAGCTGAAACCAGGACATGGTTACATCTAATTAAAACTCTCTACTTTTATAAAGAACAAATGAAAACCCAAGACTAAAAGCTTTTGCCTTTTAATTAATAATTTATTCAATATACATTTTTAGAACAATTCGGGGGGGGGG
>VUYV01000554.1:163589-232401 GCA_008711295.1 Anarhynchus alexandrinus
AAACAAACCAAAACAAGCCACTAAAAAAAAAAACAAACCCACAACAAAACAAAACCTAAACCCATAGGAATCCATATTCCTTTTTGTAATGACCAAAGGCACAGACTACAAATCTAGGAAAAGACCAAGATTTCATTAGGTATTTGATTAAATTCAGTGTTTCACAATCATTGTAGACTGTATGTCAAGTAAAGATAAAAACACCTGTCCAGATATGTAGCTAATTTGGCACCTGTGTAGAAGCCTAATGAGACAGAGTTGTCTGTTTCTCTCTGTTCCAAATAGACAGTCCTGGGACCAATGATAATTCACTAGCTTTGTTTAAGTTAGTAGCATAAATAAAATTAAAAACAAAACAAAACAAAAAAAAACCAAACAACCAAAATTCCCTCAATGATATTATAGGTTAGACATTCAATGATCTCTCACTGGAAACATGGTCTAATCTGCCTCCTTTCTGTTCACATATCTGCCCTGTAAATAAAGTGGGCCCCTGACAAAAGAGAACACTTTAACGGCTAGTTTAGCAGAGCAGTACAAAACCCTTATAGACCGGTTATTGTTCTTTCAGAGTTAGTATAGGTAGGATTGGCCTTGCTTAGTGTCTGCCCTATACACTAAGACAGATCTAATTTAAGATGTCTGTAATGTGGATGACTATTTCTCAGTTAACCATTCTGGTTTGTTTCTTTTGTAAAGATTAAGAAATAGACACATCCAAGGAACAATGCACCTGCCCTGATTTGAACATTCTCTTTAGAATAAGATGAAATGCTTATTACTGTCTGTTCATCAAAAGGGAAGCCTAAGGTGACTAATTCAGACATTGTAAAATCCAAGCTTGATCAGCTGAATTATAGCATGGATGTTGGTTGGCAAAATGATAAAAACTACTCAGTTCAGTCTTCTAATTTTAGGGACTCATGAGTTGGCACCAAACATTTTTCCAGGTAAAACTCTCCATTTAAGAACCCCCAAGAGTTTTTGCCCCTTCCAGAGAAAATATAGCAGGGCCCTGCAAGCAAACATTTCCACTTACAAATTAATTCAGCACCAAGAAAGAAGGATGTCAGGAAGCGCATACACCAGAAACATGGATTTCTGTCTCTGAAAGGGACCCTAAAGGTATTCAACACTTTTTCTTCAGCATGAAGACTACTCCACAGCAGAACCATACCAGGCACACTGCATGGTGTCAGCCATCCTCCCTAGCAATTGTGTAGACAAAGCAGAGATCTGAAACATTTAGAAATCGTAAGTATATTAATTAGGATATAATTCATATTAATTTGCCTTACACCCAAGTATAAGTATACTAAAATGGTGTAACCAGCAACAGTATGTAGGTATTTTGTTAACACTGTGATGGAATAGCCAGGTGCAACCCTTAAGAATTTTATATGTGTGAGCAATACGACCACAAAAGAGGCAAAGAGTGATGTGTATAGCTGCACACAGGAAACATCTAAGTAACAAAGGTTGCAAGATGAAGAACAATGCAAACAAAAGGGACTGCAAATATACAGTCCTCTTGCTGAATGCAGAAGAAGAATGACTGGCGAAAACGAAAGTAAGATATGGAGTGTCAAGAGCACTTAAAGATGCTGTGAGAAACAGCCTTACTAAAGTCCAGAAAAACTACATCCACCACCTTCCCATCATCCCCTAGGTGTGTGATCTTACCATAGAGGGATATCAAATTAGTTAAACGCGACTTTCCTTTTGTGAACCCATGTTGACTGTGCCTGATGACTGCATTGTTCTTTAAATATCTTTCTATAGCACCCAGTATAATCTCCTCCATAATTTTTCCAGGTACTAAGGTTAGACTAACAAGTCTGTAGTTTCCTGGGTCTCATGCCCTTTATGCAAATTGGAATAACATTAGCTAGCTTCCAGCCAGTGGAGACCTCCCCATACTCTCAAGACCTTTGGTAAATGGTTGAGAGGGGTCTTGCTGTAACATCTGCTAGCTCCTTCAGTACTCTGAGATGAATGCCATCATGCCCCATGGACTTATGAACATTCAGCTGATACAGCTGGTCCCTTACAATTTCAGTGTCCACAAATGGAAAGTCACTGTTCCCACACTTGTGGTCTTCCAACTCAGAGGACTGGGCAGTCCAAGATATACCAGTTAATACTGAGTATATTAAAGACTGAGGCCAAAATATCATTGAATGCCTCTGCTTTTTCTTCATTCCATATTAGTCAGGTGAACATCTTCAACAAGTATTAGTCCAATGTTTTCCTTGGACCTCCTCTTGCTATTGGCTTACTTAAGACTTAATGTCTGTCATAACACTGGCCAGTTCCAACTTTAGTCGAGCTTTGGCCTTTTGTGTTTTCTCCCTGCATATGCAAACCACAGCTCTGCAATTTTCCCTGTGAAGCCTGACTTCACTTCCATAGATCATACAATTTTTTTTCCTCCTGTGTTGCAAGAGTTCCCTGTTCAACCAAGCTGGTCTTCTGCCCCACTTGTTTGTTTTAAACAACAGTATCCATACTGTAATAGACTATATACTGTAGTAATCACATTCCACAAGTTAAGAATGTCTCACATAGAAGTGGAGAATTTTTACTGCAAAATAGCCTATGACAAAGCTGAGAAATGTGTAAACCATCATAAATTTAAAAGCATTCAAACTAAGCTGCACAGCCTAGGGAAGGTCAGCAAAACACAGTCAATTCCTCTGAAGCAGTTTTAATAAAGCTTTGCTGTATATTTACATATGACAGGAAAAAAAATGCAATAATCAGATAAGCCCATTTTCCCATCATTTTTTTCAGCACCATGGTAATATTTTCTCTCTTATCAAGCTAAATAATACTGAAAAATAAATGGTTACGTTTATTAGAATCCTAGCAAATCCAAGAAATCTTGTCCGTCAGCATCTACTGCATGAATACAAATGTAACCTATTTACCAGTACATCAGAAGGATAATTTTGATTAAGGGGAAAAAAAAAAAAAGTCAGAAATACTGAAGATATGGTACAAAATCCCCTCAATCTTCTATTCAGTTAGTGAAAGTTTCCAGTGCAACATGAGAACATTATCAACATTATTCATCTAATCTGAGATGCCATTCCCACACCATTTTTGGTAGAAATATAAAAATAAATGAAGACTTTAGAGTTTGTTTAGATATGTTTTTTTGAAGGTTCCCCTACTGATTTTCATTTTATTTTGTTATTGAGAATAATGAAAGCCCAAAATGTCTCAGAGAAATACTGTTCCTTGGATGAAACAAACACAATAACTCATCAGGAAGGCAGAGCCTGAAAAATTGTCTGTTATTCTATCTGCCTATATATCATATAAGTAAAAAGGTAAATAAGAACAACTCTTACTTATTTTGTGTATTGAAAAGCTTGAGAGAAAATGTCCAGTATGTAATTGCTCTAGTCAATGGATATATGAAAAGCTTATTATGCAAGTAGCACAGGTAGTACTTTACATATGGTTTAATTTGTTTTTTATTTGAAGAATTTATGTACAGGATTATTTTTAAACCTTTCTTAACTTTCATTGTTCACTAAACCATTCAGGAGACTGTGTTTTTTGGACAAAAATAGATGCCATTTTACAGTAACTTACAGCTAAAATATTTTTCATTGTTTGTTTGAATACTAAGCTACAGTCTTGTTAAATTTAATGAGAGCGCTTTTGTGGGAAAGTGCTACCTAGTATATGTATAGCCTGCAATGCTGGTTATACAATTTGTAGTTCTTTACCTTATGTATATTTGGGTAATAACCACCATTCACAAAAGGTGAATAACCATGGAACTTTCCAGAGGATTAGTGCTGAGCACTTTTCATCAAGTGATTAATTTCAGGTATCTTGCCCATCTTGCACTACATCAAGTGCATCAAGTATCATTCAGCTTCTCTGTTGGATTACGTAAAATGAATTGCCTTGCTTTTCAGATGTGCTAGCTATAAAGTGGTAAGTATTTGGGTAACCAACACCGTCTTCGCTTTTATCACACTTATTTCATAGCAGAGCAGAATGTGGGTGCCAAAGTCTGGTGAAGAAAAAGTGCTTATGTGATTTATAAAGTTACTGCTCCTCAGACTAATACATCATTGAAACTAAATAAACTCTGAAGTGTAGCAGCATGCACTTTAGCTGTAACTATCATCCTATATGTTCCAGAGGAAAAAAAAACCAAACACATGTTCTTATTGGAGATTTAACACTTATAACAGAAGCAATATAAACAAAATAATAATTTTAAAAATTGTAAGCCATTCTAAAACTTAAGAAAGAGGAAAGAAGTTGTAAGTCATTGTGAAATTTATGAATTCTTTTGAATAGCCAACTTTTTCACTTTAACAAGCTTCTGAGAAATATGTTAATTAAAAAAAATTAAGGAAAACCACTCTTTTATTCATTAAGTGACAATCATATAACTCTGTCTGTTAGCTGTAAAGGCTTATAACAGATTGCTTGCCATATTGCTGTCCTTCTACTTCAAGAGCAGTTGCACGAAAGGCTGCTACTTCAGACTGTATTGCACGGTTTGCCCCAAGTTGGGTAGCATTAGAATTCGGGTGTTGCAATACGGGATCAGAGCATCTGGTCCACTGTCCTAACCCTGACAGTGGCAGGTTCATATACTTTATATCCAGAAAGCTTCTGAAGACAACTGCTGAAGTGCCATACAAAGTGAAAAATTTCCTGAATATTCCTTAGCGGCTGGCCTAGGACCTGAAACTTGGAGTTTTTATTTCCCTTTGTGCATGAGCATGCACATGCATGTGTGTGTTCTGTGTGCATGTATGTATGTGTGTAGGTGTTTTATGGTGGGACAGTTAGTACCTTATTACCCCCATGAATAGACAGATAATATTTTTTTTAAATTTTTTAACGAGATGGCAGGGCACTATCTGGATAGCTAAAAAAAGGAGAAGAGGGGAGAGCTGTTATTTTTATCATACTGTAGTCCTGTACAAAGAGAACATGAGAAAGTTAATTTGGTCTTTCAGCTGCTTAGATGAGGCTACCTTAAGAAGGTAATCTATGGAGACCATTGATACATATATGAGACAGCAGTCACAACATGCTTATCTCATTCAAATATGTTTCCCAGTTTCAACCTAAACAATGAAATAATTTGACTTTGTGCTGACAGTCTCAGACTGTAGAAAAAAGATGCTACTCTCTTTGCAAGTATGTATCCTTTGTTGTCTTGGAATATAATATACACTAGACATCAGTGCCAGCATTGTAACATATTACCTGCATGCTTACTTCTCCATATAATGAATTATCTACTGTGTGTATATATCAGCATCGGAAGTTTGGGTGATAATTAGAACTCGCATTATTTGGGTTTTGGTTTGGGGATTTTTTTGTTTGTTTGTGGGGGAAAGGGGGTTATGGTTTTACCTACACATTTAATAGAATGTTGTTTTGTTCTCCTTAAACCAAGCCTTGGGGATCCAAGATCTGATACCTTTGAAAGACAATAAAAAATATCTTGGTGGAGGTGAGGAATGGGAAGAAAAGAATACTAGAAGTAAAAACTCAAAGCAGAAAAAGAATCTATGCTTTTACAACGTGGTCATACTTTGCATTGGATATATTTTACTCAAAACTAAAGACCTTCTGGTGGAGTCAAGTTTAACTAAACTCTTTCATCAGCTCAAGATACCAGTTAAGTGGGACTACATCCAAGACACAGTTCCTATCCCTGGAGTACTCCCTACTCTGTCTAAAGCCACTTTAACTTTCTTATCCCCAGAAATGTCTCGTCTGGGGAAATAAGTCACTATCGCAAACCAAGTTTCAATGAACAGGCACCTAAACTTTATGTTGCTGGAGAAGTTTAAAGTTAGCTGTTATCAAATCTGTAGCCAATTTCACTAAGGATGTGGTCCACATTTTTTGTGACAATGCACAGTTCAGAGTGTTCATCCATCATACTTGAGTTCCAGTCTTTTCTCAGGGAATATCACTTCTAGACTAAGTAGGACATTGTAGCCACGTCCCAAGAGACTAACTAAATTTATTGGTTATGGGGATCTTTGAGAGGGAGAAGAGAGGTTACGCTTGAAGCTAATATACAGCTGGGAATATCATTAAATTGTAGCTTCGTGATAAGAATACATATCTGCAAATGAAAAACCCAAGCAAACAAAAAAAAAAACAAACAAAAAAAAATAAAAACAAACCACCACCCAACCTGTAGATCCTAGGGCTGTTTTTGTTGATTATTTACGTCTTTGTAGGTTCACAGAATGGGCCAATGACTTAAAGGCCTTTAACACATTTTGCCTTTATGTGGAGTCTCCACCAAACCCTTGTAATTTGGAAGTCCACTGAGAGAAGTCTTCATGATTTTGTCTTATTTCTCCTTTCTCCACAAGATTATTTGATAGGCAAAACACTCATATTTTCCCCAGCAAATTCTGGAAAAGCATGCTGCAGTCAGACCAGGTTGAGAAACAGATGAAATAAGAGGTTCTTGTACTTTGCTGCTGGATTCCTCAGTGGAGGATTATCCCGTGCCCAGTTAGTTTAGGATTTCAGTTACCATTGTACTTTAAGAAACCAAAGAACATGGAGTGAAACAATGGAATTTGGTGTATGTGAAGAAAACACTTTTAACTTCATACTCTGTGAAGGTCACAGGCAAATAACATACATGTTAGAAAATGTATGCATATGAACATTCAAATATCTCTGTAAAGAGGTGGTTTTACAAGCTGACTCTGTAGCAAAAGAGAACATGAACTATAAAATAAATAAATAATATTAGGAATACCAGACAGCTATTTATATAAGACTTCATGCTGTCAGCTATTAAAATGAAGAATATAGTTTGGAAAAAAAGTCTTCCCAAAAGAGTGTAAACTGTTCATTTTCATTTCTGTCTAAAGTCTACAAAAAATAAAAAAAAAGCCATTTCTTACAAAAAAAAAGTAAAGATAACAATTGAATATTTTCATATTACCTGAGGACATTAATAAATTTAAAAAATCTACTGTCTTGAGCCTTTTGCATACAAGTACTGCATGACAGTCTTTGTCAAAATGCTTTGACTATAAAACTAACTAGAAAAGGTGGGGAAGTACATCAAAACCTAAAAAGTCTATACAATGAAAAACGAAAATGGTGTCCAGAACCTTTGAAAATATTTTCTTCCAGCAGATAGCTATTTTGCACATGTTTTGTGCCATGCTTCTTTTGGAAATTTTCGCTTTCTTTTATTATTGTATATCCCCCTAATCTATTAGGGGGTTCTAATCTAATCTATCTCCCTCCCCACCTGGAGTACTGCATCCAGATCTGGAGTCCCCAACATAAGAAGGACATGGACCTGTTGGAGCGTGTCCAGAGGAGGGCCACGAGGATGATCTGAGGGCTGGAGCACCTCTCCTATGAGGAGAGGCTGAAGGAGTTGGGGCTGTTCAGCCTGGAGAAGAGAAGGCTCCAGGGAGATCTTCTTGTGGCCTTCCAGTACCTAAAGGGGGCCTACAGGAGAGCTGGGGAAGGACTTTTTTACTAGGGCATGTAGTGATAGGACGAGGGGGAATGGCTTCAAACTGGAAAAGGGCAGGTTTAGATTGAACATTAGAAAGAAGTTTTTCACTTTGAGGGTGGTAAGGCACTGGAACAGGTTGCCCCGAGAGGTTGTTGAGGCCCCATCCCTGGAGGTGTTCAAGGCCAGGCTGGACGTGGCCTTGGGCAACCTGGTGTAGTGGGAGGTGTCCCTGCCTATGACAGTGGGGTTGGAACTCGATGATCTTCGAGGTCCATTCCAACCTAAACCATTCTATGATTCTATGATTAATTGCTGTTATCCACATCCCCCACCAGCTTTAGGATAAAGAAAATAAAGTTTCTTTATTTTCCTTTAATTTATATAGACTTTTATTATTCTCACTTTCCATCTTTTTATCTGTTTAATTTCAGATAACTTTTTCTGTACCTTCATGATCAGAGTAGTTTATGGAAACAAAGTCTGACTATGGTTCACAAATCACTATTTCGCTTTCTCTATTGCATATACTTGAGCTGAATCTTTCTACAGTCACTTTTATTTCAGAATCTGATTTCTATTGGTGACAGATTGTTCTGTTAATAATGTGGCCTACTTATTCTTTTCATTATTTGCCTCCAGAGATAAGTTGCCATCTTATAGCTGAAATTAATTTTATATTCGACCTTGACGTTGTATCCCTACATGTTGCCCTACTTTAGTGTTACAAAGGTCAGTTGTTTCTTCCCATGTAATATTCCAGTCCTTCTTTGTGTTAACATTACTGCCCAATTTTGTGACAGTGTTTCTTCACATGGACTTGTTTATTTACAACAGCATGAGGGATTTGAGGGTCCTTCCTTGTTGAATTGCCTTGCACATTTTAAAAAATGAAAACTGTCTGTACTGTAGGTATAAAAGCTTATCTCATTATAAGCTAGAATGTTTATTTCTGAAATGCACAGCATCTTACACATGTAATTAAAAATACTGAACATTTCAAAGCAATGCTGATATATGACTAGTCAAAGAGCTCAAAAATCTTGTAAATTTATTTTTCACTCTGATCATCTACATTTATTTGAAGATTTTTCATTTTTAATCCCAGCAAGAAGTCTTAAGCATAATATACTTGAGATTCTCTTTGCAACTGTTTTTTCAAATGCAATAGCATCTGGACATGTCTTAACAAACATTTTTTAAGTCCTTGATTAAGCCTTTTCTTGATAAGTTCAAAGACTTGAAGCATACAAAAAGAGAACTCCATGTAAATATTATTCAGTCAGACATATTTTTTTTTACTCCCTGGTGACAGCTATGAAATGAAATTCCTATTACATTTTTCAGCAGAGATCTGGGTTGTGTATTGAGGAATCCCAAAAGACCGAAGCAAACACATATTTTACAGTGTATGCATGATAAGGGTTTTGCCTCTGGGATAGCTGTCATTTGACTACAAAATGTATTAGATTTACATTCTGAATATATAATCATTACTATAATGTTTCATATCAATAAATTAAAAGATAACGGTTATGATAGGAAAGCAGCAAAATAACATTTCAAAGTCAGTTTACTTTCATATTTCCCTTATGAAGAAGCACTCAATCATAAATCTTGAGAAAAAAGCCTAAAGGCAAATAAATCTGTAGGCAAGGTTGTGTTGTTTTGTGGGGTTTTTTTTTCATAAAATTTTTACTTGGTGATATGCTTCCCCAGCATGTGGTAGTTTGCCATATTAGTTGTGGATAAAATGTAAAATTGATGTTTGGATTATTGTATACTGTATTGATATTGCCACAATTTCCACAAGAGAATGCATGTCTTTGCTAAATTCCTGTCTGAACAACTAAATTTCTGGATTCTCTAGGAAGTTTTATTTCAAGTATTCACTTCCTTTACTTTTGACTGGAGTTTAATTTCCTTTTCTAAACAGTAAGCAATCTTGGCTACCAAACAGTTCAATCTCATTCAGATTTGCTGGAGTTCAGTGATATGCTAGAGATATTTTGACATGGAGAGAACTAAGAAGAAAACATAATTCATAGCTCCTGGCTGTTACCCAGTGGCAAATGTCCCTCAATTGTTTCTGTTAATTTAAATGTTTTGCTCTCAGAAATGCATTCTGGAGAATTTTCTTATTAAAAATTCAGTTATAGAAAACAATTTAGTATTACTCAGCCAGTTCTGAAGAGAAGTGTTTTAAAAGGACGGACTTAATTACTCTTTTTTTTTTTTTAATAAATAAATCCATTAAAATGCACTTCCTGATTTACAGCCAAGTTGAAACAAAATATTTTAAAAACATTTTGTTTGGTAATCCTTTCCGTATAAATATTCAAGTGTTAAGCATGTATTACATTTTTTTTTCTGTGCAGCACTGTACATTTAGAAATAAAAGACTTCATAAAATATAGCAAATCTAATTTATAATGGAAAGTGAAACATTCACTGGGGTAGGTTCTGACTGCTCACCTCTAGAAAGGAAATTCCATGTTTATTGTGTTCATGAAAGTGTAAAGGAAATTGAAGAGGTGATGTACAATAATGACAAAAGTTGGAGATAAGAAGAATGTAATTAATGTTTTCCTTCTTCTGCCTTACTGTAGACCACTTCCACACAATTCTGTTACATTGTCCAGCTAGTTCTTACAATCTGCATTTTTGCTGCTATAATCTACAAGTTCAAACCGCACATTCTCTCCTAGAAAACTGTGGCCTTGACTTGACAGTCCTCCAGAGGGTAGATAGCATCACCCAGGTCTTAAACTGCAGGCCTCCCTGTGGCTGGGGCAATGGTGGTGTTACCTGTGGGAGCTGATCTGTGGTCCAGACTCTGAGTTGCCAGGTGAAGGAGCTATGGGAGGAGGTGAGCAGGCTGTGTAGCAACAGGAGGTTGACAGTGTCTTCACAGAGACCCTACAACAACAGCACAGTGCAAGGAAGTAAGGATAGCAAGAGCCTATACTTGAACAAGGGGAGGATTGAGATTCCAAAGATGGAAGTGCTTAGAAGCTTGTGTCTTCTGGCATCAGGAGAAAGCCTCCACCTTCAGATCTGAATTTACAGAATTAGT
The DNA here is from genome assembly GCA_008711295.1 of Anarhynchus alexandrinus. Taxonomy (NCBI): domain Eukaryota; kingdom Metazoa; phylum Chordata; class Aves; order Charadriiformes; family Charadriidae; genus Anarhynchus; species Anarhynchus alexandrinus. Next base: position 174,161 of record VUYV01000554.1, read on the forward strand.
GGAGTACTCAAATCACCAAAGACAGGGATCAGGCTCCATTAAGGAAACTTTGGAGCTAGCTCAGCTGAAAACAGATGGTCTTCTACTACTTCCCACAGGTGGAGGGGAAAGGGCTGGGTGGGACTGGATGCATCCTCAAAACTAACAACTGTAAGTGCAGTTGGTGGTGCAGGTAGTACTTCAGTTTTAATGACCATGGATCCCTCTTTGAAGAATAAGGACCGTTAGTGAAAGACAGGACCTATTTGTCAAATTGAGATAAAGGCAACTTTGCTAACAAGGCAAGGAAAGTTTTAAACTAAGTATGTCAGGGGATATTAATCAGAGGAAGAACGGTGAGGATGACACAGTGGGGGGAGCTTGTTACAGAAAACCAATTGAGGCAAGAAACTATGGACAGACTTATCTTAAAATAGCTTGATGAAGTCTCTGTATACGAGACCCTTGTTCTTATGGGAACTTGAACCTCCCTGCTAGTTGCTGAAAGGGAAGTACAGCAGGATGCAAGCAGCAAGGGAAGTAACTTAAGTAATGCAATCAGCAAACACAGAGAATCTCTTAAGACCAGCAAAGGATCACAATTAAGCCATTGTCCCCACTGCATAAACCCACCAAGATGATTCAGCAGAAGAAACTAAATTTCCAGAATGCCTTGCAAACTAAGACAATTTATTACCCAAATGGCTATAGGATTTAGTGTGGGAGGCAGGGGGAAGAGAGTTCTGGGATGGAAAAAGAAGAATTTGGGGACTGTGTGAAGCTCACTATGGGATATTTTAAAGGAAATAATTGAAACCTATTGTGAGATGTATAGGATGGGGACAAAAGAGGGGAAATGAAAGAATGCAGATGGATAGGTAAGGAAGGACTATGGGAAAATACAGGGAAAGACCACTGCTTCTTTGAGAAATTGTTGTTTTCAGGATACATACATGCACTGGTTCTGTTTTACATACAGAATATTAAATTGTCAAACATAAGAAGTTGTTATTATGGTCCTGAAATAAAAATACAACTAATAAAATTAGTAGCACAATTAGAGTTTTCTGTTTTTCTCTTTAAGAAAGGATGACATTTAAATAGCTTAGCTACTTCTGAGATGACAGGAAAAAAGCCAAGAGTTAATAAAGTTGTGATTTACTTTATACAGTAGATGAAATTTTCTATGTATCAAAATAATTCTTAAGATATTTTTTCAAAAAATCTGTAAACCAGAACGTGCCTTAAATGTTTTTTGGTCATTGTATGAGGATGATAAATCTGTGGAATACTAGAAAGAGGTAGATAGACATAACCTTTAGGTCTTACTTCTAAGTAAAACTTAAGTAAAACTTTAAGTAAAACTTACTTTTAACACTTTATTAAAAGTGTTGATGTATGCTACATACACTTCTTAGTTATCAGAGATCTTCCTGCACAATCTGAATGGCCCCTACTCTAAAAATGAACACAACTTGTTTAAATTTAGAAGGATCATTCTGATCACACATGAAAATGGCTGAACTTTCTTGGGTTTAGGACTAAAAATCTCTTGGAAGAGACTAAGCTAGGAAAGCTTTACCCGGATAAATAAAAAATTAGAAGTCGCAATGGGCAGATAATACAAAGACATGTTTCAGTCATGAAATTGACTGACTCATGCAGTTCAATAAGGCCAAATGCNTTGTGATCTTTACTAGAATTCCAGCTGTAGAAATACTACTGGAATATTATTTCCTTCATTATTATTATATTGAATTTCAGTAGAACCAATTAATCTTAACTGTAAATACCATAAATAACAAAAGAGACTTGTTATGCGTCCGTATATTCTGATATTTTCATGCTTCACATCTCATTTGGGCTCTCACAGTGCTTCATAGTCACTCCAGCCACATTAGTTGAGCAGTCAAAAACATTCTTACTGGTAGACCCATCGCTATGTAGACATAGGTTTTTACTTTCAGTGTCTTTACAGGGACCATCTGCTTAATTGTTAAGGATTACCACGTCTCATTTTCCTTGATTCAGTATTTATTTTTTGCTATGATGTATTTCACTTTACATAGATTTGGGGAACCCAGCTTCATCTCCATGTAGCAGACTGCTTCTCTTCTTAAAGTTGTATTCCCTGTTCAGTCAGACTATCCTTTACCTTGTTCAACCTTTTTTTTTCTTGAAGCTTTTTCTTGAATTATCATGAGATTTATTATTGTCATCATTAATGTCAAGATGTGGAGAATATAAATTTTAGAAAAAAAACAAAACATATTTGAAATGTAGTTAGCAAACCCACAGAAAGAAGTTGACTCTTGACTTAGTCCTGCAATGGGTGGGACTCTGTACTCAATACACACTATCAGGGTAATGCACTAAAAGTCAATACCCTTGAACAAAAAAAGAAAAAACCCTTAGTAACCTTCATTTTAAAATGACTATGTACATAAAATTGAGGAAGAAAATTAAAAGGAATATCTGAAAGATTAACATTAGCTTAAAGACAAAATGAAGGTAGTGTAAAGATGAAATATTAGAAATTCAGAGAAGATATATTGTACTTACCAAAAGCCATTCAAAAGCCAAGATGCTTCAACAAGAGAAAAAAGACAGCTATTTTAAGTAAGAATTGGAAGTCTTATCCAAATGGGAAAAATAGACAGGGGCATAAACTCTAGGATGGGAAAATAACAGAAGATTGGTGAGAAGGACTGTAAACATGCTCAACTGACCTGCAGCTGAGGTGTTGATAAACACATATATCATGCTAATTGTTGTTTAACCTTGTGTGTTTGACAAGTGGAACATCTGTGTTTAGATAACATAGGCCTGTGATAGACTTAGAGACACCCTAGCGAGTATGCTTGAGATTCCTGCCCTGCTGTGGGAAAGATCAAAGCACAGTGGTAAACTATGCCTGTGTGAATCCCTGAAATACAGGTGAAAAAAGCAGGTTCAGTGATCTTCTAACATGGACTAAGGTCTGCGGTGCCTGCATCCCCACTTGTGTGCAGTCGGCCCAGGTGCTGCTTCAGGGATACCCTGGTTGGCGAGGTAATGACAATAAATTTACTCATTTCACTTCATCCATGGTTTTGTGGTTGTTCCTGCATCCCGTCTGTGCCAGCTGATGCATCTAGCAAGTTAAATATAAAATCATAGTAAGACAGTCCAAGAAATATTTTGAGAAAAATCTGCCAAAAGCATAAGAACAAATACTAAAAACATCTTAAGTGCTTCAGAAGTAGGAAATCTGCCAATAGGTGTATGCAACCAATAGATGAGGTGTAAAATGAACATCCTACGAAGATAAATCCAAACCAAAACTGTTACATTATTTTTTCACAACACTGTCCACTTATGGGATATTCCCACGCTGGTGGCATTCTTTATATGGACAAGTCAGATGAGTAGTTCCAGATCAAATGCAGGTGGCAAAGGTTTTAACACAAATTGATAGAATGAACATCTTGGCCAAATGACATTTACCCAAGTAAACAGATCTCAAAAGGAACTGAAGGAAATGAATATAAATGTTTGCATCCTATCTGTTTAAACCAACTTTGGTAGAAAGTGAATATTATTATATTTAATAGCACATTTTTGAAAAAGGACTTTAGCGGTGAAGGGGAAACTAGAGCAGGTCAACCTATATATTTGATAAAAGATTGAAATATTTGACATATTACTATACGCAACATATAAGGGAGAAAGGACTAAAAATCTTTTGTTTCAGAAATTCCTACCTCACAATCCTACAGGAATTTTTAAAGAACGCATCAGTCTATGTCATCTAGGTGTAATGCACTCAAATTTCCAAAATCTGATAATGACCTTTGTTTCTAAAGGCTTTTAAAGAAAAAAATAAGGTAAACAGAAGGTCCTGTAAAGGGTTAATAAGTTAGTAGATGATAATAAATACAGGATATGAACAAAAGTGAAGTTTTCACTCTGTAGGGAATTTACCATATATCTATCTGGAAACTGTGCTTCTCAATATAATTGTAAATGTTCTAGAAAACAATGAATAATAAGACTACTAAGTTTGCCCATAAAGTTTAATTATTTAACAAATATGATCAGTGAGATCTTGAAAAAAAACTCACTATATTGACACAGGGCACAATGAAACTGAAATTCCGTGTCAATAAATGCAAAGAAGGTAATGGAGGAAAATGTCTTAACTAAACATATAAAATATTGTTTGCCAAATGAATTATTATCACTTTAGGAAAGAGGCAAATTAAGTTATTTCGTGTCTAAAATAAAATAAATAATGAAGGATGTGAAGGCTTTTCTTCACACTTGACATAATTAAATCTTGAAATTTGCCGTAGTGTGTATACAGGCCAAAAATATAATGGAATTAAAACAGGACCAGAAGTAACTCCCAGAGGACAGATTTATTAGTGGCCATCAAGAACAATAAGTCTAAATGGAATCTGTATCTGAAAAAGTCCTTAGGACACTTATTTCCAAATGTAATGACAGTAGAAAGGTTATTATTCACTTACTGTTATGCTGTTTTTCCTAAATATATGCTAATAATCTTTGGATTTTATCCATTTTGCATTACAGGAGTAATAATATATTTTAAGTTTTTACCGTCTGTATGAGCTAGCTTTCAAAAAACAAGCTTGACAGATATTTTTGTATTTTTTATTAATATGCATAAAAGCATTTTGACCTTTCTAAGATTGTCTAAGAATTATTCAATATCTAAAAATGACTGGAAGAGGATTAACATTTAAAGCTAGCTAATTTAAAGAAATTCCAGAATTGTAATTCATCATATTTTAGGTCATTCTTTGAAGTTTTAAACTAATTTGGTTTTAGTTTTCATTATATTTTCATTAGACAATAACAGAAAGATAATTTTCAATCTTGGTCTCAGACTACCCACTATTCTGGTGCATATGTGTTTGTTATTCCAGATTTAGCAAATTATCTTCATGTATGTATGACAGGAAATAATTTATTTCAATAAATATTTGTGATATCCTGCTATAAGTGGTAAATATATCCTAAAGAGTCCGGACACTGAAACACTAAAAATGGCTTCTGCTCATGTTGTTCAGAATCCTCCATTAATAAACAGTTTACCTCTTTAAGTCAACAAGAAGCAAAACCTGTAGTCTGTACCTAGAAACAAAGCAAAACTGATTGCATAATGCCCACTTTTAATGGAAACTGAATTTCGAAGTGAAGATTTCTAACATAGCTATTCAGAACCACTCAGTCATCTGGGAACATCCAAAGTTATTGAGCTCAACTCATCGTTCCATGTGAAATTCCAATTCCACATTTTAGATTAAAAACAAATTATACTTCTTATAATGTTTGTCATAAACTGCCTGAATCCTGTACTGGAACAGGAATTTATTGCTGTAGTTTTTTAATTTATTTTGCCAGTAGGAACAAAAGCATCTGGAAAGGTCCAAATTAATGAATTTCTAAATCTCACAATGATTCCAGTTTATGGCATTTCATCCTGTACTGCACATAATCGTACAAACTATTACTGTCTCCACAGGTCAGTAGTAATTTATTTATCCTACAAAGTACTTTGATATTATTCTGTAAGAAAATCACACAAAAATATCACTTACCATAAAAAATATATAAATTGCCATTCCAGGTCATGTAACTGAGTATCCAGTTTTTTTCAGCAGATAGATTTAGATATTTTTAGAGAAGGACTTGCATGAAAGTTTCATGTGTGAAATCTGGTTTATATAAAAGCAGCATTTTAATTTTTTTCCAGGTACAGATTAACGTTCTTTGAAGAAGTGGTATATTGTCAATTTTTTTTAGGCTTAGTACATTTTTGGTAATGGCTACATTAAAACATTTAGGAATTATGACTCCTCTGGAAACTCAAGCATCATAACAATGACTATATAAATATACTGCATCATTTCACTATAGACTCTCTTATGAGGCTAAGGGACATCTGATGTCATGGTTTCAGCTGGGATAGAGGTAAGTTTCTTGCTAGCAGCTGGTGTAGTGCTGTGTTTTGGATTTGGGATGAGAAACAGTGACGACAGCGCACTAATGATTTGGTGGTTGCTAGGCAGTCAAAACCTTTCTGCTTCTCGCACCGCCCTTCCAGCAAGTGAGCTTGGAGGGCAAAAGAAGTTGGGAGGGGATACAGCTAGGACAGCTGACCTCAACTGACCAAAGGGATATTGCATACAATATGATGTCATGCTCAGCATACAAAGCTGGGGGAAGAAGAAGGAAGGGGGGCATGTTCAGAGTTATGGCATTTGTCTTCCCAAGTAACTATTATACATGATGGAGCCCTGCTTTCCTGGAGATGGCTGAACACCTGCCTGCCAATGGGAAGTAGTGAAGGAATTCCTTATTTTACTTTGCTAATGTGCACTGCTTTTGGTCTACCTATTAAACTCTCTTTATCTCCACCCATGAGTTTTCTCACTTTTACTCTTCCTATTCTCTCCACCATTGCAACCAAGGGGAGTGAACAAGCAGCTGCATGGTTCTAGTTGCCTGCTGACATTAAACCATAACACCTGAAGGTGAACCTTGCCAGTGAACACTGAGGCAAGGAAGGCCATCTGCTCCTTAATCTTTTCCATGTCCTTGGGCAGTAGGTGCCTTACCCTATTGAACAGAAGGCCCACACTTTTCTTAGCCTTTCTTTAGCTGCTCTTGTGCTTACAGTAGCTCTTCTTCCATTTCAAAATCCTCTCTAATTTCAGGTCCAGCTTTTGGGTCATGTGTCTCTATTCCATCTGGTAGCCCATTTCTGTTTCCACTTTCTGTTTACTCTTTTTTGTGTGGCTGAACTCAGTGGGGAGTTCCCTGTTCATCCATGCTGGATGTCTGATGAATTTGCTCAGCTTTCTGCACGTTGGAATGGATCATTCTTGTCCTGTGAGGAGGTTGTCTTTGATAAGAAAATGGCTCCTGAGCCTCTTTGCTCTCCAATGCTGTTTCCCGATGGAACTTGCCAAACAAGATGAAATTCCCAGAGCAAGCTGAAATCTACTCTCCTGAATTCCAGGTCTGTGCTTCTACTAGTGATCTTTCTCAAATCTTGCAGGATTTTAAACTCCCTAATCTCATGGTTACTGCTGCCAAGGCTGCCCTCCACCTTCATATCTGTAGTGGAATCTTCCTTCTTTGTGAGTAACGGATCCAACAGAGCATCACACCTATTTGAGTTATGAACCAACTGCATAAAGATAGCAAAATATTACAGTAACATAAACTTGCCTGATGGCATTAACTTAGCAGAACCCTGACTATACATTTGATGAGGGTCTCGCCCAATATAGAATCATAGAACTTATTTTCTTAATGTGATTTGTTCACAAGGTTATATTGATCTCATTTCTGCTTTTAAATCTGCTGGGGAAAGATCTACGTATACATAAAATAGCTTTTTAACGTTATTACCTTTTAAATCAGATGCAAATGCATTTTTGGAGAGGAAGTATGGGTTGACTGACAGTGAATCTAAAAGTTAAGTGATTCAGTTCACTTTAATGTTATATTTATTTCAAAAGCCACTTTTGAGATGAAATGGTAAATATTTTTAGTTATCATTCATCAATGGTCTACATGAAAAATGTTATAGTAAACTAGTCCAGATCCAATAAATCTCCTTTACAGTACCAGCTTTTTAGTTTTTCCTTCCTGTTTTACTCCTTTCAATTATTTAAAAGGCTATTCTATTTATGAGCCTCTCCAAGGGAATTTAAAGTCCCTCATGAAATTCTTCCTCAATATTATACTTCTTATCAACTTGAACTAGCCTCCCACTAGTTTGTCGTGCAGTCTCATAAGGGTTATTTAGTTTAATCATCTTTCAGAATTTTAGAATTATTTATACCAAGAGACATTACCTTGCAGAAACAGTTACTAAAATTATTCTTAACAATAAATATAAGTTCATCTTTTGTACAATTTAGTGGCTAGAAGGTACCAATGTGAAAGGTCTGATTTTCAAGACTTTTCTTGGAAGTATATCCAGTTAAGCTACTACTGTGCTCTGCAGTTTATTTATTTATTTAGATACTTTATTTGTTTTTTTAGCACTACTCACATTGTACTTTACCTTATTCTTCTGTGGAAGGTTCAGTCTCCTCATGATTGATAAGTCCTGGAAAACATTATGCACACTTATTGAGATTGTTCATCACTGCTTAAATCAAAAGGGAGGACTCTGGGAAAAACAGTGCTTGCTTACTTGAAAACTTTAAAACATTAAAGCTAATACAAATCCAATTCCTACTGATGACAATGCATTTTTTTTTAACAGTTGCTTTATTTGATATACATTTTTCAAGGGAAAAAACACTTGAAGCTACTACTTCTGTAACTTTTTTTCATGCTTAACCTAGACTGAAATTATGTTGTTTGTACAAATGAGACCTCTTTAACACTGTAATTCTGTAAATGTGTTAATAAATACACGTGTTTCCAAAACAAAGGAATACAAATTCTAATGACCTTCAAATATTTCTAAAAGAGCAGCAGTGATGTATAAAATTAATAGATTTGAAATCTGGCTGCTATTTACATTTATATGTATAGTGGAGAATATATGAGATTTTACAGCAAAAGTCAAATTAAAAACCTCTTCTGTAAAAGATAAAGACTGGATTTTTCCTCTTACAAAAAAAAAAAATAAATTCTTATGTTCCTAAAATATTAATGTCAGATTGCATATAAAAACCTATCCTGCAAGTGCAAGACTGAGGCTTGGTATACTTGCATCCTCTGTTTTGAAGAGAAACCCAAATACACATGTAATTATTAAATCATTTTTAATGAAATGTTGATTGCCATTAATAATGCAAATTACTGAATATGATCAATGCCCTTGACAGATATGCAGTTGTGGTGTATTCAAGTGGATGTATGATATTTAATAATGTAATTCTGCACCTTTTCACTAATATCCTTGTGTTGAAGTGAAATTTTTTAAATAAAAAAAAATATTTGCAGATACGTATATACAAAAAATAATGATGTATGTAACTACTTTGTAAGAAAATGATGAGAAGCAAATTAAAACTTAGATTAAAAAGTTAATCTATTTACTTTCCAGGGACTACCATCTCTCTTTTAAAGCAAAAAGAGAACCCATGCATTTTAAAATCTAGGATTCATCAATGTGACCGGACATTACATGCTTCTGCAATGCTCTGTTTAGCCTTCTGCTTGATGAACACAGAAGGAACAAAACCAACAGACATTGTGTAAGAAGTAATGAAGTTTGAATATTAGGGGTTTAATAGAAGAAAGACTAAGAGTGATCAGTTGGGGAGTAGAGTTGGACCACTTTTGCATTGCTTTTGACTTGAATATCCTGCAAAAGTTGATGATGAAATGAAGATCTGTTTCAGGATTCTTTTGCTTGCACAGAACAAGTATCATGTAATTGAAACTCAGTCTTATATAATTGCAAATATTTGATGGTTATTAACAGGGAAAATTAAACACACACTGTTCTTTCCACTGTATCAGATGTTTTATTTTCATCCCATCTCATAAACTGTCTTCCTTTTTTTTTTCACCTTCTCATAGAATTTAGGAATTGGGAACAAAAAGTTGTATAGAATTGGAGACACCAGCTTTTCCAGTGATTTTTCTTTGCTTTAATTTGCTTGCAATATCTTTTAAACTATATCTTTATCAATTTTTATTAAAGTTTACTTCAGTTCATCTTATCGTGGGGGTAAATAATTGTTCTGTTTTTAGGAAGTTGAAGAAGGAACTGCTGGGCAGAGTAGATCAGTTAGTAGTTGGTGTCTTTGCTGTATTAAACTTTCTTTTTTTGCATCATCTCTGGTTCTAATTCCAAATGTCCTCTTAACTGTACCATTCTGTTATCAGAATGCTTTCTTAAGTGGAAAACTGTGAAACATGACATGCTGAAAATAAAATTTTACAAAAACTAACTGCAGGAAATTACCTGGGGAAGCCTTAGTAGCAAGATGACAGTGAATATACTTGCATAAAGCACAGATGATCAGAACTTACTGTCATGTCTTCATTGCCCACTCATTCATTTTGTTTGCTTAGTTGCAAATTAGAAGATAGAGCCCTAAGTTACATTTTGAAGAATAGCGATTGCCGTAACGGTGTGACAGATTTTACCTTTACGCTAAACATCTGCATGTTCTGTACCTTATATTCCACTATGCTTTTTAACAGAAAAGATTCTTAAATTATGCACCAAATTTGTGGCTGAAATATGTATATGTACACATAGAGAATATATATACACATATAGAATACATATACATTTCTCGATATATTCATATTATGTGTGCGTGTGTATACCCACTCACACACTTATGTAGGAGAGCTTTTTAAGAAGCTGTCATTTAAATTATCACAAAATTTAACCCATTTAGGCTTCAGCCACAAGAAATATGGTCCTTAAAAAAAGAAACTCATGGCTCCTACTCCTTCTGGACTCTGTCAAAGCTAACAGGAGCTAAGTGAATTGCTGCCAATAAAAAAAATAGAAAATGAATAGAAGCTATGTGGGTCTTCTCAGAAACTTCTTTAATTCATAGAAGAACCTGATTTCTGCGTTATACTGAAGTTTTCATAAACACACAATAAAAACAGATTTTTTTAAGGTATGCTCTTGAAAAGGATTTAACAAAGGGGTAACAAATATTTTAGATCACTACACATGCTGGTTTAGAAAGATTCTTTCCCCAGTACCATGTCATGTATCAGACCATTCTTCTTTTGGAGAAGATATTTTCTTATCCATTTTGTTAAATTAAAAGAAGAGAGTAGAAACTTTTGAGCTCCAAAGTGCCGTTAGTCACAAAGAATCTGAATGTTGAATGCTAGAGAAATCCAATTACTCAGTAGCGATCAAGTTACTTCCTGGCTCTTCTAATACATGCTTTTCTTCCCAAGGTGTATGTGGATGTGTAACAAATATTATAAACCTCTTCATCAAGTATGTCGTGCATTTCCTGGAAAGCTCTCTCTGTTATTCATTCTTTGTCTCAAGTCATCAAACACACACACAAAACACACACACATATATAGATGCATATATACCTGTGTGCATGTTTATTTATCCTTAATGAATATAACTATACATATAATAAACTTTTTTGAAGAAAATCTTATAAAATGGCTAATATAGCAGGCTTCTTTCAGATTCTGGGAGAGAACGAGGATCTGAGCATCAAAGAATTTTCTAAATTTATAGTTGTTATTCATGTCTGTTGGGGTATCTTCAGTGTAAACCTCTATTTAAGCTACATCTTTGTTGTCAACAGAGATAGAAATACTTTCAAAACAGAAGGAATCTAGCCTTTGTATCTGCATTAAGTTGAGAAGACTCACTCTCTGAAAGTATCTTACAAAAGCACTAGGAGTGCCTGGGTGACTAGCTTGGATGAAGATGCCTGCCCTGTAGATACCTGTATTGTGACACATGAATTATATCCCATTTCTCCTGAGTACAAGAATAGTATTTACAAAGGCCACTTAACTAATTAGATTTCCTACCTTATTCATAATAATTGTGTGCAGAAAAGCTTCTCTGAGGGGTGTATCTTAATGTAAGATTACATTGTCATAAGTCATTGAAGTATTACAGGGAATTGCAAATAATAGTTTTTCACATGGCCTAGAGATTCAACAGAAAGTACTGTCAATGGATTGTTACTTATTCATCTGACACAGATTAAGAAAAAGAATAGCATGGATAACTACACCTTTACAGTGTAAAGGTTTTCTCTTTTTCTCTCATTGCCTTGTTTCCTTTTTTTTTTTTTTTTTTGCTGGTTGTTTAGCCATTTACATAAGATTCACTTCATCAGATCAGAGAATAGAAGACTTCTGGCAGAAAGTTGCTCAAGTTTGATATAGGAGGTGACAGCAGTATTAAAGAAAAAGTGATTTCTTGAGTCACTCAATTATAATCCCATAATGAAACAAAATTACTCATAGTGAAAGACCTTTGTTGAGGAAATATAGTCAGTATAACCTCAAGAAGAGAATTAAATCCACTGGCCAATTAAATTCATTACAATCCTACGTGTTCGTGCAGTCTTAATTTTCCACAGTGGCCTGGATTCACTCCACCCTCCTTTCAGCAACTTAATTGAGGGCGGAAAGAGAATTTCTCAGTTACCCTCACTTTCTGAATTTAACAGCCTTTGAATGCCAAAACTAGATTCTTCCCAGGTTAAACTATACAGGAAAATGCAGTTCAGAAGAGCACCTAGTATATTACAACTCCTATGCAGAATTTAGCCCATGGGAGCATGCCAGAATTATCGTACACTACAATGCCTAAAATTAATATAGCATGGGATCTTGGTCCTCACACCAACTGTTTCACTCTACAGCTCAACTCAAGTTGTGCCACATTACTTGCTAGTGTAGACACAGCCTTTGGCATCTGAGTTTGGAGGAAAGTCTTATTAACTACCCACTGGAGTCAGCTGGCAAGGGTGGCTACCTTCAGAGGCTTTTTCCATCTCCATAAGATCTGTTACCTTTCAAAATGCTGCGCTGTCTGCACTCATTATGAGCAGCTAGGTTAAGGTTGTGTCATTCATAAGTGCTTGAAGTGAAACATCTTGAAGCTCTGTCTGTGTCCCCACTTAGACCTACTGCTTCCTGCAAAACCCTTATCTTAAAATAAAAGCATCTACTCACATCCTTTGAGCTCAAAGTTCCACAAGCACACTCCGCAAAGTTGCTGCAAATCATCCAGGCTAAATGATACTAAGAAACTTCTAATTAGATGCAGAGAAATATGCTATTCTAGCAAGTGGGAAACCTACATAAACTAACCGTCACAATTACAATTTACAAGCTAATCTGATTTTTATATATCTTGGAGAATAAATAGTTCCATACAGCAAGACTATTGGTATTTTTCTTTGACAAATGTATTGAAAGCTGAAAGAAAATCCTTGGCAAGAAATTGAATCCATCTGCAATTAAGGTGTTGCAAGAATATCAAAGGAAAATATGTCAACATATCAGTGATGTTAAAAAAAAGACAATGAAAGTAAAGAGAATCTCTCTGAGATTAATCTTTAATATAAATAAACAGAAATGATCAGAACTGAGCAATAAATGAGCCTGCTCTGTTCATTCAGTCTGTCATTCTCTGTTAATACTTTATGTAATCCTTAAGGTACAAGTCACAAGAAGTTTACAGATACGGGAGGAGGGGGGTGGGTGATTTATCTGAAAGGAGATATTTTATTTTTTACAGGTTCCAGGTTAAGTAGTTAGAACAGAAAACCTGGGGTAGATAACTATCAAAATTTATACATATAGTATACAGTTCATATATTAAAATAATAAATTCACATCCAAAAGCTCATATATTTTTTCTGTTATGATTTATGATTCTATGCATGAATACCACCTGAGCATCAACGTTTGGCAATTGTAATACTTCCTTATTTCAGGTTGGACTTTCGAATGTTGTATCTTCAACTGGAAATGCCTCTGAAAGAACAACTTTCATAGTCTCTCCAGCAGATACAATCTTTACTACTTTCTTCTCATTCCATTTTTATCTATAATTCATTAATTCATGAAGGTCAAAAGTCCTTCAACTAGTATGAAAAAAATCAACAGTTTAAAATCCCACAGCAGGAAAAAATAAAAAAAAATATTTAAAGATCCTTAACTTTCCACTCCTTCTGCCTTTTGGAAAGTTGATCAGTCCCTATGTGACAGTAATATTAATGATGATTTCTTGAAGAGTAGATGTCCTCAATTATGCAGTATAAATTGAAGGTAAAAACAAAACTCTATTAGTATGCATCCTTACACTTCTTTGCCTCTCCACAGTTTCCTCATAACAATACACTTTCTCTTCTACTTATTGCAAAGAACTATTCCCTTAACTCCTCCAGAGACTTTGTAATAGTAATACATTAAGCTCAAAACCACCTGCATTTTGGTACTTGAATAGCTGAAGGGAATTTTTATTTCCCTTTAGTTTTTTTGTTTTAAGCAAAAGAGGAATACTAAATTAAATATTTGAATGTCATAAGCATTGAAAAAATATTCAAAAACTTCACCTGTAGAAAAGCAAAAATTACCATCTGAATGCAATTTGAAAAACTTGTTTCTTTGTCCTAATGTATTTGTTTTTTTTTTTAATTTAGATAATTGTAGCTAATGAATATTATTTATTTTAATTAATGGATACTGCTAAGTTTCTGGAGACATCCGTACAGTGGTCTCCTTCCTACCCTTTGTTCAATGATGGTCCAATGTAACATGTGAAACCAGTCTGATATTGGAGAGTTTGGGTGTTGCAGTGTCATGGTTTGGGCCAGACTGGCCACTGAAATGAGTGACAAATGCTGTCTCTTACTTCTCTCCCCTTCAAAGAACAGAGAGCATCTCCCTTCATGGAGAGAAGGATGAGACAGAAAAGAGACTTATAAGTTCAAAAAAGGAACTAAAATACTTTAATGAAAAAATTAATAAAATAATAAAAATAAAATAGTGAAATACATACAATATATATAAACTGTATCAAGATCTGAGTATGACAATCACGTCACTGACAGGCACTGAGAAAGTCCCAGATTGGAGTCAGCGACAGATGGGAACTGGATTCTGGATATGGATTCAAGAACATAGGGATCAGGATCAAACGCAGACAAACAAACGGAGTTGTCTGCAGACGTTGGCCATTGAAGAAAGAGGGCTGACCCTTTGATCCCTCAGCTTTTATACTGAGCATGAGGCAGATGGGATGGAATACCCTGTTGGTCAGTTTTGGGTCACCTGTCCTGTCCACTCCTCCCCACAGGTGTGACCCCTCTACACTTTTCCACTTCTGACCCTTCAACAGGGCAAATAAAGTGAACTGACCTTGGGTGTTATGGCAATAAGTATAAGCAAAAGCCTCCCTGCATACCATTCCTTGGCATAAATTGCAAACAATCAGGTCTTGTCACTCTGGGAGCACACTACACTCTTAAAAATACGCCGCTAAATTCAGAGATTTCAGTTAGAAGAGGATTAGCTGCAAAGTAAAATTACTGAACAGAAAATGGGTCTCATTTTACCTCAAACCAGGATGTGCAGTCATAACAGAACCACAGCACTCAGTGTCTCATAGTCTCAAATTTAGTTACTAGGCATTATGAGTACAGCAGCTGGTTAGTGATTTCTATGCAACAATGTGCACATACTTCACACTTGTGAAAATTAAGATTCCAGCCCTTACGGTTCGTTTTAGACCTCTACCATGGATCCAGGGTGTCCTTACATGCAGAGACAATTAGCATTTGTTACATAAGTCATAAGCACAGCCCTCAAATGAGAGACCCAAATATAAAGTTGTTAACAGTTACATGACAACTTGGGTTATATGTGCTTCTTTCTTTCTTTCCCATAGGTACCAGAGTAACCTAAACAGGCAGAGCTAGGTAGGCATACTCTGGGTGTCATCTGCCTGAGCGGTGATCTCAGGGGTAGGCCTTATCCTGTTGCAATAGCAAAGTTATGACTGTCCTAGGTCTAAATTCCGTACGTAAGGCTTGCATGAGTAATTAACAATGATGAAAAACTAGAAAAAGATACTGAATTACTGGAGGGAGTCCAGTCAAAGGCCACAAAGAGGATTAAGGGACTGGACCATCTTTGACATGAGAAAAAGTGGAGAGGACTGAGACTCTTCAGCCTGGATAAGAGAGTCTCAGAGAAATGAAGAAGAGAGAGACAGACTCTTCTCAGCGGTGCCAAAAGGCAATCTGCATAAATTGAAACACATGCTATTCTCTCTGAACATAACAAAAACGTTGTTTACTGTGAGGGTGCCTGAACACTGGAACAGGTTTCCCAGGTAAGTTGTGATGTCTCCATCTGTGGAGAGACCCAAAACCTGACTGAACAGAGTCCTAGGCAACCTGCTGTAGGTGACCATACTCTGATTTGGGCAGGGGGTGGCCGAAGCCATCTCCAGACCTGTTTTCTGACTTCAGCTATCTTGTGATTCAGTAATTCAGCTTTTCAGTCTTCCTCTCCACCCACCCCAGTAATTTTATTGATGCTTTTTGCCCTCTGTCAAGAAGGTAACATAAGTCTAGTGGATGTGCTTGATACCGTGTGTATCGCCTCTAATGAGTTCACTCTCATCAGTGAGACCCTAATAAAAAATGCACTGGGTGACTGTTTGTATGGTCTGCATCATCCCCTTGGATTCTTTCATTCTTGGAGTGGCTCAGCTTCTAAAAGAGGGCTGGTGAATGCCACTTTTGAAGTGCTAGAATCATCCCTACTCCTAAATTCCTTTTCTGACCACATACAACAATGTCAGGTGCCTTAAGAACTTCCTGCTTGGCCATGCACACATCAAGGAAAATATTCATCTTCCCTTAAACATAGACTTACTAAAGTTAGATAATCACGTTTGTGCTGGTTACCATAGGCTCACTTTAATGTGAATAGATACAGTTAGTGCTGGAGGGTTAGAATTTCAGAAACTCAGGATCATATATCAAAATAACAGTTTTGAGCTAATTTTACAAACAACCTAAAAATTAATATCTTGTAGTGCATTTTCAGCTGCATTAATAAATTATACTAATTCCACACCAGTGAGGTTGCATAATCACAAAAAGGGAGTTCACGCTAAATATTATTTAAACAAAATTTGCATTTCTTACCAGAGTTAAAAATCTGAATTCGTCTATCAGTGTTAGCCATTATCTGATTTTAAATTTACAAATAACTTTCTTATCTGGATCACTTTCAGACTTTATTTATAATTCTGTTTGGTTTTTTTTTCAAGACATGCTGAAATACCACTACAGCTGGCTGAAAAATCCAGGGCTTGATTTAGCAAATTCTTGCTTATGCAGACTGCCTAACTGGTTTTAAATTATATGAGTTATTAAAAAATAGTTACATGGGTAATGAGTTCAAGATATGTCATGGAACAGAGATGATGTGCGTGAATGCTGAAATTAATTAGCAATATTCATTGTTATTTTTGGTATGTAGTAGTAGTAAAGCAATTAAGAATCAAATTGCCTTAATTAGGCCTTACTGTCATCTTATTTGATATTTGATTACAGATTAAATATAAAGCATTGCTTTTGAAGGGTAAGCAACCCAAAATCTGTTTAGGTGGTTCAAGTATAATACCTGTGGTGTCAGGAAATCTTAGAAAAGAAACAAATATCTGAATAGTGTATCACTTAAAAAATTTAAAAAGCAAATAAAAAGGAACACTATTAGAATGATTGAATCTGTCTATAAATAATACAAATCTATAATGTTCTTTAACAATTTTTGCTAAATGTGAAACTAGAGAAAGTTCCAAGTAAAACATTGGTATTGAATTCCACTGACGAGATTTGGTTGAACCTATCCTCCCTACTCCCCCAGCCCCTAATACTTAGTACTTCCAAATTAACCAGATATAATTCTTCCATAGCATGATGTCCAAAATTCAGACTTAAGCAGTGCTTATCTGCTTCAAAATATGAAACTTAAAATTCTCTTTATTAAACAAAGAACTACCTGCAACTAGCCAGTTGTAAATGTCATTTTTGTATTCATGTATAAATGAGTAGATATAGACATGTAGACAGAGATCATTGCCAGAAGTTGATGTGCTCATTCACGAAGTGGAATAATTGGGTTTTTTTGCCTTCTTCAGATGGAAGATACAGGAATATTGTTAGTATCCAGAACAGGCGTGTGAACTTCCACCAACTGCAACACTTTGGATAAATTCTACTTTCTGTCCAGTGTTTTTTTGACTACAATATGTATAAACAAACCAGGCAAAAGAGCAATAGAGTTCCATTTCTCATATGAGCTTCCTTACTGCAAAGTCATTGTTCTTTTTTTCTTTTTTTCTTTTTTATTTTTGAGTCTTTCATCCTTTCTGCATATGATCTCACTTCAGTAGGAATTCAAAAGGATAATGCATCAGCTCCTAGCTTTTAAACACCCACCTATATCTACCACAGTTAACCAAACTTTTATAGGAGACTGGAAAGACAGAATAAATCAAGAACAACAAAATGATTGCAAAAAAAGCCATTGTTAGATTAAGTAATGTCTAAAGGTAGATAATGATCAGGCTCCACAGCATATACAATGGCAAATGTGAGAGGTAAACAAGGTGCTTCTTCTTTGCTTCCCCACTTTTTCACCCATCCATTTCTTTTCCTATATCAGCTTTATAAACAGACACGAACTACCAGGGAAAGCAAAGATGTAAAAGGACTACCAGGTCACCTCATCTGCAGAGACTCCATGCATCTTAAACAATGCACTAGCAGGGTCTGGTTCATTCTAGCAACTGTATTTTCTGTTTCCTTTACTGCATTTTACAAAAATTAGCAAGCAGTACAGATGTGCTGTATTAGAGAGAAAAAAAAAGAAGTTATACTGGTCTTTGTTATATCTTCTGTTTATTTGTCTTCTATTGGAATAGAAAACCTTGTTTTTAAAGATTTCAGCTCTTCTGAAAGCAACTGTGAAAGGGCCTCCTTTTCCTTTTTAAGTGTGCTGTGGTTTGTCTAAGACTTTTGCATGTTTCATCCCCTGTCCCTATTTTTATCACTTTCATGAAGAATTAGAATAACCAGTTTAATTTCAAAAGTCCTAAATGTTCCCATTCGAAATCTAATTTCAGTCCATCTGGGCTTAGTTAAAGCAACAGCTAAATAGAAGATATTAAGTAGAACATAATTACATATTACGCTTCAAAATTTGAAAATTAGAAAGTAACTTGATTGAACAAACTGTGGTGCAACAATATATATCACATGGAACACGCATTCATTCCAAAACTAACTGCTAACTAGGATAATTTATATAATCATTATCATGTGCTTCCTCTTTCTGAATTTTTCTCTTTGACATTTTTGCATTAAGAAATCATTATGTTTTGTATTTTAATGTAATTTTTTCATTTAAATTACCAAGCAGTTACTTATTATGGTTACGACTATGTATGGCTTTTGGCACTAATATATCTCTGAAAACATATTGTTTATAATTCTAAATCCTCGGCTTTATCATTTAAAATTTTAACTTCTCTCTGAAGCTGGAGTAATATTGTTCCTTTGTCTTCAGCAAAATTATTCTGGTTTAGAGAAGCTAGTGAATTTGCTCTTTTTTATTGCACCTTTCTTTCTCATAGGTTTTAATTCAGTAAAATAGTTATATATGCTTTTAAAGTAAGAAATGTGCATTTCGTATACCTGCTCTAGAACTTCTCATTTTCCTTTCCATCTGTGAATGTGTACGGACTGTTCTAAATGCCACACGTATGATGATGTTGGTATAGGATTCTCTTCCTTTTTGCTACTACTGACACCAGGTTTTCCCTTCTGCACCCCTTCAGTTGCCCCTTCAGTTGCCCTTCAATCCTTTATTGCCTCCTGTCAGCTCAGGATGCTTCTTGGTTTAATCTAACCCTTTCTTATAATTAGCTGCTGTCATCTTTACTCTTCTTCAGACCCTTTTGCATGCAAGCCTGCTGTCCTGGTTTGAGCGACACAGGACTAATTTCTCTTCTAATACTTGGGAAGACTGCACTTTTAGAAGACTCCAGTGTCTGAATTTGTGAAAATATTTACTTTGTAGCCAGCTATGGTTTGTGGGTTTCAAGGTCTCAGTGTTTTCGAGCTAGCCAGGTGCAGGGATGAGGAGGAGAGAGACCCGGGCACTTGACCCAAGCTGGCCAGCAGGGTTATTTCATACCATCAACGTCACATTCACTATAAATTAGAAAGTTTGCTGTGATGTTGTCTCTCTCCCTTGATGGCTGCCATCATGAGAACTTCGTGTCCTGGTGCCGGACCCCTGAGGCCTTTCCTTCCTCCTGAAGCCATAGCCCTCACGGTGTCCAACATTTGCTGTCCACTGCTGTGCTGNTGTTCTTTAGTGCTGTTAATGTTAATTATCTAATCTTACTCTATTAAATCTGTTTATACTTCAGCTCCTGTGTTTCCTTGGTTTTTCCCGATTCCCTTTCCCGGGTGGGGAGGGGTCATCGGGTGATAGAATGATTGACTAAACGACAATAAATTGTTATGGATCTCTCAAACCATAACACCTGCATACTGGGCCCTTGCCTATCCTTCTGCTGGCCACCTGGCTTCCTTTTTTTAAACAATAGAAACTGGAGAGAGCAGACAGTGGGATTCATCTGGGCTTCTCTCACGTAAAAGGTTACAACCACTTTAGACACTAATCACAACAGATTAGTAATAGTAGGCTATGACTACACCTGACATACTGTGTTATGTTCATATGACAGAAAAAAGTACCAGGGAAGTGCATGTTAAAAGTCCCATCAGTTTAATATTAGGATTTAATCCTAGCACACATATCTACAGTTTGGAATTGAAGTTAATGCTCAACTGTGTCTGCAGTGGTCTGTGTATCAGTTAAACAGCAAAAGAAAAGAGTATGTACAGACATACAAATGTATCGCTGAGTTACCACTTTAAAGTCCCAAAGCAAAGACATCTGACAAACTGCATCATTCCCTGAAATACATTGACTTAAATGTGTTCTATAAAATTTAAAAAACAAACAAACAAACCCCACACACACAGAAACACACACTGCATCAAGTTTATTAAACTCTGTGTTTACCAAATAAAGATCTGAAGACATAGCAATTCACAAAGACAAGATTGATATAAGCTAAGTAAACTGCTCAATAGTAGGTGCTCTTCATTTTCCTTTCTCCAGCAGAGGAGATAACTAGAGCAATTGTCTGTAAGGTTTAAATGTTCAAAGAATGCTAGGAATGTGTATATTGTTTTGCGTAAAAGGACTTTATTCCTTTTCTTAAGAAGAAAAGATTATGTTCACCATTTGATTTCACATAAGGCATTAACTACTAACTTACATAAAAGTCAAGGTTTGCTGAAATATCTCTTAAAGCAAGCATATGAATTTCAGCAACATAGTGTACATAATATAATGTTTTCCTCAGAATTTTTAGGAAGCACACTAAAAATGAAGGGACCCATCACATGAAATAAGGGCATTTAAGGCATCAGTAGTATAAATACTCAGCCTTGGTGGGCTGTTGATGAGTTGAATGTTATGCTTCTGCTGTAAAAAAAACAGAAAAGCCCTAAAGCCTGTTCAGATCTGCATAATGATCTACTTCTGATTGCAACTTTTTGCTGTTACTGAAAAAATCTGGTGGCAGAACCACATTTAAATATGGGGTTTATTTTTTTTGTGATAAAAATTGGTATGGTCTTCAAAGGAATATGACCATTTAAGTCAAGTTGCACATACAGAGGGTTTCTCCCAGGTTTTGGGGTTTGGCTTTTTCTCAAGGTAGCAATGTGTCTACCCTTGCTTAATTTTTGCAGTATTTCCTCACACAAATTATGCCATTTGTTTGCACAGAATGACATGCAGAGTCCAATTACATTCAGCAAAGTTTCTAAGTGCTTAGCTTTAGGCACATACTTTATGAGTGGCATATGAATAAATGCATTTAGAAGCAAAGATTAACTTGGATATATGTCTAACTGCTTTGTTGAACTAGTAACTCAGGGGTTACTCTATGGGAGTAAGAAAATAGGATTTAGTAAAAGTTTGAGACACCTAAAAAGTATGTTTCTTTATGTATAATCATAGTTTATAAGTAATGTCGAGGTCAGGTTGGTGTCTACATGAGTTTGGTGTTGAAGATCCTCATGGAGATCAGCAGCTCAACTACTTGCCTAAAGATGGGTATATTGTGCTATTTGGGCTTTGGCAGGTATGCTTCAGGACTGATTACACGCTCCTGGAATGGCAATTAGGAGCCAAGCAGGTCCATAGACCTCACAGATAACACCCACATTTTGGCAACTGATTCAAATGCAGACTGCCAAACTGGGCAAAAAGAGTGTTTTCTTTTGAGTCTTTAAAAAGTTCAGAAAGAAAAAGCAAACAGCTCCAAACAAGTCAGTTTCTTAATCTAACTCAGAATTAAAATACAGAGGTTTAATCCAGTTTTTATTTTTATTTTCCTACATTAGAAAAGCAAGCAAACAAACAAAACCCAAACCAAAGAAATCTGCAGGTTCAGAAATACCAACTATAAAGATATACCCAGGACAAAAGAATGAGTTCTCAGTAGGTGACTCGCTTTTATGTTTCTCTCTTTTTTTTTTTTTTTTTAGGGTGGATAAAAAATAAATCACAGAGAAATCATTCTGTGGAATTTCTCCACTATTTCATTCAAACGTGACTGTAGGCAGGAAACAGATGGGTATGCCTGACTAGACCTCTGAATAGAATGGTAAAACCTAAATGGTAACTAGGCAGTGTGGAATAGGAACCTATGATGAATAACTCGTGGGATGGATCAAATGTCTTCCAAACCTCTGTAATTAAAAGAAATAGCACGTATCAGGGATGGAGGAGCCATCCCTGTTTCATGGTTAGGATGTGAATGGGGTGAATTGCCACTCCATCCATGGATACCCTTTTTACTCTACCTTTCCAAAAATAGTGTACCTTTAGACACCAGAATGTATAGATTTTAAACACTTAAATGCTGCTATGATATTTTAAAAGTGGAGCTAAAATACAAAACTTGCTAATACTTTCCTTGGCTTATTTTTTTGACATTCTTGCAGAAGAAAGAAGCCACACTCAGAATTAAACTTGTGGGATAGGAAGGAATTTAGCCTGCATTACCATCTCATCAGTTCAGTTAGAAGGAAAACAAACATGATGATAACGTGGGTTGTTAGTATTTTTCTTCTGTGCAGTTAATACAAATGTATCTTTTTAAAATCTGCAATGCCTAAAGCATTCGGATCAGCATTAGTGTTAGGCAAGATTACTTCATGCAACTTGGAAATGAAAGACAGAAAACACAGTCAGAAAGAAGTAAGTTTGTTCATGAAGAGTATTAGAAAGAGATTATGTAAGTCAAGGCACGTGCAACAGAAGGAAAATTATGACATGATAGATGCGTTGTCCAAATTCTCTGAAGGTAGCTTTTAGTTCTTGTACTTATTCCACTGCAACATTGTAGACTGCATTTTTTCTAGTGATTATTCTTTACAAAGTGATTCAGATTTACTGGCCAAAATCCTCAACTGGACTGGAACTCAGAACAGCAAAGTCCCCTAATGCCAACAAAGCCAACCATAGAAAGAGCACTCAGTAGAGAAGTCTTCCAGTAAGTAACGCAGAGATGACACAAAGAGCGTTCAAGGGAAAAGATGTGATATCTGGTGCATTTTCCTGCACTCACCTGCCAATTTCAAGTGCTGCATTTATCCCACTTCCTAAGTGGGTAGAAATTATTATGTCAGTTCATTTGCTTGTCTAAAATGATACAAAAAAAATAAGTCTTAAGTTAATCTGAAATTTAGTAAAATGTTTGTGTGAGCAAACTATAGCCTGAGTTGATGTAATGATAAGGTAATCAGTAGTTAATCTATGCGGTCCCTCTCCCCAGTATACAGCTCCTGATGATTAGCTTCACACTTGTGTGAATGACTATGGAATTGCCCCGCAGAAAGCATATTATTATCTGGGCATGTCAGCCAAAAAAGAGAAAATCCAGGAACACTTCAAACTAGAAAAGGGATTTTATTTATGGCTATGCAGAGACATATATTTCTTTAAATATCCAAATCCTCCATAGTTTGACAGTGAATGTCTGAGGCCAACAAAAGCCTACCCAGGATGTCCTGATGTAGATATCCATGACAGAAAAGAGTGAACTAAGAACCAGCAGAAAGGCAGAGGCATACCAGTGATCTACTACCTGTTTAAGCAGAAGCAGAATAAAACCAAGAATAAAATGAGAATAACTTATTTACTTGGAAAAGGAGAGCTAAATGAAAGTTTTCACTAGAAGACAACATTCTGATGGGAATAGAGGGAATGGATTCTCATGTTGGTATAAAATAGTGCAATAGATAATGACTGCAGTGGATGCAGAAAATAAAAAAAATTCTTACAACCAAAACCTATAGATTTTGAGGAGCTTATAAGAAAGAGTGACAGTAATTTAAATGGAGTTAGAATATACCATCAGCCAGTTCTTCAGTATTGATTTCTACATAAGACAAAAGCTGAATCTGAGATATCAAAGATAAAAGTTATGGGATAGGAAAATGCTGTATGAGGAGTTATCATGATTTACGTTGGGATAGAGTTAATTTCCTTGCTAGCAGCTGCTGTAGTGCTATGTTTTGGATTTGGGATGAGAAACAGTGACGATAGTACACTAATGTTTTTGGTTGTTGCTAGGCAGTCAAGACCTTCTCACATTGCCCTGCCAGCAAGTGGGCTTGGAGGGCAAAAGAAGTTAGGAGGAGACACAGCCAGGACAGCTGACCCCAACTGACCAAAGGGATATTCCATACCATATTATGTTAT
Organism: Anarhynchus alexandrinus; assembly: GCA_008711295.1. NCBI lineage: Eukaryota > Metazoa > Chordata > Aves > Charadriiformes > Charadriidae > Anarhynchus > Anarhynchus alexandrinus. The sequence continues at coordinate 198,527 of VUYV01000554.1, forward strand.
GCTCAGCATGCAAAGCTGGGGGAAGAAGAAGGAAGGGGGGCATGTTCGGAGTTATGGCATTTGTCTTCTGAGTAACTGTTACATGTGATGGAGCCCTGCTTTCCTGGAGATGGCTGAACACCTGCCCGCCAATGGGAAGTAGTGAATTAATTTCTTGTTTTGCTTTGCTTTGCTTGTATGCATGGCTTTTGGTCTACCTATTAAATTCTCTTTATTTCAATCCACCAGTTTTTCCTCACTTTTACTCTTCCTGTTGTCTCGCCTATCGCAACTGGGGGGAGTGAGTGATCGTCTGTGTGGTTCTAGCTGCCGGCTGCGGTGAAACCACAACAGGAGTTAAGGAATATGTAAAAGCCAGAGGATGTTCATGAAATTAAGCATGCAGAACTATGGGAAAAATATAAATTATATCTCTCATAAAAGGTGCAATGAGTTTTTGCTGTGTGAGGAGTTTTAGTCGAACTTGATCCCAAACTTCAGACCTACAGATAGAGGCAATATAAAATAAGATTTCCTGATTGTCAGTTGGTGAGATGATGTTGAAGCACAGAATGCTCATTTTCATTGGACTGGTCAACCGAAACATAAGTATTTCTTTTTATTTGAGGCTAGGTAATATAAGAATGAAATGTAGTTTGAAACAAAAGCAAATTTCAATCAAACAGTATTTTCATCCACACTAAGAAAATTGTTTGAGAAAAAAACAGATACTATTTTTGTTATAAAAATCCTCAGATGTGCCTGAAAAAAAGCGAGCAACAAAGAATCAGTGCTAACAACTCGTATTTTGAGTTATTTCTGAGCTATTTTATTACTGGTTTAATCAAGGTGTTTGACATCAGCATTCTGTTGTCCAGTGCTACTTGATGCACCCTACCACATTCTACATAGTAGCCAGTTCCTAGTCCAGAAAACACAGCTTTTTCTTAAGTCCTGTGTTTTATCTCCCAGCCCTGTTCAAATACCTTTGACATGCTGCTGTGTACCAAGGGCGCTAGATGCTGCCCAAGCAGGTGAATAAATCCCTGACTGTTTTCTGAAGCAATTAGTGATAGAAAAGCATGGAAAACCAAGAATATTATGGCTGACATGCACAATCATTAACAAAATAAAAACACTTTAAGTGCTTCAGAAAGTAGAAAACTGACCTTTTTCAAAAAGTTAAGTGTCATGGCAGAAAAGCTTCTGTCACAGTGTAGAGTGCTACTGTAAGTCATCATTTTAATTACCTGACTGATTTACACTTCCAGTTTATTTACCTCTTCTCAACAGCCAGCTCATCTGTCATCTTCTGTGTGCAATCACAAGCAGTGTGAAATGTTATTAAAACTCTTAGGCATAATTGATAAAGAGGCAATTTCCCAGCATGCTTAAATGACTTTCAGCAGGACTTGTTTTCTTAAGTTATTTTTAAGATCCTGCCCTAAAGGTTTTCTGAAGCCTGGTTTCCAAACTCAAGATAGCTGTGGTTTCTTACAGAAAACACTGCCTAATTCTGTGGACTACTGTAAGAGACTAGCGCAGCAAAAAAAATCTCAGTACAGAGGCAGAGAATGCAATGTAAAATAAACATCTGGGAGGGAGGAAAAAAAACTTACATGCTTGCAAGAAAGGAAATATAGAGTTATACTATTTTGCATTATTCCTATTCAGTTGCAATTAAGAAAATTGGTTAAGTGCTTCCTTAATAGTGATTCCAGAAGTATAGCCCTGCTTTGTCCTTTACACAGATGTTTATTTTCAGTCAAATGTGGTCCATAGTCTTTCCTGATTACCTAAGGATGAAGAAAACAAGTTTTCTTATCTTACTTCAGATACAATTTTTCCACAATATTCATAAAAGTAAAGTTGATTTTTGTCCCAAGGTGATTCTCATTTTATGGAGCCATAAAGTGCACATAGAACTAAAGGCTTTAACCTGCATGTCTTGTTCTGAGAAGTATTTTTATTTTAAGCATAATTAAGGTCCTATTCCAAACAGCCTAATTTCTAATTACTACATACTGAGTAAGAGGCTGTTTTATTCTTATCAGCAGAATTTTATTAAAAGGGAATCTACAGTCTTCAGCAGACAAGAAGCCTTATCTGAACTCTGCCTTCATCACTTAATCAAAGCAGATTTATAAAAAATTGTGCATGTCTAAGGGCCTGAGTATTTTGTTGAAAAGACCATATTGCAAAGGAATGACATCTACATCATGAAGGACAGAACGTTACTAGATGTATAAGCTGCCAGGCATCATAAAAGAAATTGCTGGTTGAAGCCATATACTGTTTGCCATGTGATGTCACACTGGATATAATGTAACAGGATCTGGCATATCTGTGATATGATTAAAGGATAATATTAGTTCTGTGCCTTTTTAACTAAGGAATAATTCAGTTCCTAGGTGGATAAATGAGGAGACTGACGAGCTAGTAGTTTATGCCCTGAGGTTACTGCAAGGAAAAATAGTCCATGATTCTCTCTTCAATTCTTATTTTATGAATGTGCATCAAAAGTTGGTTTGATAATTGATATTTGCAACTACTCCTGAGTTTTAACTGTGTATTTAGGATTTGCTTTTTAATTAGCTTTACATAAAATAGTAATTTTTTTAAACTTTGAAACATTCATTTTAGGAGTTGTGTTTATATTGTCACTTGAAGAGATGGCACTTCAGTGTCTATTCACTAAAGAAGTCCAGTTATAAAGGGATCAGATTATGCATCTGTGATTCAGCTCTCCAAGCCAATACTCTTCTCACAATTTTTTCTGAAAGTCACAGTTTTCTTGAAATGAGTTATGCTAGCAGTGTGATGCTTCTCATAAGCAATTGCTTGCTTCATATATTGAAACATAAAACCTTAAAACAAAAAGACTGGTCTTTGGTCTCTATACATTTTACCAAATGTACAGTTTTTAGCATGTGTTCTATGCTTACAGCTGTAGAGACAGTACATGATACACTAATAATACAGATAACAGAGAGCCTTGTTGAAAACAACTTCTATATTTTACTGGGAAAATAATCTCCTTGGCTTCTACTGTCAGTAGAGATACTGTCAGTATCTCTGATTCTGGAAATGATTCAATCACAGGAAAACAAACTGAAGTCCTAATGCACTCAGTGAATATAGGAATTTATCTTTTATCTTTTTTGTCTACAAATGGTACCTATCAACGATCAGACCATTGTTAAGAAGAGCTAATCACATACAGAATCAATTAACAAAATAGGTGTCTCTCAGCAATAATGCATTTTTGCATTCTGCTAGGAATCAAAACAACTATCCCATGATACGTTGAACTGGCTAGTTAGGTACCAACCCATTGCCAGTGGACACAGGACTCACAGGGGATTTTGCACTGGTTCCAGTCAAGGCCAGCACCTCTTTTTCCTCAGCACACTCCCAGAATCAAGCCATGAAAAGGCAGCGGCTGCCACCAACAAGCAACAGAAAAACAAGGAGATAGCAACCACCCTAAAATGGCGGGTGTGTGAGGAGCTGAACCCAATATTTCCTAAATGACCTAGATGTCAAATGATTGAGAATGACTGGCACATGGAAGATACAGCACTGCGAGGAGTGCTCTCTTTAAGAGACCATGACACTGATTCTTCTTCGGATGCCACTGCTGGTCTTAGAAGCTGTTCTTATACCAGGAAAACTAAACAGCACCAGAATATGTGCTCATGCTCAGGCATGAATTCAGTGTTATGATTAACTGGCATGATTTTGTCTTGGAGTAGTAGCCCGCTTTCATACAATTCAGGGGCACAGTTCAAGGAATAGTTTGTACAAGGGACTGTTACTAATAAGCAACCTAAGGGGAATCATTCTGTTCTGGGGGTGGGGGGGACAGGAAAGAGCACAGGATGGGAGCTGTGCATGCTCTTTGGCACTAGAAATAGCAAAATGTTCCTGGCCCATTTATTTACCAGTAGAGACATAGCCTGGAATTAGCTTCAGTTCTCAGTGCTCCAGCTTTAAGAGAATACTAATGAAGTCTTTTGCAAAATGCTTTGTCATCTACTTAGGAAAAAAAAAAATGGTTAAAACGAGACTTTTCCTTATGTTCTTTCAGCCCAACTAACGTTCTATTAAGGAAATTCTCACCCTTTCACTAAGGTGAAGTTCTCACCTTTCATTAAGGTCTTGTTCTCATTTTCAAGACTTTCCCAGCTCGGCTCCCCACTACTTATTGATTTTAATCTCTTATCACTTTACCATCAATGCACTCCCTCTGTTCTGCAGATGATGCCGGCCTTAGTTGTTTGCTTGCCTTACTCCTGCCCAAAATGTCTCTGCGCTTCCTACTGAGACAGCGTACTAGAGCAGGCTGATTAATTTAAGATGTTTCTATCTTCAGTTGTCTCTGAGGACCCACTTTTATGCAACTTTCACAGTAAGTCACTCAATATATAACTTAGAAGTGGACAGCTCGAGAAAACAAAAGTTTACTATGCAATCACTAAATAAAAAAATGAATAAGCAAACAAGATCTATGTGGTTTTTTTCCTCTGTTAACTCTTTTGTTGATTTTCCTACTTTTTAAAAAAAAATTGAGACAGGTACCATACCTAGCTCTTTAAATTTATAAGCTTATAAACTTAGAGGGTCCAAGCAAAGTGTTACAAGAAAACCAGTCATAGATTACAACATAATTACTTAGTGCATCTAACTTATTTGCATACTACCACACTGATCCGGTTCTTGACATAATATATGTTCTGGTTGTGTGGTCGCTTGTGAGAACTTGTATAGCTACAAACCAAAAACTGCAAATATCGTGGTTTTAGGTTAATTTCAGATTTGTTTAACTAAAGCTCGAACATGTTTATAAAAAAACTCATAATCACTAATCCCTTTTACCAGTTGAGAATAGCAACAGGTGTAATTTTGTTGTAATTTTCAAACCACTTGCCACTGTTTTGTTTTTAAGTTGCAGGAAATGCTATTGCAATTTATGTCTGCAATCTGGTTCTTGGTGTTTCTCAGTCTTTAATGTCGTCATTATGTTTCTCTAATAGGTCTACTTCCATACAACTGTTTTTTCCTTCTCAAATGTAATGGATCTCTAAGTCCAAGACCTGTATTTCTGTTTCTTATATCATTTTCTTCTGCAACCCTCGGCTTTCTCATCTACATCATTGTTCTACTGTGAAGCTTCTCTGACATTAAGGAAGAAACAGAAGGTTTTAGCTCTGGGGCTAAATATTTTCCTACAGCTTTCTTGGTAATCTAATAGCTCCTTGATTACATGGATTGTTCATAATTTGATCACAACTAGCCCAAGCCCAGTAGTGACTCTGAGCAAAAGTCCTATAATTACATATAAGCTGCAGATGTTACGGAATACATAGAGTTCTAAAGCATTATTGTTGGCCTCAAAGCATTTTTATTAAAGGTGGCTCACAAGAGTAACCATGAAATAAATATGCAGTCATTACACTAGTATATGCAACCTGCCATATCAGTTCTCCTTTCTTAAAATTATCAGTGTAAAAGGCCATGATGCTGGAGCAGAGCTGAAAGCAAGGAGGAATCTCCAAGGATAGCTCAAATGTCAAAGGTTGTTTATCTCAGGATAACTGAATCCAACTCCTTTTGCCCTTCAGTTTGGACAAGTGAGGATTCTTTCTGCGATTAAGACACCTAAATCTAATTAGCTAAGTCTGGAGATCTTTTCCTTTGAAAAAAAATGAAGAAAGAAAGGAAAAGCAGCTGTTTTGGCTCTCATGGGAGAAATATGAGGTCTACTGGAAGAACATTTCTGTCCACAACATCTAAAGTTATGAGAAAAAATGGAGTTACTGGAACATTCAATACTTAGTACTACTGGCAAGCATTAGGCAACCTCCTACACCTCCTACTGTGTGACTACTGTGTCTAATAATTTTCCTAGTTTAGCTGTATAAATCAAGAAATTTTCTTTTGTTCTTTGGAGAATGTAGGTTATATATCTTGTTTTATAATGAATAATTATGTATTCATAAACAAGCATGGCTTTAATATTTTACAGTAAAAGACTAGAGGATACTTGCTTAACTGCTTAACTGCTACTTTGCAGATCCCCATTTTAGGTCAAAGAAATTGCAGCCAACGCATAAATACATTAAAAGCTCAGGTACCCACATATATTTAAAATAGCACAACAGCAATAATTCTTGCACACATATTTACCATTGTAGTGCATAATCAGATGCTCTCGCCTTCTTAGTCAAAGCAGATAATAGTAAGAAGGAGGTAATGTGCTCCTAACCTATCCAGTGGCTGACTGCTTAAAGATCTCATACAGGATACAGATGAAGTAATTCTTTTTACCCTTGGTGAAGGGACTTGAACCTGCTGTCATCACTGAAAATGCATAAAAAAAGAGGCTACTATGGGATGACAGAGGTGAGAAGATTCTTAATCCCCTGCAGCTAAACAGTCTTTTTATTCTGCTTTACTGGAAGAGCTCGCTATACCCTATACAACTGCACCTAAGATAAAGGAGGCTGCTGAGTTGCAGGTTCTATTTCACTTACTTTAAAAATAATAATATTTATAAAAATTTGGTAGTGTGGGAAATGGAAGCTGGAAAGTTCCCTAATCACAAGGCCATAGAGGGACACTAGATGCCTTAGCTGCTAAGCAGAAGTAAATTGAAAGCTGCTGTAGCTTTCTAGTCCGGTAATACTGTACTACCATTGCTAGTAACAGGTCACTGAGTATTCAGGTCATCAGAACAGAGGCTTATCAGACTTCTCGTGTCTGAACCTGTCTTGAATGCTTGCAGCTTTATTTTTACTTGCTTTAGCTGTGACAACATTTTTTCTAATTTCTTTCTTTTTCTAAAAAAAAAAAATAATTGTTTTTTCTAATCACTGTGTCTGAGTTAGTTTACCTTTGCTTATTTCTATACGTTAGGCTTACAGGTTTTATACAAATAGCAGTAGTAAGCAGTTACTCTTTTTATAACGAGGTATTTATAACTGATGTAGTGATGTCATGTAGAGAAATACAGTCTTGGTCTGATAGCAGAAGCCCTGAGAACTGGGAACACAGGATGTGGAGGAAGGAGCACAGGCACAGGATGATAGGAGACAGGGCCCAGGCTGACACTGGAGACCCCATGGCTCTAAGAAACACACTCATGGCTGGTTAAAGAAATGCAGACCAGGATGTGAACAGCTAGTTTTAGACATAACAGAACAACAAACAAGGCTCTGACATATGTAAAATACACTACATCATACAATAAATTTAGATGTAACTTGCAGGCCAAAAGCAAGGTTTAAAAGCATGTTATCAAATATATGGGAACAAACAAAATGGAATCCTAGAAGGTAGGAAAGGAAACAGCTAACATCAACATTATGCTTTTTTCCAGCAAAGGACTTGAGATGTTGATGTCTCCCTGTATCCCCCCATATACACACCAAATTGAGGTTGTTGACCTTAGGACCCAGAGGGGCAGTGGAAGAGTAAATGTGGCATGAGGGAAAGGCATGGATACAAGGTACTGTGTGTGTCAAACTGTCCTGTCTTTGTTCATTGTGTTTGGTAAAAAAACTGTCCATCTTTGCTGTTCTCTGCATAAGAAGCACAGACAATTGTAGCAGCTGAATTAATTTGCAAAAAGTACTTTGAAAAAGGGGGTTACTCATTCCGAATTCAGTGTGAAGTACATTGCTGACTTTCCAATTTTAACTGTTTCTATTAAGTGAGAAAATATTGGAGAGAGATACTCAGACAGACTTCATACCTAACAAAGGAAAGATATGGCATTTAAAAACAACAAAAAACCCCCTTTCATTTATATACTGTTTTTTACAGTATTGCGTTTCTCTTGAATCTAGATTGATTGCATAGACTCCAAATATTACAGCTTCTGTTTAAAGCAAATGAATAAACAATTTATCTTTGCCATGTACAGAAAGCAGTTCTGAACATTTTTAGAAATTATATGTTCAGAATGATAAAGCAATCACTAGAAAAAGCAAAGATTTTCATACCATGGACCAATTTATACTATTAAAAAGAGTATTTATCATTCTTGTCTAAAAACCATAGTTATTTTAGACAAAGGACCCTTTCCATCACCAGGGTTTCATATAGTTACAGTCTAGAATTTATTTAAAGAATTCTCATATAGCTCTCTCTTTTTTGGGTGAGTATTAGCTACTGGATGATTTTTCTTGAAATGAAAATATTCTGAAGGATTTTGTTTTCTCCTGACAAACTAATATAGAGTCTGAGACATTAGGGAAGTAAGTACAAAAGATGTGCAAATAAATAAGTTCAGTCATCCACCTTTCTGTGTAGATCACATTTCAGTTAATACTGGAAAAATACGGAATGCTGCAAAGTATTAAACCTCACAGAAAATAAGAGTACAATCTGGTAGTTACTTCCAGCAGAGTTTGATACCTTAATCATACTGAATAGTATTTTGTTTTGAGGATAACATCACTGGAAGAAAAATAACTAATTATTTGTGCTAATTGCTGCTCAGCATGTGTAAATCTTCCACAATTTGGTCCCACACATTTATTCAGAACTCAAAGAATGTATCAATTCTAGAAAGATTTAATTACATTTACCACATTAGTAACAAAATATTTTGGGAACTGAAAAAGTAACTTAGGAAACTGAACTTCTGAAATGAAAGTATTACTCTGGGGTTGATTTTCTATGTAATGCTCATACGTTCATCATACAGGAAAAATGGAATAGTGAGATTCTTACAGTTGGTTTTGATCACCCTGACAAAGTAAGTATGCCATTTCGACACATCGCTTGGATTAATTCTGCAAGTACGTATCTTTGGGAAGGAGTTAGTTCATACTGGTGACATTAGATTTTTTGGACAGAAAGGTTTGAGACAGAGTGGAATCTGGGTTGATGGGGCCTTTGAAAGCTTTTCTGTATGATTTGGCAGTTTCTGAGGAGCAGGAATGGCAATCTTTTCCACATAGCCCAAGAGTAGTTTTGTAGAAATCCTTTGAGTTTCAATGTTTGCCTCATCTAGAGTGTTCTGTCATTGAGTGCTCCAGGTTCCATCCTCCCCAGATCCATCCATTGTTAGAAGCATGAGACCTCAGGCCACTCTAAGAATGCAGAGGAAGTGGCAATTTAAGAGATAATGCATTAATATGAATCATCAATGTTTGGCTATAAAGGCTCACTACCTGTTCTACTTTTCAAATAGCATTGAAATGAAAGGCATGGAATACAATTATCCATTACATCTATCTGATTTCTTTGGCTGTATCTATACTTTAAAATAAAATTAAAAAAAAAGAAAAAGACCAGGAGTTGGTTTTTTGTTCCTAGAAGAGAATGGATTGCATCCATGCCTCCTGAATCATTCCCCCAAAACAGAGGGGTCATGTCTCTAGCTATTAATATGCCTTTGGCATGTTACTGGTGGGTAAATATTGGATCCCATATTATGGCTCCATTTAATAACAGCAACAACATAGTATAACCTTTGTATATATCTACACTCTGATATAAAAAAGGGAAAAGGAATTAATAGATCCAGAATTTTCCACATAGCTCAATGGTTGGCTTGTTTTTAGCTCAGCCTTGGGCTGCTCCCGTGTGGTGTTTCTGGTGCTCAGGCTTCACTTTATTACACCTCACTCCGAGACAGGAGGCCCTCAATCACTGTAGATGAGTATAAACTGAGCCTGGCTCCCCATCTTTCAATGGAGGCTGTAGTTGTCTCTACCAGGACCTCTGTCAGATCTGCCAGTCCCATACGTGTGTCTTGAACATGTTGGTGCATGTCAGTTAACAATAAATGCCAGTGTTTCTGCAGGTTAATTCAGCCAGTACAGCTGTTTAGCTGTCCACATAGCTCTCTTTCCTTCACAGTTAGATGGCCATAAACGTACTGGGAGCAGCAGTCAGGGACTCTGGTGCACAGTTAGTTTTTTCATCAGTCCTCTTGGTCAAAGGAAAGGGGGCTGACAGGGCCAGTTGAATCTGGTAAATCAACAAATGGCTACAGGACTGATGCCACAGCCAGGGTTTTGGCTTCTTGCATCATGGGACTATCTTTGAGAAAACTGGTCTACTTGGGCCTGATGGGGTCCACCTGTCAGAGAAGGTGAAGAATATCTTCAATCAGAGGATCACCAAGCTGGTGAATAGGGCTTTAAACTAAAATTGCTGGGGCAGGGGAACCTCAATCCATCCCACTCCTACCAGTATGATGCCAATGCCAGTAATAGATGCCCAGAGCCTGGAGAAGGATCGACAGGTCAGCAGGAGAGCACCTGGAGCAGCATAAAGGAATACCAGCTACTCTAGCCAGTAAGTCACCTTCACTGGGGGCCCGACTTAAATGCCTCTGTGCAAATCCATGTAGCATGGGGAATAAACAAGAGGAGTTAGAGATGTGTGCACACCTGCAGGGCTATGATATTACTGGCATCATGGAGATATGGTGGTATGGCTCCTATGACTGGAGTGTTGGAATGAAAAGACACAGGCTCTTTAGGAAGGACAGGCAGGGAAGACAAGGAGGGGGTGTAGCCCTTTATGTCAAGGACCAGCTGGAGTGCATGGAGCTCTGCCTGGGGATGGATGAGGAGCCAACCCAAGAGCTTATGGGTCAGGATTAAAGGGAGGGCAGGGACAGGTGACATTACAGTGGGGATCTGCTACAGGTCACCCGACCAGGAAGACCAAGTAAATAAGGCCCTTTATAGATAAATAGGAGCAGCCTCGCATTCACAAGCCCTGGTCCTCATGGGGGACTTCAACCACCCCAACATCTATTGGAAGGACAAAACAGCAGAGCATAAGCAATCCAGGAGGTTCCTGGAATGCGTCAATGACAACTTCCTTTTCCAAGTGATTAAGGAACCAATAAATATAGGTGCCATGATGGACCCTGTTCTCACCAACAAGGAGGGGCTGGTGTGGAATGTGAAGCTCAAGGGTGGCCTTGGCTGCAGTGACCATGAAATGGTGGAGTTCAAGATCCTTAGGGCAGTGAGGAGGGTGCACAGCAAGCTCACTACCCTGGACTTCAGGAAAGTAGACTTTGTCCTCTGCAGGGATCTACTTGGCAGAGTACCATGGGTAAAGCAAGACCTTGAGGGAAGAGGGGCCCAAGAATGTTGGTTAATATTCAAGGATCACCTCCTCCAACCTCAGGAGTGATGCATCCCAACAAAAAGGAAGTTAGGCAAAAATGCCAGGAGGCCTGCATGGATGAATAAGGAGCTCCAGAAGAAACTCAAACAGAAAAAAGGAAGCCTACAGAGGGTGGAAGCAAGGACAGGTAGCCTGGGAGGAATACAGATAAATTTTCCGAACAGCCAGGGATCAGATTAGGAAAGCTAAAGCCCAGATAGAATTAAATCTGGACAGGGGACATCAAAGACAACAAGAAAAGCTTCTGTATATATGTCAGTGATAAAAGGAAGACTAGGGACAGTGTGGGCCTTCTTTGGAAGGAAATGGGAGATGTGGTCACCTGGGTTATGGAGAAGGCTGAGGTACGCAATGACTTTTTTGACTCAGTCGTCACCAGCAAGTGCTATAGCCACACCACCCAAGTCACTGAAGCCAAAAGCAGGGACAGAGAATGAAGAACCGCCTGCTGTAGGAGAAGATCAGGTTCAAGACCATCTGAGGAACCTGAAGGTGCATAAGTCCATGGGACCTGATGAGATACATCCACGGATCCTGAGGGAACTGGCGGATGAAGTTGCTAAACCACTGTCCATCATATTGGAGAAGTTATGGCAGTCTGGTGAAGTTCCCGCTGACTAGAGAAGGGGAAACATACCCCCTGTTTTCAAAAAGAGTTAAAAAAGAATCATAGAATCATAGAATCATAGAATGGTTTAGGTTGGAAAGGACCTTGAAGATCATCGAGTTCCAACCCCCCTGCCATAGGCAGGGACACCTCCCACTAGACCTCCCATCCATCAAATCCATGTGTCTCCAACTTAGAGACAAGGATGTCATGCAGGACAGTGTCAAATGCTTTACACAAGTCCAGGTAGGTCACGTCAGTTGCTTTTTCCTTATCCACCAATGCTGTAATGCCATCAAAGTAGGCCACCAAATTTGTCAGGCACAATTTGCCCTTACTGAAACCATGTTGGCTCTCAGCAGTCACTTCCTTGTTTTCCATGTGCCTCAGCATAGTTTCCAGGAGGATCTGCTCCATGATCTCACCAGGCACAGAGATTAGACTGACTGGCCTGTAGTTCCCCGGGTGTTCTTCAGTACCTAAAGGGGGCCTACAGGAGAGCTGGGGAAGGACTTTTTACTAGGGCATGTAGTGACAGGACAAGGGGGAATGGCTTCAAACTGGAAGAGGGCAGGTTTAGATTGAACATTAGGAAGAAGTTTTTCACTTTGAGGGTGGTAAGGCACTGGAACAGGTTGCCCAGAGAGGTTGTTGAGGCCCCATCCCTGGAGGTGTTCAAGGCCAGGCTGGACGTGGCCTTGGGCAACCTGGTCTAGTGGGAGGTGTCCCTGCCTATGGCAGGGGGGTTGGAACTCGATGATCTTCAAGGTCCTTTCCAACCTAAACCATTCAATGATTCTATGATTCTATGTTCTAGTTCTTCAAAATTTCAAACATTAGAAGAACTTCTCTTTGGTAATGGCATATTACAGCTGTAAAGGTATGTGTACTTTTCATAAATGCAAAATAACTTTAAACACTGGGTAAAAATTGACTTTTTTCTGTCTTATTCAGAGTCTTGGGATTCTGGATTGGACCTTCTGATATTTAACTTGCAGGGCATGTGCCTTCTAGAAAACATTCTATGGATTCTGAAAAAAAGGCAATCCAATATTTAGGTTTTATTTCCAATACTACCTCAGTTAACATTTACAAGGGTTTAGCCTCTAGGAATTATTTAGCACATTATTTAGTATAGAATTTTTTTTTTTTTATCACTGTTCAAAATCACATACTGCATTTTTGAACTTTCAGGCCCTAATTCACCATTTGTTTAATGTCAAATACAGTAATTCTTTCAGACATGTCTCATGCTTGAATGTAAGCATCCTACTAAATATTTACTGAAGTAACATTTCAATATTCAGCAGCATCCAACAATCATAAGAGTAAATCCCATTTCTGTTTTTTTGTCCCTTTTTTATTCTTTGAAACACAGGATTTCAGTGTGTCTTTCATTTTTAAAAGAGGTTTGTTGAACACATATAAAGTTTTTTACATAAATTTGCTGGTGTGTTTATTACTAAGTATTTTAGGAATTTAATAGCCAATTTAATGTGGTTTTTTTTCTCCTTTTATAGAAGAAGAGAACTGTACAAGACATAGCTCAATATACAGCTATTTTAAAAGAGCAATTAACATTTTTTCTTCTCTATGGAAATTATCATCTATTCCTTTTATGTCATTTTGTCCTAACTGTATAAGCCATCTTAAGTACCTCTGTTGTATTTCTGAGCTGGGATTGCTTTAATGAATATTCACAATCAGGTTTTTATGTGAAATCATTTCCTCCTTTGCTATTCTAGGAGGAATTAATTTCATAATAATGACATTAAACATGGAATAAATTAAATGTCTTGTTATTGGTCTATCCAGTGTTTTCAAGATATTTGTGTATACTGTATGGTTACAACAACTGAGAAAAAAAATAAATAACACAGTATTTGTTAATATTATACAAAAAATACAAAAGGTTTCATATAATTCTGAAACCAATAAATTTAGTTATTGAGTTAGCTTATAGTTGAGTTTGCCACAGTAAGTGCTATAGCATTTAAGGAAACAACAAAATGGTTATATAATGAATACTGTTCGGTATTTCAGATATACCGGGAAGTCATTCAGATACTTTGATAGTAACTGTGAGCTTTAAATATATATGGAAAGTCAGATGATTTTGAAAAGCAAAGCCTTGAAAAGTATGGAATGATGACTTAAGGTAATTTGTGTGAATATTTTGAAACTGTGATAATTAATACAATGACTATGTTGTGATAATGTTACATCCAAAAACATCACATATCTGGTAAAATCAGGTTGTCCAGTTTTGCACTTTGTCTAATGTAAACATTTTTAATGTGAGCTCTATGGACAGTCTATGATGACATTATATTCCAGATTTGAACGCACAATCCCTACATTCATATTAGAGTAAGTGAAAAAAAAAAAACCGACAAAAAACCCCCACTCTTGAGCTTTGGATCTTCACTGTGTCATTGCAATGGCACACAAAGAGTCAAGGAAAGGGCACTTGACATTATACATATAACTGAGAGACAGAACTTAGTAAAAATATTTAACAAAAAAATTATTTGAAATAAAATGTTCATAATTTAAATTCTTTGAATTTCACTTAAGAAACTAGCATTTGGTAGCTGTGGGAACATATACAGACTTTACTGAATTATACAATGCAATGAGATACAATGCAGTAGCAGAGCTCTAGGATTAAAGCAGTAAGTAAATGGAAGAAAACAGAGAAATGTAGAATCAGGAGGAGAGGAGGGAGGAGAAGATGATAACGGAGATAGATGTGATTGCACAGGTGACTGCTTTAAGGGTCTCAGAATTACCAAGAAGAGTCAATGGCAAAACAGAGAGGATACTCAACAAAATTAATTAGTGAAAAGAAAAAGCACATGTGCGGTGTCTGGCATTTTTGTATAGCTGCTGCAGGGTCCTCTTGCTGATTAGAAGAAAAATACAAACAGCAGGTAGGTTGTTTCGTCTTCGACTACACTGCCACTGAAAAAAGGGAACATGCTTTTCTCTCCTACCTTGCATCATTTATAGTTTGCCTCCACAGCTGGTGGCTGAGATGTATTACTGTACTATTTCTCCAAGCTTCCCTCTGACCTTTGATGATTTGTATTCTATTAACTATCTCGCTCTCTTTGATGTGTCAAGAAATTAACTATATTTCCTGACTGAAATAAGGGCCAAAACTTATACTAGTAAAGTGAGTACCATCACTTGTTCACTGAGACTTGCAATCATTCCCCTTGCACCCACTTGTCCTTGGCTTTGTTGTATTATTTTGACAAAAAATATTTTTTTTTTTTTTTTCACAGGACAGAATGTCTCGTTACATACCAGGTGCACTGTTCTCCCTTTGAGCTCTACATGGATGAGTGGCTTTGTAAGTCTCCATGATAGTTGCTGGTAAACTAAGAATCCAAATGATTAATGCTGTGCTTTAAAACTAGTTCCTTTCCTCATATACCCTCCTGGTTTCTCACAAATAACCTGTTAGGGTCTTCCAGAGTTGGAACTTGTGTCTGGCTCATGAATGATTCTGGTGTATGTCAGATAATCAGAACAAATTAGTTGTATGCACAATTTAGTGTTAACTCATGTTAAATGTGAGAAACTATAGAAATTAAATATGTAAAATTGTTTAATTTTCATTGTCTTGTATTGGGTGACCGATATAGTCATCTAATGGCTGAGCAAGGTGATACAACACATAAGAGTACCTAAAAAGCACAGTTTTTTTTGCCCACTTTTGTACAAGGTATAAGCAGCAACACAAGCTGAAAAGACAAGGTTATTGTAATAGACTGGTTTGGCTTGAGCATTACAATGGTTATTACACACAGAAATACGTGTATTTGTACGTGCAGCTCAGTAACTTAGTTCAAGATTCGCACATGATAAAATGGAGAAGGAAGTCATGGACTTAGTCTCTTCACCCTAAAAATATGTAATAGTAATGGAATTACTTTGAAGATATTGCCTTATCAAGGATTAAGTGGCAGTTATAATTCTGCACTTCCCAGTATTTATAACAGTCCATAGCATCTCTAACTGTTTGCTGATTTTCTTTTGTGATGAAAGCTGCACAGAAGGATTATTTATTGCCTCTGAGTTCTGTGTTGTTATACTTTTTGCTCTTCAAACCTTGCCAGGCCAATTAATATTCCTTATCTCTAAGAAGGGTACTTCTTCTTATCCCTAAATAAATGTGGTTTTACAGCAGCTCCCAACACACCAATTATTCTAGAATACCAGTATGATTCCATTATATTACGGCTAAGTGCAGACTTTGCTCTACTTATCAAACTCAAAAAATTCAGAACATGTCATATAAAGCATCAATAATGCTTTAACATTTTGCTTTTTGCCTTCTGCTTCAATTTTCCTATCTTATCCTTTTTTAGAAAAATGGCTACTCAACACAGCTAAAAGCAAAAATCTAAACTCTAAATATCTAGTGAAACTATAATGAATATATTTATTTTTTTCAAGAGGGATATTGTCATTTTCTGTTCATGGTTGAAGCCAAACTGATGAGAATTTACTCAAGTAACTGTCTGATGGGGAAAGCGGGACTTAAAGAGCTCAAATCATGTATAGGAACTGATACTCAGCTTCAAACAGATGCTGCTCAACCCAGTGACCTGGATTTTCAGCAGATGTCACAGGGGTCTTCTAGACCTATTTTAAAATGTATCTATATTAATATTTCATTACTTCCTCTCCTCTCTAACCACTACAGCTCTTTACATAATATTAAGAAACTCCAGTGTTCCTTATGCCAGCATTTACATAAAGAAAAAGACAAAGAAATGTACATCTACCCCACTCCTCCTTTCCCCAAATCCTACAACTGTTGAATACTTTCTTTAATGGTAAATGATTTTATCTCCTGTCAGTACTAATGAGAAATGAGATTGCTTAGCGCCATCACACGATAGTAGTACTGAATATGGAATAAAACAAAAAGTAGAATATATTTTGATGCCTTATAAACAATTTCATAAAACAAATTTTGTAAATTGATAGAAGATGAAGATAAAATGCCTTTCCTACAAGGGCAAGCCAATACATTTTGCAGAATCTGTTCTGTGTCTCTTTTTTAGGCACCCTTTTACAAGTTTCCTGTTTGTACTCTGCTCAGAAGGCTGCATTACAGCATTACTTACCAATTACAGTGGATTCACCCTAAAACATTAAAATCTCAACAGAAAAGCATATTTAACTTACATATAAAAACAGTCTGAACCACAATTTTCTCAATGTGAGAGTTCATAGAGTTAATTCTATGAAATTAATTATTAAAATTCATATTGATTCAGAAATCTTAGAAAGCATTTCATATTCATTGAGGCATAACTATATTTAAGAGCTATTTCTTATAGCACCAGTCACTGTAAAATGTCGGACTATAACATTCATTGCCCATTTTTCTAGTTCCAAAATATTTCAAAGTAATTTACTGTTTTGACCTGTTGCATACTTTTAAGTTTTAGGTAGAAGTAAGTAACTAAAAAAAAAAAAAATCTTTGTAAGTGATTTCCTAAGTTTTGCCACTAATAATGACCAGGCAAGGGGATGATAGCCGCAGCTCTGCAATAAAATGCATTTAGTTTTGAGAAACAATGACATAGATATTTTATCCTATTTTTTATGTAAAAGCTATTTAAGGCTACAAGTATATATATTTAAAACAACAGTTCAAAAAACAGAAAACACTGTTTTTTCTTTATATTTATTTATATTATTTTTCCCTATCACCATGATTTCACCAACGTATTTTTTTCTGTTTTGATGGAAACTGGAGGAAGAATATTTCCTCATAAGAATCACAGAAGGTATGATCCACCTCACTCAATTTTGGCATATAAATTCAGGCTACTAAGTTTACTGATTCATCAAGCTCCGTGTATATTCAGTGGAGGGAGCTAGGTAGCTCCATTTACAGTATAAAAAAGATAACTTTTCTCCTGAATGTCTTTCTCACTCCATTTACTAAAGTGGGGCTGGTTAATATTCCCTCATAAGAAGAACAGTTTACCATTTTTTAAATAAAACATTAACATTTCCCTCTAAAAGCATTTCTTTGTCATTAAGACCTTTTTAGAAGAATTTCCTTCTGAAATAAACAATTTGGCAGCCTGTCTTTATGCACATTTATTTTTTGTGGTCTGTTCTAAAAGTATTTAAAAAGCATGGAGACTGCTCACTGTCTTGAAGGACTTACATAAAGAAAATTAAAATGCTTTCATATATTTTCTGTATCTGTAGCTGATTTGATATATGATTACAGGCAAAAATTCCTTTTTCTTCTCTCTTTCTCCTGAAATGACTTGTATTCTACTTATCTGAAACTGTTCCAGAGATGAGTACAGGATTTCTGATATTACATACAAACCAAACAGAGGCACTCCTTATAACTCTGCTCTGTGAAATGGAGCCACTTATTTTACAGCAGAACATTCCTCTTTATTCTGTAATGTCTCTATAATGTTGCAATCTAGAATTTATTTTTTTATTTTAATCTTTCAGTTTCTGTTCGAGGCAGTAGATGTCATGTCTTAAGGTTCATGCTGCAGGATGTCAGCAGCACTGACACCTTTTTATGTAGAAGAAAGTCCAAATGTCACTTAAAAACATGTGGATGGTACATGGGGGAAACTTTTCTCTGTAGCTATAGCCAGGGCATTAGTTATCTTCCTCTGCATGGTATCTGCATTGTTGCATCCCATGGTTAGGAAGAGAGGTTCATGGGGATGGCAGTGTAGGCTGGCATGAACAGGTAAATAAAACAGAAAAAACCCTAAATTTTAAACTTCCTCTAAAGACCAGTTCTTCAAACTTCAGGCTGGGGCATAGAAGTCTGACATAAGTAAAGAAAGAACAAATTAAATCATCTATGGGATTAGGGTTTTGCTTTTTGAATGTTAAAGAAGATACTCTTTTTGGAGACCTTGTAAGTTCTGAGGTTATCTGGAAAGGAGGGGAAGAAAGTTGACAGTGATAAACTGGGAAAACAAAGCTTTTCCAGTATTTTCCATTAAAGAAACAGACCCTAGATATAATTCTATTTCAGTGTCATCAGCTGCGTTAAGTTGCCAAGTAGTATTTTAGTTTTTCTGCATTTTCTGAGCTCTCAGCACTGATGCTTCTGGATGGTTGGAATAGATGACCTTGCATTAGCTGCCAAGACATCAGTAAAGTGCTCATCTGATAGCAAATATAGCATCACACCCACCACAGAGGGGGCTTAAACAGTAAAAAGAGCATAGACATCTTTGGGTTGATATATGATACATTATTCTAGAAATAGGACAAGTTCTTGTCAACAGACATTACACTACCACATTCAGCTCTATCAAAGAGGCTTTAGAATTGGTGGGAAGATGATTTTTTGAAATAAATCTACAGTGTGACCCACCTAAATCGTATTAAGTATTGGAAGAATAAGGAAGAAAAGTACAATTTTAATTAGTTCCATGTGTAAGCCATTCACTGTATAGGAAATGAGAATTTTAGAACTTTAAATATTTTTTTTAATTATTTGTTTAGGAGTCAAAATAAGAAAAAAAGTTATCACTTGCATGACTAAGTGATGTGTTCCAAGGGAGAAAAAGGCAGTATGACCCAGTAAGCAAATTACAGGCTGAATCATATTCTAGTTTATTTTTTATTATATTTTAATGTCAACTTGTAATGTTTTCACAGGTGTTAAAGCCTAGGCTTTGGGGGTTTCTTTTACTTTTAGAGATGAACTGAATTTTCAGAAGAAAAATTATTTATTTGGAAGAGTTGTGGTAGATTCTTTCAATTTCTTGTTCTTCTTTGAAGATAAAGGTCATGACAGGGAGAAAGAATTTTAAGCAGATTTGATTGTTCATATAGAAATACAAATAACTTCTCTTTGGTTTAAGCCCCATTTTAAGGAAAACGACATGGGATAGATCAAAACTGGGAGAAGGCAGAACACATAAGGAGGCTCTTTATGCAGTACACCTTAGTCATCTACCTTTACTAGTTTTACTGCCATTTAAAATGTTTCAGGCTAGTGACGTCTTTATTCTGGGCTACACTTTCATTATTTTGACTTCTACCTCCACATGCACAGCCCTAAACTATTCATGGTGTTCAGTTGTCATGCTTGTAACCTCATGCAAATGGTCTGCTCAAAACAACTTATAAGGAGGAACACTTGTTGCAATGCATTTCTTTGTGTGGTGAAAGGGTTAACCTTGACAGGCCTGAAGTGCAATAGTTCAACATTAGGTGTCAAGATATAATATAATGTACATAGTTCTTGATTTCACATATGTACAGATTATTTCTCAATGTATTGTATTCTTTTTCTGTGTTTAGTCTTGATCAGTGATATAAAGCAATAGTTCCCAAGTGCTGAGCTGTTACTAAAGGAAATAGCATGATGTGTATAGGCATATATATGGTTTATATGTATAAAAATAGATATGGTTTATATAAGTAAAGTATATGTAGCAGCGATTGCAATTCTCAATGAAGATCGTGGCTTGAAATTGAATTAGATATAAATTACTGGAGAAGTTTGATTCCATCACAGAACACCTTCAAAATAATAATAAAAATATTCCAATTGCCTTTTAAATGTGTTTTCGAACAGCCGTGGTGAACCCACTTTTTGTTTCTAATAGCAGCAGAATGACAGTCATGATACTTCATTAGAAATAATGTAATAATAAGGATTTTTTTTCAGTATCAGGACATTCCATAAATTCTGGCATGTGACATGATATTCCAGCGTATGAACTTATTTACAAGACTCTAGTTGTTCTTTTAAC
Source organism: Anarhynchus alexandrinus (assembly GCA_008711295.1). Lineage (NCBI taxonomy): Eukaryota > Metazoa > Chordata > Aves > Charadriiformes > Charadriidae > Anarhynchus > Anarhynchus alexandrinus. The sequence continues at coordinate 219,062 of VUYV01000554.1, forward strand.
CGTAGCAATATCATTACTCTTCCTGTCTTTCATGCAGGTGTTCATAACCTACACTAAATCCAAATTTCTTACCAGGATATAAGGATATTTCAGAAATTTATTGACAAAAGGGGAAAACAAAAAAAGAAAATGAACACACAGGAGAAATGTTTGTGTCAAAAATATTGCTATATGATCTGGAAAATTTAATCAATTTTTATTCACTCACAGTAATTAGACACAACCTGTAATAATAGGGAGAAATATTTATCAGAAACTGAAGCTGTTTGTTAATTATGAACCATTGGAACTTTTTATATTTCAGCAAAAGCTTTTACATTATCTTCAGTTTGCAAGACTAATGCTAATTACTGTACAGCTTAATAGCTATCAAGTATGTGCTACATTCAGTATAAGTGAGGGGAAATTAGTCTCATATTTAATAAATAAACCACATTGTTCATAGACTGCTTTTAACTCCTACATACCTACATGGCACTCAGAACACCCATTATAACGTCTTTTGCATTTATAAGGTTGAGAAAATACACATATCATAATGTCATAAGGCAAAGTAAAGTGACCGTGGCTCAAGGCATATAAAACTGTAAGCCCTGTAACAGGCAGTGGACAGGCTCTTACTAGTCTGACTGGCAGCTGCTCATGTACTGTTTATGCTCTCAGTAATTTAATTCTGACAAGTGCTACTGTCATCCTTAGGATGGCAGATAGACAACTGCAGTAGTAAGGAAACTTACGTATATGTAAGAAACTTAGTTATGATCCTTGTTATTCCTTTGGCTCTTTTTCATTATGAATCAGGACGTTATTTTTAAAGCGTGCAGGTTCCCAGCTGTCATGCACAGGTATCCTTGGGCTTGTTCTATCACATTCCAAAAACACCTCAAGTTCCTATAGGAGCAAGTAATAGAAACCAGCCTTCTCTCTTTGGATAATTGACTGTAGCAGTGAGAACCATCCTTGAATACCAGTTTTCTAATCCATAAAGTAATGGCCATGATACGTTCTGGGGGTGAGAGGATGAGAGAAAAGAGGGAGTGTGAAGTGACAAGTCAGGGAACTGATTTAAAAAAAAAAAAAAGCAAAAAAACAGACTGTGTGTTTATGTGAGAAAGAAATAATTTTTATATTTTTGTGTCTGCAATTAAATATATATGACAAGTATCAGCTGATAGTAATTTCTCTGCTCCACACAGCAGTCCAAATTTTATCATTTTAGGCTGTATTTTAGTCACTGTCGCCCATGCAGAGGGGGAAGGGGTAAGAAGTAATGTTTTCACAAGTAAAGTGAGTCCTCAGGTTCCCTCAAAACCACAAATAACAAACAGTCATCTGATTATTGCATAACACCTTGCCTTGGGGCAACGTTAGGTTGTATAGATAATTTCACTGTGCTTTTCTATGTCTTAATATTTTTGGAATCTTTAAGTACTCTTTTTTACAGTTTAATTTGTGGATAATTATAACATAGTGCAATAATGCTTTTGGGGGATATAGTTGTTTTGTTGTTTTTATTTTTAAATATGAATTATTTACATTGTTTGATACAGGCTCTTACACTTAAATCTTCTACAATAGAGATTTTCTTTCTCTGCATTTTTTTTCTTCCTGTCTGCTCTTCCTCTGAGAACACAGAGGTCGGCATTATTTTTTCCTCCAGAGCTTTTTTTTTTTGTTTCTCTTTTCCCATTATTGCCTGACTTGAACATGTTTTTGCTCCTCTGGGCTTCTGTAACAACAAGCCTACAGGCTTGCTGTAGAACACTTAGCCTCTGAATCTGACCTTTCACACACGGGATGAATTTCTTATAAGAACTTTCTCTTCTAACAGGGATAGTCAGTCAGGTACAGAATTATAACTTATGTTGAAAAAAAAAATACTTCAGTCTACCTTTTTTTTCTTGACTAAAGCAGGCTGTTGTGTTTATCTCAGTGGGATTTAATACCAGTGGGAAGATTGCAAGTCTTAACATTTGTGCACCACTTTCAAATAGACCACTTGGGGAATAAAGTTTAAAAAAAAAAAAAAGGAAAAGTTGTATCTGGAACGTAATCAAAGGATGGTTCTATGTAAGAAAGAATTGTAAGGTTTTTTTCTTACTGGGCATGCATGATACAAAAACATGGAAGCTACATGCAATCAGACAAATTGTTATATGCCTGCTACTATAATAATGTGTTTTAAACATCTCTGTATTGATTGTATGGTCTGTTCACTAAGTAAAATGTGGGGGTTTTTGGTGGAGTTTGGGAAGGAAATGTTTCTTTCCTCTCAGCCATAGAGAATAGAATCCATGTAAATAAAACAGAACAAGTTTTATTCTGTGAGAAGTGTCAGGGTTCAGATTTTGTGCCTAAGGCTCTTTCTTCAAATCCAACGTGATCTCACCCAAACTGTGTATGGGAGACAATCTCCAGCCTCTCCTGAACCCTGAAACTTATCTATGTGCTGGCAGACCGCTAGCCGGCACAAACCTAAACTGTGCTTCCCGACAGTTAAAGAATACACACAACCACAGGCCCGTGCTTGAGACAAATGTTCTGACTTTTCTAGGTTTTCCAGCATGGGCATCATTCATCAGACTGTAAACGGACCCCACCCTTTAAACAAAAGCACAGCAGCTAGTACTGGAGCACTGCTTCATGTTAAATGTTTTTCAATGTTAGGGGGAAAAAAGACTATAAGCTGCAAGAAGATTCTCACCAGCAAGGAGGAAGCCTTGAGTAACGTTGCTGTGATTCCCTCTGCAATGGGAAGGCTTCTCTTCCCCTTTAGGGAGACTTTGTAGTACAGCACAGGGGATTAGGACACTGCTTTTACTGAAGTCCACTTGGAAACTTTGTCTGCTTAGTATGATGTAATATGTTAGAAAAACACTAAAAATAGTCCTTAACACTGTGCTTTTCTTGGGTATCTGGTAATACAATAGTGCATGGCAGCTGCTGCCCAAAAATCAAGAATATTGTTAAGAAATATGGTGTCTCTTAAGGAATATCTGGAGCCTTGACATTGCCATTATGATCCATGGTTGAGAAAAGAGTTCTATATTTTCCCACTACAGTGACCAGATCCTTCAGAGAAGGACAATTGTTTTCTGTAATAACAGGAGAAAGAACCACAAAGACACTGCAAGTTTTAAAATGAGGGCTGTAGCCCTGCAGGGGGAATAATGAAAAAGGAGATTGACTCTGTGACTCTGTGGTGTAATGCATAGGACCACTAGCTAGGAAGATCTGTATTCCAGTTTTTGCTTCCCTGAAGTGTCACTGGACAGATATTGAAGGAAATAAAGAAATATGCAAAAGTGAAGAAATGCCTGTCGTTTCCCACCAATATGCAAATATGTAGTAATTTAGATGAAAGCAATGGATTTACACAAATTATAACCAAAGATGGTAAGACTAAAAGCAAATTTCATGGTTTTGCCAAGTGTATCTTTTTGTTCCTTTCCTCAGATGATGATGTTTCAGAGTATCTTCTATTGAAAAAAGCAATATACTTGACTGAATCTAATGGTAGTTCAAACACATACACTCCACTTGGTCTAGAAACTTTGCATTTATTGGCTTGCGAGGCATTTGTGACAAGATTGAGGTTGTTTAAAAAAGGAAAAAAATCATATCATAAACCAGCAATGTCACTGTAACTTAAATAATGTAGGACGTGTTATCACATGACAAACTATCATGAGTTGAGGGACTGAGGCACAGAAGTAAAAAGTTCACTTACAGCTATTTTCGTATCTCTATGTGTGTCATTGGCAATATGGATGATTATGTCTCTGTCAAAGAGAAGTTTATTGTTTTCTCTGCAAAGTTATTCCATCTTTGAGGTTAAAATATATTAGCTTCATCTTTAGTTGAGATTTTTCAAGTGTTTTAGAATATTATTTTGCCAAATAAAATTCCCACTATTCTGAAAAGGGCACAGATTTCTAAATAAACAGTAGGGTTAAACTTCAAATTTGCTTACCCCTTTTTTAGTATATTTGAATGCTTAAACAATTTAAGAGTTTAAAAGAGCCAAAACCCCCACCAAAAAACCTTGAAAAGGAAGTGTGTCCCAATTGTGGTTGCAACTACTGAGAACTATGAGATGTAGATTATTCTCAGCAGCCACACTGAGAACTTTAAACACAGTTTAAACATTAGTTATCAAACAGGCATTTCTGACATGACACTACGACTCATTTCATAATGCAGTCCCCAAGGCTGTGTAATTAGATCCTCAGGTGGCAACAGTAATGTGCTCCAATGATGTGAAAATACTTGCTGTTAACGTACATTTGTTTAAGATCTGACAGTCAACCAAAATACAAAATCTCTTCGAGGAGGTCAAGACTGAAAGATGACAGAGTTCTGAATCCTTCCTTAGAGCAAATATATATATTATAGTTGGAAACAGGGACAGTATTTGTGCTGTTTAATTTTTTCGTGTGCGTGTGGAGATTAGGATTCCCAGAAACAGTTGATAAGAAAAATAAATACTGAGGTTGTTTCTATATAATTATAGAATGCAAAACCATAAAAGAACATTGGTACTTTGCCAATTAGAAAAGTAAAACATTTAAAGACAGATAAACTTAGAGAAAGAGCTATTCTTAAAGTTACTAGCAAAGACTCCCCATTTAAGATAAAATCCCCACAATTAAAAATTAAGATTTTATCATAATTTTTACTTAATTAATAGGCCAAACAATTCACATTATCCATATCCCAGGTGAATGCTTATACCCAGCCTACAGGGTGTAAAATCAGCACCTCCTTCAGTTTTGTGTATTACGTGACATATTAAAATCATGTTTGATCTAAGATCACCTACTACATCAGCTCCCATAGATACGATTTAAGCTATTCAATAGACAGGTACTTAAGAAACCTGCCATCACCTTGAATATCAAACAATTTTGATTGAGATTTTGAAAATCAACAATTTGGATTTTTTACCTACGATGCCAACAAAGTGCATTATCTCCTCTTGGAGATCCAAGAGGATCCTTATACTTATACATACCTCCTTATACTTACCCATTAACAGGTATAGGAATCCTTCTCAAGGTCACAATGTAATTTCACAACAAATTCACATACTGTGAATAGATTATGTGTTTAAATGTGTATATGGATATATTTCTTCTCTAAGAGGTACTGATTGCTAATATTGCTAATATTGCTAATATTGCTGATATTGTTAATATTACAACCATAGTATAAGGAGCACTAAATATCTCTGGTCCATAAAGTAACTGCAATAAGAAAAAGTCCTATGTTGACTCAGAGGAAATCACAGTCTCTGTTGTATTACTTAGCCTTTTTCGTTCTTTATCCGTGATTCTGTTTTTTTCAGGTACAGATTTTTTTCTTTTCCACAGTTTAATGCCATTTTGTGATCTCTCCATAACAATGTACCAAAGTGCAGTGCAGATTCTGATTTATTTAAATAAACTCAAGATCCCTTTATCAAGCTGTTGGTGTGACCATTATTCCTACTCTGCCTTAAAATTACTCAAGAAATGTTCTGTGGTCAATTATTTAATTACGCCAAATCAAAAGCTTTTAAAATGCAAGTTAACAATCCACACACTGTATTGTTTTCTCCAAATCAGAACAACATACTCAGATATCCCTTCATAGACCACTTCAGATTTGGATTCCCACAGACTTCAACATTACTGTTCAGCATCTCCTGTTTCAAACTGCTTAACAGAATTGTTCTTACCGTGTTCAACTTGAGGGAATGATACACTTCCATACTGGGTAAAGCCTTTCTATATAATATTTGAATAGAATATTTCTTGCAAGAAATATGAAACATTTAGGGTTTATTGCTGATGAAATGCAGCAAATACATATATTGTAAGCATTTGCTTTTTAAGGATTTGGAGTCAGGGATGTAAGCATCTTCAATATGAAATCTGTTGCATGCTTGGTATCACTAGTATACAACGTTCATTGCCCTGGCTTCATTTTCCGTTTCATTAGATTACAGGATTTTTCACTGAAGAGTAGAGATATTAAAGCATTGTATTAGCAGCATAAAAGAGAAAAAGATTTAGTATCTGCATGAGGTTGAACTCATTATTTTAATTGATTCAACTTCCAATAATGTTGTCATAGTCGAAATCTAAATACTTTAAAATTCTCCCAGAACATGCAAGGGAAAAAACGTATTTATTTCTACTAAGAAAAAGAAGGTAAAATGAGAATATCCAAAGAAGACTTCCTGAGCAATTTCTGAGTCAGAATAAATCACCTAAATCCATATTCAATCATCTAAATCCATATTCTGGATCAAGCAGTGATATAACACTGCTTCAACCAAGTATTGGTGCTGAGTAGAAAAATTGACATGGGATTCTGATTAGCAGGACCTGTCATTATTATTATTTTTTTCTCTCCAGGATGCATATGAAAGTGGAATCTTCTGCTTGAAATAAGGAAATGAATGCTTCAAGGGTGACTGAGACTCCATACCATAAATAATCCAAATTCATATGTCAATATAAGTTATAGCTCTCTATCAAAATACAGGATATAAAATGCACATTTGGTCAAAAATATCATTGAAGCATATTTAAATTTTATGCACAATAATGTTCTCATATCACTATATACTTGAAAATCTTTTAAAAAATACAGAATGTACGATGAGTGTACGTTTAGGATTTTGAATCTGCAAAAATCTATAAAAAATAAATTGTTAGGCAAACTTTTAATTTGCATCTGTATTTTAAAAGAAAACTGATATAACTCCCACTTTCACTTGACATAAAAACATTGGCATGACCTTTCTTTCTGGGTTAAGTTTGATAATGCATTCTAAAATACCATTATTTTCCAGATGGCCAGAATAATATCAAAGATATAGGGTGCAAAGCTGTTTAGAGAATTCTTGATTCCACCTGAGAAGATGAGAGAGCAGGCAGCTGACATTTCCAATGCCTTGATAACATCTGTTTTTTTCCACAGTATCATTTCACTAGGCTTTCATTTTTTTACCCCACTGCTACCAACTTCTCAATTCTTTAAAAAGAAGAATCTGCGATATGCATTTTCCGCCCAGATTGTGTGATGTTATCCTCAATTTCTGCAGTAATTTAGCACTAGTCCCTGACATTTATTAAATTCCTGTTACTGATGGATTTGTTTAGTTTCTAGAAAATAGGTTTCACTTTTTTTTTAGTCTTCTACAGGGATGACAGTATTGCTTTTGTTCTTTAAACTACCTTGTTTCAAGCTTCTGTTTAAGCTATTTCCTTACTTGTAAATCATCAGTTTATGGAATAAAGGGCAATACAGTATGAACTCTTTGATTTGGTAGAGAGAAAGGCAGTGAAACAAAATATTGCATTTCAAAGTCATATTCATTTTAACATTTTCTTTGTGGTTTTCCACGATCTTCATATTTATGTAGTAATCGGGTGATCAAACTCCCCCAGGTTTTCTACTGCAACTCAAGCTCTTTGAAAAACAGACACATAGGAGATGATTCTTCTCACCTGACTTTAGGCACCTGAAACCTAGATAGCTTAGAGAAATATGTTGGACTGTGCAAGTCTCTCTGTTTAATCCACTGAGAAGAAAAAGGTTTCTTTGCAGAGATGCCTTCCTGAACACTTATTTGGGGATGAAAAAATTAACCCTTTCTAGAGGTATGCCTTTTCTCCACTTGCTAAGAAGGGAATCTGGTATTTCCAGCTCAAAAGCAAATGTCTGACTTAGAATATTTCTCAAGTAGTTTAGCTTTATGTTTGTGCTTTTCAATTCTTCAGCTTAATTTTTTGGCGTTTTATTTAAATTTCTAAGCTGTTTGTAGCTGCAGCTGATATGTATTATGTGCAGCTGAGGTTTTCATACGTACCTTTTAAGAGTAAAACTAGTTATAATATGTGAGATCAACTTCATTGCCAGTTTGATTTTTAAAAGCCTGTTCAGAAGAAAAATTTTTCAATGATTGCTATATTTCAATTTTTTTCTTCAGTGAATTATTGTTATGGTCATTAGCAAAGGCATTTCTTGATTCATATCCACTCTTCTTTGGTTTTAATTTTTATTTATGTAATCAGTTTTTTTGTTATGTTTTATTAGAGACATGTAATACATAAAATAATATACGTAATTTGATAGCATCATAATCTGAGTGAATGATGATTAAAGAAGTTGTAATGCATAAAATCATATGTAATGTGAAATAGCATAATTAGTGAAGTTGTAGTTGTTAATCTGTTACATATCTGAAAAGAACTTTTTGTACATCCATGTGTTTGGTACCCTTGAAATCCCAGCACCAAGCAATAAGCACAAGAATTTAGGTGGAATTGATACCAGCTGAACCGTAGATCTTTATATTGTTTGTTCTCGTATCTGCTCTGGGACCTCATCACCCCTTCACTACCTGTTTGCAATAGGGGAGCGTGGTACAGTGCTGTAAACTACTTATTTTCTTTGCTGCCTTTTCCCTTTTTCCTGAAATGTTTCAAGCAGAAAGCTAGTCCCAGTCAGAATGTCCTTTTCCTTAAAAATCAGTAGGAAATGTCTCTAAAGCAGATCCTTTCTTTCTGGCTTTGTGTTTCAGAACTGTGTCAAGTGGACTGGTAATTAACAGAAGTCAAGAATTGTTGAGTTATGGGAGACAGAGATGTGGATGAGAAAATAAGGGACCAAGAAAATAATCAAAAGTTTAGGATTATTCCTGATTTTACCATCTAAACAGTTGATTACAGATCAGAAAATGAATAGAATTACTAGACAATGAATAAAGATTTTTTTTTGTGTGTGTGTACCTTGATCTAGATGTTTTATTACTAGATATAATTAACTGACTTCAGTTTGTGTGAGATTCTTTTTCTATGCCATAAGGGAAATAATGCAGACATACATGTTGGCTATCATTTCCCAGTGTGTGGCATGGAGAGGATGAGTCTTCTCTTGTTTTTGAGAAGAACCAATTTATTTTTAGGTTTTTAAACAGAAGAATTAAGAAATAGAGAGTGAGGCTTTAGAGAAATACTGAGTGAGTGGGCAGCAAATCTGGAATGAAGGACCCAAAATCACTCATTAATCAACAAACTAGACCTAATATTTTGAGTTGAGTGATGTCTTTTGAATCACTGTCTGACTGGTAATATTAAAGCTCATTTTTCAACCAAGAAAGGACAGAGAACATGAATACCTAAGGTGATTCCATTTATATGTTATAAATAATTTGAGCAAGTCTCTGAGTTGTTTATTGACATTTTTTTGAGAGCAAAGATGGAGAAAATTTTCATCTATGTCTCTTTAAACCATAAAAAAAACCAAACAAAAAAAACACCAAAACCAAGAACCCACTGTGCTTGCCTGAGTAGTTGCACTGACTTGATTTCTGATGTAAGGAAGCCAAAAGACACAGAAAACTTAAGAGCTAAACTCTCTAGTTAACCAATTTGCCAGAGACAACCAATCTGTATCATGTCAAGAGAAAACAGAGTGGAAATACAAGCTAAGGAATAGCAGGTGCAAAGATTTTAGATGATATGATGTGGCATAACAGGAGATAACCTACCTGTAAATCAAAAGAGATTTAAAATACAGATTCAGTTTTCTGCTTTTGTTATGAAAAATGCCTCTGTTTCTTACATCTGAGTATAAATTAAATGAGAAAATGAGAACAATTATATATCATTTTGTAACCGAATATATGTGCATATATACACACACACAGAAAGAAAGAAAAAAATTGATTGCTGTGATGAGAATGCTGAGAAGACAGGTAAGTAAAATTGCCTTTAAACTTTAAAATAAATCTCTGCTAAATTCATTCATTAACAGCACACTTCATGCCAACACTTAGTTCTTACATATTAAAAAGCATCAATATTGATACAAAATGTATCAAAGTGTCTTCAGCAAAGTGTCAACACAAAGTGTACAAAGTGTCTTCAACACTTATATTCTGAATTAGCTGTATGCATACAGCACCACATCACTGAGCCATGTACTGAAGCCACTGATGACTATGGTTCATGGTGGTCCTTAGTTGGTGAGATCAAGGTCATCAAGTTTGAGCACTCTTTGACAAGATAAGTCAGAAGCACAATGTCTTATTGTTTCTTTTACAATTTCCCTCACTTGTGCCTGATGAATCCATGCTATTTGCCACTCCCCTCCCCCCTCACACCCTCAGGGGGATATCATCTGCTCCTGATACTGCTTATTTGGGGATGCCTTTCCAGTTATCTTGGTGTAGGTGATAGGAAGCCCTGTGAATTTGCAGCCCTTTGTTCTTGTATTGATGATCAGAATACTGATAGGATGAGGGGGAATGGCTTCAAGCTGGAAGAAGGCAGATAGGAATTTTTTACTTTGAGGGTGATAAGGCACTGGAACAGGTTGCCCAGGGGAGTTGTTGAGGCCCCATCCCTGGGAATGATTAAGGCCAGGCTGGATGGGGCTTTGAGCAACCTGGTCGAGTGGGAGGTGTCCCTGCCTATGGCAGGGGAGTTGGAACTTGATGATCTTCAAGGTCACTTCCAACCTAAACTATTCTATGATTCTATTGTTCTCTGCAACTTTTTTTTACTTGGATGCCTCCTATGTGCAATTTGTCTTTTCCCCTTTGGTGTTCACATCATTCCCATACTTATGGAAAATGCTGAAGGATTGTGTCTGGCTATGCCCTCATCGTGTTACAAAATGTTTACATACTTTTGTTGGTTACATTATTTCACTATGCTTATATTTGGGTTAGTATTAATTATAACCTCATCAATAAATTTATAATTTCCAGCCTCTGTTTTGGCTACAATTAGTTGTAATAAACTGTCCCTATGCCTGCTGTTGAACATATAGGCTTCTCAAAACAAAACAAAAGCCTCTCCATTTTAGCTGTCCAAAGCGCACAGAGTTTCTCTGGCTGAGGAGTTTCAGCCAGTATCTCTCTAAACAGGGTTGGTAGAAACCTCCAACTTCTGGCCTTCTATCTTGTCGTAGTTCATACAGTTTAGCAGCACTATTCAAATCGATTTTCTCTTAGCAAAGATTATTTCTAGAATTTTGTCTAGACCATAGCAGAAATAGTAAGGAACAAACACACATGTGGATCGGAGGTGTACAGTTCAGATATGCTGAGGTCTTTGTGCCTTGAGGGTTTTTTTGCCAGGAAACCTTCAGTCTTGCTAGCTTGCTAAAATAAACCATCTCCATCTATGCTACTGTGACTTGCCTCCCATTCCTCCTGAATAAAAAGTAGATTATAACATCGGGGACACTTCAGCATCAAAAGCCAAGGAGATTAATGTCTTCACTGAAGAGTCTTGGCTGAGCAAAGGTGACTGCTGAATGAAAGGGATGCGACTGTTTGCAAATGGAAGGAGACTGAAATGGAATGGGGAAGCAGAAGTGGAAGTACAAATTAAACATATTATTTTGGCACAGACTTCTATTTGATGCTAATTTTCCTTTCAATTCTTGACACTGAACCAGCACCTAAAATCCATAAATCCAGTTCAGTACCTGTAGGGAAGCCATGTTCTGTGGGTTGTCGATCCACAGTAATTAGGTGTAGAGTGATGACATCAGCTACATTCTTCCTGTAATTTAAGGGAAACTGACATTGCTCAAATTATCCATTACCACTAAATCAAGTATTCATCTCTTTTTCTCCTATAATAGAGAGCTGCAAAATTGTTCTGGTTTCTCTGCACATGTTGGAGAATTAGTTTTCAAAATTATTCTCTAAATACTATGAGTAAAGCCAATTAATCTCTGGAATTCTTCACAAATTATTCACTTTAAGTATTTGCAGTCAGTGTTACATGTTCTTGGTGTCTGGTGACCAATTACATTTAATTGTTTCTGCTTCTGGCTGCTTTGTCTTATTTAGGTGAGAAGTAAATAATAAACAGTGAGTGAAAAATGCTATGTCCACATTAGAAAGCAATTTTGTACCATACAAGAGGCTCTTTAGATCAAAATACCGAAGGTAAAGCGACAACATTGACAATATATGTAATATTTTGTATGCAATATGCTTTGTTCTTCCTCCAGATTAGATTCAGTCTGTTCCCCCGGATAAATGTTCCTACCATCCTTATAATTTGAAGATGTGCAAATGGACAGATCACTGGTTCAAACCCTTAAATCTGCCCCAGCAGTTTGAGTGCATCTGGTGCATATCCAAGAGCAGATCTCAGGTTGTGGTTACCTTCAAAACCAGTCAAGTTCCTGTGAATGAACATCACTTTCAAACTGAATCAATGATCAAGGATGGCCAGAGGATTCACTCTGAAACCTCACTACTGCTCTTACCACGTGTGCTAATGCGGACACAGACACGCAGTTCTTGCTGTTATGTGAATAACTTTTGTCCGTAAATGTAAGTTATTACGTTTAGGAATGTAGTAACAAACCGTACAAAACTTAACCATTTCTCCAAACACATATCATTCTCATTCTTAGGGACTAAAAGGGGTGTGATCCAGGGTGAAGACAAAAACAACCTGCAATTCAAACAAGAACTCACAAATAATCTATTTTTGTAACTTTCCATCAGGCTTTTGTTGTTGTTGTTATATTTTGTCTATTTAAAAAAAAATGTAGTTTTATTACTTGTGGCATACCAATACCTAATTTAACTTCTCCTAATTTAATACAACTTCACGTCTTGACAGACTTTTATATTTTTAAATTCATATTTCCACTTAGTTTCCTTTAACTTGCAAATAACTGGGGCCTAAATAATACTTTAAACTGTAATGACTAGCACACGTAGCAGTCATTTAGTCAAAAATTGTAACTATGCCCTGAAAGATAAAATTAATTACCATCATAGACTACATTTCTTTTCAACTAGAGTCATGATTTATTGAGCTAAAGACACAGATGCATGCTTCTTTATGCAGCTTCTCAACAGTACTAATGAAATTACATTAGAAAAGCATCAATTACTTAACTATAGCACAGAACATACAGAGTACATCTAAAACAGAATTAGTTTTGCACCTCCTAAATTTCTTTTTATATCTAAATTAGCTTATTATATAAGCAGCATTCTAGTAGCATTGTTCCAGTGATTATCTATGAATTAATATATCATGCTGCAGCATGCAAGAAATAAAAAAATGCAGAAGTTTCAATAAAAGTAGGATAAAATTTTGTTTGCTTGGTTTTCTAAAAAAAAAAATGTAAAATATATCACATATTATTGTGATTGGGATAATGTAACTGTTAAAGATATGGATGCACTTGAGAAACTAGTCAGCATGAAAGCTTCCTGAGAGTATGTGTAAAATGCTTTACTGTATGAAGTTACATTTTTTTCTTTTTTTTTTTTTTTTTCTCTTGGTTTTTTGGTTTTTATT
>VUYV01000554.1:232597-341553 GCA_008711295.1 Anarhynchus alexandrinus
TTTTTTTTTTTTTTTCACTTGTGTTTATGGGTTTGATCCTTTTATGATTTTTTTTTTCCATTTTCTAGTCACAAGACTTATATTAATGGAATGGCCTTCTGATAAATAATGTTACACTTATGAGGTGTTTCAACTTAAGGCTAGAAACAATTGAGTTGCTAGTGATTTTAATGCCTGTGAAATGTTGGTTTAATTTAAAAACATGTAGATCTAGAAGCAAGAAATACCTCAGACTTTAGACATATCTAGGTTTCCTCCTACACTGAATGTGTTACGGATCATTCGTCACACTGCTGTGCAGCAGCTTGGTATGAGGCCCAGGCTGTGGATGCTCTTAGTCACCCCTGTTACTCTGCATCCCAACACAGGATCCAATGTGCAGCCTCTATTTAGGAGAAAGGACACAACCCTCAGAGCACTAGGCTGCACTGAAAGTAAGCATTTCCTAAAAAGCGGATATATTTGAATAGTCTGGAAGAATGATTTAGATATGTATTAATTAAATTCATTCACCTGTTAGTACAAAGATTATTTTCATCTTTCAAAGGTGGCAATCTTTTTATATGTTTTGTTGTATGGATTGTATGAGATAAGAAATACTATGCAATTCAAATAAGGCCAAAGGGAGTCAAGTTCCTGAGTCATAGTTCTTGTGTTATTGATTTCCTGTTTCTTAGGAGTCTCTTCATCACCCAGTCTCCTTTTTCCACCTGGAAATAAAGCCTACTTTATAAAGAACAACAACAACAACAACAACAAACAAAAAAGAAGAGTCCAAATTATTTTCTGCCTTGGAAACACAGGAGCAGTCACAAACCCGTAAAACACGGGCTGTTATAAAAAGAATATTGTGCTTCCTTTTTCAGCCATTAATGGGATTTTGCTTCCTCATGTTCTTTGTTTGGCAAACAAAATTGTGGTACGGCAAAAGTGGTACTGAATAAGGAGCACCGAATATACAGACAGTATGGCTCCAGCGTTCCCACTGTCCCTTCCAAGTGCTTCCATTACTAACGTGCTGCCTCTAGAAGCAAGAGGAAAAATGTCATCAATATCTACCAAATTTTTTCACTGAAGATTTGGGTGTAAAATACATGCTCTTAAAGGGAAGAAGGTGTTTCACAGGAAAACATGGTATTTCCTCTGGAACAGAAATGAATGTTTGTTGGGTTTTTTTTTTGCCAGCTCTCCTGCAAGTGATGCAGAGGAATCAATCTTCCATTGTTTTTTGCCAGCTTCATGCTAGCTTTAACCTTGCTTAGCCTTAGTTCTGTATCATATTTTGCTGCATCAGCCCAGGTGGTCCTGCCTGCCAGGCTGTACTGCTGCAGGTGTAAAACTTCTTGATACTGTTGGGGAAATCCATGCCTCCTAACTGAAGCCATTTATAAGTTTGACAGCTGGTTCAAACTCTCATCATAGTAATTGCAGAAAGGGAGAGAGAGAACAAAGCATCTCTAATTCATGCTATTCAACAATAGGTGTCTCTGAGAGAAGACATGAACCAGCCTTTGGAAGAGCCCCCTCCACACACTATCAAGGAAGCCTAGATGATTACATTAGACAAAATTCCGAGCTTTTACAAGGTTACAGTAAATGAGTTGGAGCTCGCGTTTTATGCCAAAGCTATCATAACTTTCTCTATTCCTTATTCTAACACTTTCCATGCCTCTTCAGTATTTATTGCTATCATTCTTAAAACTCTCTCTCCCCTTTTGCTATCTCCGTATCTCTCCTTCATCAGCTTTCTTCATTCTCCCCCTCACCATTCAAACAGGTGTTTAACAAATGCTGACTTTTGTTTCTAACAAAATGTCTGCCTCCTCTGTTCCTTGAAAAGTTTTCCAAATGCTGTAACAGTTAGTCTAGTTCTTCCTTGCAATGTCGCAATCTGAAATCACTTTGATAACCTATGATAACAATTGATGATAACAATTCTATAATGATAGTAACAATTTCTATATGAAACCTGATGATAACAGTTCTGTAATACTTCCTTCTGTAATTAATTTAATTCTTCATTACACTGCTATTGGAACTGGAAAACACTCTGTCTTTCTGGTCTCAGGAACTCTTCAATTTGACTTAGTGACCTGAATAATATTTTAATATATTGAATATAAACATGCAAAAACTATATGTTTATTGAATAGCATTTTCCCTACAACATTTTTAGAATAAATGGTGGCATAAATGCATTGACAGCAACTGATCTCAGAGGATGAAGTATGCATCCCTAATAAGCTCTTTACTCATGTTAAAGGAGAGTGAATGACAGGGAGTGCAAGATCTTATCTAAAAGGCAAAACACATTACAGTGCATAATAATGCACATAACAGGTCTGCTCAGATACGAGCTATGGAAAAATGGAAGAAATCACTACAATAACATGCCTGAAGACAGAGGACTTAGTCTAGTTATGGGTGAGTGTGCTGTTGAGATCAATTAGATCACGTAACTCCTGCAGACAGTGAGAATAGCAGTAATAAAACCTAAAGCAAAGAACATATTGCACAGTGTGCTGACAAGGTCAAATTGATAGTAATGATGTGTGATGGCAGCACTGCAATAAGGTTGTCTAATACTGTATGCATCTGATATTGGTTTTCATTACCTACACCCTGGAGTACAGTCAGAAGTTCACTAAAATGATAGTGATTACCCAAAGGGCAAAGGCAAATAAGACAAGCAGTTCAGTACTTGTGCATCCTCCAAACTGCATGAAGGCAGACAAAATTATACCTGATGCTAGATCTACAAAGCTTACTACCACTGGGATCAAGTCAAGTTTATACTGCCTTTTATTCATTTTTAAACTGATGTGGTGCTTTAAAGCGTATGCTTAGTGAGTTTATTAAGACAGTCTATCAGAGATCGTGATAGCTCTCTTCAGAACAAGTCTACAATCTACATTATAAGTATGTACTGTAAATCAGTCTGTAATGCATAGCAGATACAAGATGTACTGTTGTTCTGGAAGCTCATGCTTCAAGTTAATACTTAGTGGACACTTAAAAGCTTGGGGCTGTGCCTAGTTTTAATAAACCTCAAATGTTTGGTTGAGTGTCTAGTGCTTTTGTAATACAGCTTCTTTGTCATTCTTCAAAAAACAAACTAAACCAAATCGAACAAAAAACTATCCTATGCTTTACATCCAATAAAATACCTTCCACCACTACCTGAAATTCTTCAATATCATTTCTTTGCTTCTTTCTTACAAAAGAAGTGATTTAAATGTAAGTAGCTTTAGTCTCTACTGAATAAGATACGCTCATAGGCAGAAAGGTTAATGAAAAGTGGGGTGTCCTTTGGAAGGGAATATCAAACATTGCAAAGAAAAGCATCTGGGAAGTTACTTCTGGTCTTATCTGATGTTCTCACGGCCCATGCAAAATGTGAATAGTTGAATAAAATTAAACAGAGGGATTTTCCATGGGATACTTCTCTGTCTCATTTAGGCATTTATAAAAATAGTGGATTTTGCAATGTGATCATGTACAATGTTCCCCCCCCCAAAAAAAAAAAATAATCTCAAGCCTGAAAATTTTGGGGTGACATTTTTGAATGAGATGAACAGAGCTGAGCATTCGGAAAATGGGAACTTGTGAACTTGGCTGCTTTTGACTTTCCTCCTCATTCTAACATTGACATGAACACCTGCTCTTTCCCTAACTACATGACATTTCCTGGGTGTTGTGACTCTTCTCTTTTGCAGTGTTAAATATTCAAGGAATCAAGGCTGGCATAACAGGATTTCAAAGAACTTTGTTAATCAGCTATGTGCCCATACTCTGAATCTTCCTGCCCTTGCACATGACACTGCTTTGAATTTTTGTATGGCTTCTCTGACACTGTTTAGAGGTGTTTTGTGGCTGTGACTTCTACAGCTCTGAAGAGGTAAGGGGAAAGGGGTGTCAGGTAGGAGAAAGCCTCCTGTGAGGAAGGGGCTGCATGCTGACTCCGAATCAGACTCGGTGGAGATGGGTATGGACAACAGGGAAATGGTGCCCATGGCATTTGGATCACCCAGATCAGCCACCTCAGGTATTCAATTGTTGCTGAAGGAAAGTATAGCAGTGTGGGTCCTGCATGTTTCAAACCCTAATTTAATATTTTTAATAAAGGCTTCTCTGTATCAGATGCAGAATGCATACAGACTGGAGGTTTCTGGAGAGTTGGTCTTTAAACCATGCAAGCATATGCCACTTCTCTCTACTTAACAATGGCCCCATTTCTGCCCCTCAACAATCTCTTACAATGCAGCCCTACCATGGCTGTAACTGTAGTGTCATCTCCTACCATCATAATCATAACTCTGTGTTCCTGTCCATCTCCTGTCCCTTGCCTCCTTCAAAAACTTATTTTAAAAAGTGTGCGGGCTTTCTCTCTTCAGTCATTACTTAATTGGGGAATTATATTCTGCTTAGAGAGAGGTATAGGCATTCAGGAAGGCCAGTCTCGTTGACATGTTGCATGTTCTGTCTTAAACGTGCTTGATATGCTCTCTGAATACTGATTACATTTGTATTTTGCCTGGTATTTTAAGCTCTTATTTTGTCTCCCTTTTTCCTCCCAAAGGCCTGGGTTTCTTACAGAACTTGGTGGGGAAAAACAACAACAACAAAAGCCTGGAAAATCCCACAGTAACTTGTCCCTGTAAATAAGGGCCTAACTGCCACTTTCGCATCTGCAAATGTTTCTCACAGCTGATGTAAGTTAATAACCCTTCTTAAAAAGTTTCCAAACTCATAAGTGCATAAAAACATCTTTAAAAAATCTTAGCACCAATTTGTCAATATTGCTTTTTAACCTACGCATGTTTTCTGTAGAAAATTATACATACTGCACTTTTATTACTAAGCATAACAGGGTTTTTTGCCCTAGGTTTTCTTTCTAAAAGGAAGAAAGCCGCTTTCTTAATACGTGCCTTTTATTATTTTATTCCTTTTCAACTTTACTGTAAATAGCTGAAGTCATTACCTACGCAGATGCAACATTTTGGAAGTTTGCTAATATCAGTTTATTATCAACAGAGTACTATCCTAACATCTTCTTTTACATACATTATGCACCTTCGATCAAACAAAAAGCCTAAAGAAGATTTTTCAGTGCTTCAATTATTCTATACACTTTCCTTGTAACAGCAGGTATGATTATGACTAATGTAGCCTGCATCAAGATGACTTCCCTAAAATGCTGAGATTAAAAAGGAGAAACAAAAACACATTCATTATGTTGCAGCTCTGAGGTTTTGCGCTGAATAAGAAAACATATATATGTAAGCAGTATTACAATGGTTGTAATTAGTTCTGCAGTAAGAAATGTATTAAAATTTACTGTTCTTTATCAGCTGGGAAATCCTTTCTACTGAAGCATTGTATGTGCTTCTGTGAAGAACAGAACAAGAGAGACTCCTGCTGGCTCAAACTAGACAAAAATTAATACTTTTTTGCTAATTTTCTTTTTTTCCATTCTTTTTGTACTTACCATTACTCATCTGTTCTGTAGTAACACCCAAAGGCTCTGAAAATGAGTGGATGTACTAGGCACTCTGCTGCAGTTCAGAAGAGCTGACTATTAGACATTTTTCAAAATTTCTGAGACAAACAGGTAGAAAGAAGGAGGGCAGAAGTTGAGGACACATACATACAATCACATAAACTACCACATAGTAGCTTATGTCACCCTAAAATGTCTGTAGTGAACTATGAAGCTACTTATTCAGTACATGCTACTGTTAGTGTAGAAAGTGACGGTTTGGTGCAAATATTTATGTATGTATATATATCCTATCCCTAAGTAAACTAAATCAAATCATCAAGATATGCACAGTTTACGAAAATTTATTGTTCGGCTAAATTTTAGCCTCAGGCTAAATTCTAACTTACTGTGAAAACTCATTAGGAGTAACAATGACATTATCACGTACTACTTTTTTTTTTTTCTCACAGCACATTTGCTTTATTCTGTGCAGAGGATGATGACCACTGCTCAGAGAATGAAGCAACAGCAGCTCAATATTCCCTGCTCCTCCTGCAATATGTCCTTACATACTATGCAAACCTGCAATGAATAAGGAATTATTCATTTCCTCTTGGGCATTTTTATAGTTCCCACCTCTGTATCTGAGGGCTAGATTCTTAAAAGGATTTAAGGGCTGGATAGGCAAAGCTATTTAGTATCAAAGTCCAAGTTAATGTAGTGAGAACTACACACTGCACAGGAATACTGTTGTGTCTTTGAGGACTACAGTGCAGGAATGTGAATGTCCACCAGCGTAGCCTATACTGCACCACAGAGGCAGCGCAAAGACACCTATTCAAGCCCCAAATCCCCAAATAAAGGAGCAAACTGTCAAACAAAGAAAGTAGCTGCACTCCACAAAATACTGAAAAAGGTAGTCCACCTAAGCCACTAATTCCTGGTTCTCAGAAGGAGAAGTGATCTCAGTAACTCTTGCTTTTGGAGGTAATAAGTGGTTTTGCCCCTTGCCGCGTTTTGTACACTACAAAGAGATACCAAAATCTCAAGCCATTTGCTCAGTTGCCATACAACCTTAGAAGTGTCTAACATTCACCGGTAATATTTTTTGGGGGTGTCTAAGTATCTGCATCAAATTACTGTGTTTTGTCAACTTCTCAGCCACCACTGGAATTTAATATTAATGATTTTACCCATTATGTCACCTAGGGTGAAAAATAGGTTTTCTCAGAGATGGTTAACCTCACAGAAAATACAGCTGGGAGAACAGTAACATTTTCTTTTATTGAATAAATTAGTAGTTAGGAATACTTCTGGGAAATGCAACATTCTCATTAAAAACCCTTCTCTTTAAGGGGACTTGAATGCAACATTTTCAGAGCCTTCCTGGCTCTCACTGATTTAAGATTACAGTTGTCAAGATGAAACATTTCTGAAAATAAATTTTATGTACTTCATCTTGAAAAGACTATGTTAAAGCAAAGGGAGAAACATCAGTGATTTGTTCAGTATTACATCAGATATTTATAAAAGGTTTTACCACAGAATCTATTTTGCAGAATATTTCAAAAACTTTCTTAAGTTCTGAGTCATCTTCTCTCACTCCATCCCTTCCTCCCTCCCTCTCTCTCTCCTTCATCTTTGATGTCTTTCCCATCTTTTTCTAGGAATAGTATAGTGACTTCACTACCACGTACAAGTTACAGTCAAGAAGGCAGCAGTCAAAAAGGACAGATGATATAACACCATGCAAATGAAGTTGGCATTAAAGCACACAAGAACATATGACTGCAAATGGTGTGGTGCAATAGGCACACAAGACATGCTGTCAGGTGAGGAAAGGCTCAGGCAGTCTCTGGGGTCATAGGCATCAGCTCAGCATGGTACATCCCAGCTGGGAGATCTGAGAGGACCTCCAGGCTCCTCTGTTGGGGGTTGGTTGCACATGGCCTACTGTGCAAGGATGTGCCTGACCCCGTCAGGCCCTTTCTGGGGAGGAAGCTGTGAGCTGCAAGCCAACAGGGCTCCTCAAGGAAGGTGGTCCAGCTCCCCATAGTGACAGCAGTCCCTAGCAGTGCCACCACACTGCCCAGCTGCAGCTAAGGTGATCTCCTCTGCCATCATGGGGGCTTGCCAAACAAGGGAGCAATAAGAGGAAGGGAGCCCAGAGCAAGGTGAGCATGGTGAGCTATTCTGCACTAGGGGAAGAGATTTTGTCTCTCCTGTAAGTCATTGATCTGAACTGACGGCGAAGACAAGAGAACAATTATGTTTCAGGCTGCAGCTGCTGATTGTTTTTTTTCCGGCTGTGCGAACCAGGTTTGTAATTTCGCTTTGTGGGTACAACTGCATGTCAATTTACTACAATATATGCTTTCTGAATACTTATTGGCTGTTCTATTATTTAATATCACCGACTTCTTTTAGCAATCAGTTAAAGTGTTAACTCACACTGCATCCGTGGACTAGGCTAATTTTCAGCTACTCGATAACAGTAAATTATTTAAAGCACTACAGAGGACTTGGGTTTTCTTACTGCTTGACAACTTGTGAAACAGGAGCCAAGGACTTAGTAAGCCTGGGAACTTCCATAGCGAAAGCGGGAGATCACAAACATTTACCTCTGAAGTTTAAAACAGCCAAGAACAAGGGTACTTGCGATAGACAGCTGTCACCTGCTCGAGTACATTTATGTTGCCTTGCCCTGGTGACACTGGAGGTGCAAATGGGCTCAGAGAACTCGAGTATGTATTTAGGGTTTTTTAATGGTGTGCTATTTAAAGCTTCAGCTTAGCCTTAAAAGCAGAGCTGAAGCTAAATGTATGTTGCCACCTAAAAAGTTAGGTGGGACCTTGTTGTGTTAAGTTGAAACACAGACTCAGGGAGGAAGAGGAATTCACCCTGCTCTAGGGAGGCAGGGGCAGGGGCAGGGGCAGGGACAGGACAGTGGCAGGGGAGAAACTGTCTCTTGTTCCTTTTTTCCATCATCAAAAGAGGAGATGAAGAAAGGTTCCAGGTGTTCCCTCAGTTGTTTCACTCCTCATTTCTCAGAAGAAGGGCAGATGAATCTACTCAACAGTATGAAAGAAAGGTTTTAGTGATGTCAATATTGCCAAAGATACTTCAGAATTTGAAGCAGGAAACTGATACTTCATGAGCAGGTAGCAAGGAGCATGATTGACTTTGCTAAGCCAGGTGTTAATAAAGAGAACAGCAGAATTTATCTGTAAATAAAAAATGGTTAACGTTAAAATTTCAAAAGCGCTGCTTACCATTTCTCAGTCTATGAAATTTTCTGCAGCTGGGCAATGTAGACAGGTTCATTAAATAAAGAAACAATTGATTATGTATTTCATAAAAGTAAGTTGATTTACAAAGCTCATTAATGTTGTATTATTTACAAATATATCACCACAGTTACAAACAGATACTCTTGTAATGCTTTTTTTACGTTTGCATGAGTGCAGGTAACAGCAAAAACTATTGTCAGTTGCTAAAGCTGCCTAAATGTAAAAATAAACCTGAGCTAGGTCTCTTATATAAGTGGGAACTATCATCTGCTACCTGAAAACTTCTAAAAAACTACAAAAGAATGTAATCTTTTTCTACTGAAACTACTGGGCCTGATCCTGAGGCTGTTAATCAAAACAAAAAAATCTTGAGATACTTTTTCTCGACTCAGTCTGGATGTAGCCAATAGTAGCTTTACTGTACTATGATGCTGCATGTGTTTTTTAATTTTTGCCTTGCTCTGCATTAGAACTTTGGACTCATTAAAAGTACAGTCTGGCTTTTAAGAGGAGGTGTAAAAGTTAGGTAATAAATGTTATTGCTAAAGAGAATACAGTGATGTATTTATTTCCGTGTTTGACCCAGGGGGATTGGCACAAGTTTTCAAATTATGTTTTAAACAGAAATTATAGCATCCCTTGGGTCACAATAAATTTAGCACTCCCTTGTTTCTGCTGAGAGTATGCTAATTGCAGATTTCTTGCTGATGAGCGTCATATTGTATAATAAATACGTGAAAAATTCAGTGAAGCATCCTTTCTTTTCAGCATACTTGCATGCAGAGGACATTAAATATACAGGTACAAAGTTACTAAGAAAGAAAAAATGGTTATAACTAAAAAGGTGTCATAATTATTTTGATTTACAATTTCTGAACAAAAAGGCATTCCAAACATTATTTCTAATGCAGTTGAAAAATATATAATTAGTAAAAGAATTAGATTCTTCTGTCTCAGCTAATAGTGTGTTTGTCCACAAATAGTATGACTGACATTGTTAGGACAACTTGCAGGGAACAGTACTACTGAAGATGACTAAGCGACATGATCTAGTCCAAATGTATTGTACTTTAATGATCGTCCTCCTATTTTTATGCTGAAGCAAACTTTCCAAGTATACTAAGATAAAAACTTATTTTTAATCATTTTTTTTCATCCTAATTGCCAAGACGCTGCACGGTCCATTCATATGTGGAAATCTCGGTAATATTGACGTGGTTTATATCTAGAAGAGACTGTACTTCCTTCTGCATCTGCACATTCACAGCTCATCTTCTCAAATAAATAGGAAAAAAAAAAAAAAAGATCTGTATTGATCTTTTCCATTACATTTGAAACACAACATGATCTGGAAGCAATAAGAGAAGATGAAATATGTGATAGAAAGACGTTGATAAAACTCACACTTCACAAAAGCAGAAATATGCTTGGTGTCGCTTTTTGAAAAATTAGTACAGAGTAAATACAGGTTTTCAGTATGTGACCATAAGAGCACACAAATCAAGAACAATAGCTCTGGTTTCATACCAACCGTTTCCCACTTTGAAACTGTAAATTTTAGTTGCAGTATGGGGAAAAAAAACCACCAAAACCAAAACCACACAACCGAAAAACAGATGATCCTATTATCATTTGCACTATTGTATGGTGCAACTTTTAAAACCAGGATATTAAAAAACAAAACAAAACAAAAAAAACAAACAGAAAAACCGGCTGCAGAAAGAGGAAATAAGTATACTTTCTTGCTACTTATTACACTGTATTGGTGTGTATAGTTTTTTTAAAAAGGCTGCTTGCATCCTGTTTCAGGTAAAGTGCTGTTTGACAAATGAGTTTAATACACAGATTCTGCCTCAGAGAAAATTATCCCTAAATTTCAAAGAGGCATTTGTGCATAAAATCTTTTTATCGCATTGTCTAAGCCAGGATGTGATCAGGTCTTGTAACAAGGAAAAAGCAGACTTCCTGTTAGTCTTTACAACAAATTATTTGTGAATTACAGAAACTAAAATAAATGTAACTAAACACTTCATGCATTGAGAAATAACATCATACTTTTATTTATAGGTTTTTTGGGGAAACAGACATACTTATGTATGTATGCAGAAGACAGTGCCTTCTTGGCAATCAACATACTAATCCAGCTCTCATTTCACAGGAGAGGGGTTTTGTTTGCTTTAGGGGTTTTTAGTTCGGTTTGTTGTGCGTTTTTTTAAAAGTACAAGACCGACTTGCTTCAAAGTAAGAACTTCTTACTATGTAGAAGCTACAGTTTTTTTCTTGTGCATGCTATCATTTCAAGGGACACTCTGACGTCACTGTCATCTGAGAGTGATTGAATGAACGAGGATACTTGGAATTTGCCCAAATCTTATTTCTCCAGAATTCCCTATCACATCCAATAATAGTGCCATCCTTACTCTCTACTTTGTCGCATCTTCATACCACAGCGTGCAATAGAGACACATTCCACAGAATTTGCATTTTGTGATTTCACTTGTTAAAGACATTATTGCTTCATATAGTTCCTGCTCATATATTCTTAGTGTAACTACCTATATCAAAAAAACAGTCAAGACTTACTCCATGTTTTTCAGTTTTTCTGCAGTACTTCAGACATGGCTATGAAAAAAAATGGAAGCTATTTTAGCAGAAGTTCTTATAGAAAAAAGAAAAAGCATATTGCTACAAAATCAGAATATCACATGCCTCTATTATTGCAAGCTAATAGGCACTGTTTTTTAAACAAACAGTAAGGGAAGTACAGAATTAGACATTATAAAAATAGCTGGACATTACATCTCTTGATATACTTAAAATGAAACTTTACAAAACATTAAAGATAGATTTGTAAAACATACATGAACTAGTGGACTTATTTTTAGGAACTCTGTAATTTAATATTTTAATAGCAATTGACTTCCATGCCTGTCAAACAAGTCCATATTAAATATTTTCTCTATAATGACAATTTGTCTTTAATTGCCAGTACTTTTAAAATTTGGTTGAAGTAAGGCTGATTGTGGTCTAAACAGTAATGGAGGCTGACAACATTATAAAGTAAAGCCTTATTGAGGCACCTTTGCATTCTGCATCATGGGCAGTGCGGCTGCAGTCCTTGCCAGTGAAGACTGAGGCAAAAAAGTCGTTGAGTACCTCAGCTCTGTCTCTGTCCTGAGTAACCAGTTCATGCGTTTCCCTCCAGAGAGGGCCCACATCTTCCCTAGTCTTTCTTTTCTCGCTGACATACTTCAAGAAGGATTTTTTTGTTTGTCTTAATGTCCCTGGCCAGATTTAGTTCTATCTGGGCTTTAGCTTACCTAACCTGATCCCTGGCTGCTCGAACGATCCCTCTGTATTCCTCCCAGGCTACCCGCCCCTGTTTCCACTGCCTATAGGCCTCCTTTTTACTTTTGAGCATGTCCAGGAGCTTCTTGTTCATCCATGCAGGCCTCCTGGTTTTTCTGCCTGCCTTCTTTGTAGGGATGCATCGCACCTGAGCTTGGAGGAGGTGGTCCTTGAATATTAACCAACTTTCTTGGGCCCTTCTTCCCTCCAGTGTTTCATCCCATGGCACCATACCAAGCAGATTCTTCAAGAGACCAAAGGCAGCTCTCCTAAAGTCCAGGGTGGTCAGTTTGCTGCGCACCTTCCTCGCTGCCTCGAGGATCTTGAACTCGACCATTTCATGGTCACTACAGCCCAAGCTACCCTTGAGCTTCACGTTGCCTACCAGCCCCTCCTTGTTGGTAAGAACAAGGTCCAGCATAACTCCTCTTCTCGATGGCTCCTCTACCGCTTTGAGAAGGAAGTTGTCCTCAGTACAATCCAAGAACCTCCTGGATTGCCTATGCCCTGCTGTGTTACCCTTCCAACAGATGTTGGGGTGGTTGAAGTCACCTGTGAGGACCAGGGCCTGTGAATGTGATGCCACCCCTATCTATCTATAGAGGGCTTCATCTGCTCAGTCTTCTTGGTCGGGTGGTCTGTAGCAGACCCCCACCGTAATGTCCCCTGCTCCTGATTTCCCTTTAATCCTGATCCACAAGCTCTCAGTCAGCTGAAAGAAAGAAAACTGAAGTTAATTGACAAAATCCTGCTCACTTCAGGTGACTTTATATTGGTTCATATGATCATACATCTCTTTGATGAATGGGAGAAAAATGCATCTAGTGTGAGTTATAGACATTTATCATATTTAACTCTAACCTTCACGAAAACATTACAATTCATAATTTTAACTCTAAAATTTCAAATTTGGTAAACTCTTCAGTTTCTGTTTTCTCATGATAAAGATAATAACAAAAATTTCTGTGCACAAAAAGAAATAAAGGATGAGAATACCTTTAACTGACTTCATGTTAATCAGTTGTTTTTTTACTGGAAATTCATAATCAGTTTCAAAATATTCTTCTCTAGGACCTTACATCAAATTCTCAGAAGATATAAGCACCTTTTTAGTTCCTACTTTAACTTGGCACTGCCTAACTTTTTAGAGATGCAGGCAAAATAAACTTTGAATATGAATAGTTTGTGAGTTACTACTGAAAATACAAATTAGGAACGAAAACTGTATTTCTGTCTGCTGTTATCATCTTAATTATGCACACAATAGTTATACCTACTTTTCTTCAGAACTCTTAGGGATTCAGAAAAAAAAATGTTGTCTCTGCTTTCTTTGCTACTTTCTTTAAAGAATTCTTCGATGGACTTCATCTTGCCTTACAGTCTTATCAACTGCTAGATGTCCTAATTACTTCATCTCTCCTGATGTGATTACCCTTAGTATTTCTCCTTCTTCCTCCCCTGGGAAATTTATGTCTATTTCTCAGAGCTATCCTCTGTCACCCTTTTTAAACACTGAAGCAAATCCATTTTATTTTAAGTGATATCTGCCTCTTTTGACAATAAATTACCCTTGCCATCTTTCATAGGGTATGCTACTTCTCCTGCTGACCCTTTGTTCCTCTTATACTTGAAATATTCTTCTTAATCATAGCCTGTTGTGCGACCTTCCTTCTGCCTCCCCACCT
Source organism: Anarhynchus alexandrinus (assembly GCA_008711295.1). Classification (NCBI taxonomy): domain Eukaryota; kingdom Metazoa; phylum Chordata; class Aves; order Charadriiformes; family Charadriidae; genus Anarhynchus; species Anarhynchus alexandrinus. The sequence goes on from VUYV01000554.1 coordinate 246,403, forward strand.
TTGGTCTTCTCATCTTCTTTTACATTCAACTTCATCCTGTGGTCCTTTCTCTTCATTTTTTATTTTGTGTTTTATACCACTTGCATAGGTCTGTTTTACTCTTAATTATGTTCGTCTCTATTAATCCTCATTCATTACTAGTGTGGTTTCAGGTTTGTTGTTTGTTAGTTTGCTTGGTTTTGTTTTTAATTCTAGATAGATTACACCCACTATGTCTATTTTCACATTTTAAAAACTTTCTTTTTCCTCATGATTTTAAACTGTTTTCTTTACATGCTCATTTTGAAGACCGGGAGCCCAAGCTAGGTTTTAGAGATGTTATTCTTACCCTTCATTTCTAATCAGAATCATTATTTTAGCAAAGAGGGCCTTCACAATTTAAGGTGCAATTGTGTTTCCTTCTTTTAAATTATCAGATTATATCTGTGTAGAAAAAAAAAAAGTTTAATGGATTTAATTAGTTTTCTTAGATAGATAGGAACAGTATAGCCACTGATACACCATTCCTCTGCATTCTGCTGAAGTTTTCCACTAAAGACAAAACCAATACAGGCACCAATTAAAACACCCCTTAAAATAAAAACAGCCATAGAAATACTAATACAACTGCCTCTACAAAATGACCTCAAACCAGGATGGCCTGTTGTTAAGTTTAAATTCTTCACTGAGGTAAGAACAGAGCTTAGTATGGAAATTTATGACACTGTCAGAATGTGTGCATTTGTGGGAGCCCTAACTTTACAGTGTCCTCTGTTTTTTTCTGTGTCAGTCTTGAAGAGTAAAGGTGCCAATAGAAGAGGCATGCAGCCTTCAGTGGGATTAAAACGCCACCACTTGGATTATGGTTACATAAAGATCAATTTCTCTTTTAACATTAACCAAGGCAGCTACAAGGAGCTACAGTTTCCGTGTACTTACTAGACATTGAATAATGACTAAGGCTGGAGAAAGCATATCACTAAAAGAATTAAGGAACATTAATTCTGTCATTTCTGGATAACTTAAGTTTTCATTCTGCTTAAAGCAAAAAGGTGTATCAAAAAGTTGTTGTAATGCCAGAAATAGAAAAATGACATCTCTTCTTATCACTGCTATCTAGGTTGGGTTTTTTTCCCCTTTTGCACAGGAATGTGAATGAGAATTAAATAAATGCATTAATTTAGAGAATCTATACTATTCTGATATATTCTATACAATATTTTAATCTAAATTATAATAAATTAATAACTAATAACTAAATTAATAACTAAAAAAATCAACAACTTTCCCTGGAAAGATGATGGAACAGCTTGTTCTGCGTGTCATCTCCAAGCATCTGGAGGAAAAGAAGGTTATCAGAAGTAGTCAACATGGATTCACCATGGGGAAGTTGTGTCTGACTAATCTGATAGCTTTCTATGATGGCATGGCTGCATGGGTGGATGAGGGGAGGGCAGTGGAAGTTGTCTGCCTTGACTTCAGCAAGGCTTTCGACGCTGTCACCCACATCATCCTCACAGGCAAGCTTAGGAAGCATGGATTAGATGAATGGACAGTGGGGTGGATTGAACAGTGGCTGACAGATAGAGCTCAGGTGGTTGTGGTTAGTGGCACAGAGTCTAGTTGGAGGTCAGTGACAAGTGGTGTTCCTCAGGGGTCAGTACTGGGTCCAGTCTTGTTCAATATATGCATCAATGACCTGGTCGAAGGGATAGAGTGTACCATCAGCAAGTTTGCTGATGACACAAAACTGGGAGGATTGGCTCACACGCCGGAATGCTGTGCTGCCATACAGAGTGACCTGGACAAGCTGGAGAGTTGGGCGGAGAGGAACTTAATGAAATTCAACAAAGGCAAGTGTAGGGTACTGCATCTGGGGAGGAATGAACCCGTGCATCAGTACAGGTTAGGGGCTAACCTGCTGGAGAAAAGCTCTGTGGAAAGGGACCTAGGAGTCCTGGTGGACAACAGGATTACCATGAGCCAGCAATGTGCCCTTGTGGCCAAGAAGGCCAATGGCATCCTGGGGTGCATCAAGAAGAGTGTGGTCAGCAGGTTGAGGGAGGTCATCCTTCCCCTCTACTCTGCCCCGGTGTATACTGGAGTATTGTGTCCAGTTCTGGGCTCCCTGGTTCAAGAAAGACAGGGATCTGCTGGAGAGGGTCCAGCAGAGGGCTACGAAGACGATTAGGGGACTGGAACATCTTCTTATGAGAAAAGGCTGAGGGACTTGGGTGGTTTTAGTCTAGAGAAAAGAAAACTGAGAAGGCATCTTATCAGTGCTTATAAACACTTAAAGGGAGGGTGCCAGGTAGATGAGAACAGTCTTTTTTTTCAGTGGTGCCCAGTGAGAGGACAAGAGGTAATGGGCACAAATTTGAATATAGGAAGTTCCATCTTAACATGAGGAGGAACTTCTTTCTTTGAGGGTGGCAGAGCACTGGAACAGGCTGCCCAGAGAGGTGGTGGAGTCTCCCACTCTGGAGACATTCAAAACCCGCCTGGATACCATCCTGTGCAACCTGCTGTAGGTGACCCTGCTCTGGCAGGGGGATTGGACTAGATGATCTCCAGAGGTCCCTTCCAACACTGACCATTCTGTGATTCTGTGATTCTGTAAAACCCATTAATGAGAATCAAAATATATAGTTTATTTCATTCACTTTGGAAATGGAATAAGCTAAGTAGCATGGTTCTGAATAAGATTATAATTTAATGCAATTTAAATAGCCTGGTTTATAAATTATTATAGTATTTTTTTAAGTTTCCCATCATATAAAAGTTCTTAATAGTGATTTGATAATATGAAAAATGGGATTAGGTAAGAGATTTACAATTTGAGAGAGAGTTAGAGTGACTTTAGGGTATTATCTTTTTTTAGTAAACTTTATATTGCTTGTTATTACAGAGGAAAAAATAGAGACCATTGGAAAATATCTAGATTTTCTAGTCCATAGTGATAACCAGAAAATTTAGAGTTATGTTTACATTTGGACAATGGACTGTTGACCTGGCTTTGTGCAATAGTATTCTTGCTGTTGCTCTCTTGAGATTTGAAATCCTGTTAGAAGGAAAAGCACGCAAATGCAAGTATGTTTCCACAGATCCCACAGGCTCATATTCTGAGATTTCACCAGAAAAAAACAGCCTTGTTTATATTATGCAGCTTTATGCATAATACATAAAAGACCTTATCACAGTGGACATTCAGAAGTAATAGCAGAAAAAAAGAATCAGAAAATTTCCCTTCTCACCTAAGCACACCGCCAACAAGCCTAAGAACTATTATACTTTTCCTTCATTATGCTGTCCCTGAAATCCTTGCATTTCTGTCTCTGAGGTAGTTTGGAACCAAGGAAAAGAAGCCAAGCTAAACCAAGAGACAGTTTCTCCTGCTATTTTATTCTAGAGACAATAACGGTATGTTACCTCCACAGCTGCAGGCAGACATGGCTATTAATGGCCTGTGCTGTAAGATGGGCTGAGGAAATGTGATTAATAAAAAATACTTATGCAGTTAGGGAAAGTACTGAAATTGAAATCATACTGGAGTTTTTGCTGAACACCAGCCAGAATGAAACTAGAAAAAAAATACATGATTACAATTTTAGAATAATGTAAAAGCTCTCCTGTGGTACCTTCAGTAAATACATGAATATCAATTTTTTTCAGTCAGATTGGATCCTGATACATTTGATATCCCATTTCAGTAATAGTTGTGCCTACTTACAGATGAGGAACTAGCACTATCCAAATGAGGTGGCAATATACGTCTTGCCTACCATATGCCTACCATATAAAGAAAACATAGCCTTAAATGTTCAGACAAGCTTCTCTTCCTGGAGCTTTCTGTTGGCTGGCTGAAGTTACTCACTCACATACCCAGGTGGCCGGTCTGAGTCCCATTCCCCAAAGCTTCTTGCTTATTCCTATTCATTACTGAGCTCAGCACAGATCCTTACAGAGCCTTACAGCTCAGATGTGATGGTGTTGAACGCCTACCTCATTGGTTTTGATAGGGAACACACTCTCTTATGTGTGTTCAGAGAAATAAAAAAGTTGATATTATTTAAATCGGTATTTTTTATTATTTTTACTAGTGGACTGGCTAAGGGGACAGAAAGCAACTACTGACCTAAAGCTTATGTTCTGGTAGGTAATAAAGATTAAAGTAAGGAAATATGTATTTCACCTCAGCTTTAAATACAGTCTAAACCAGACACGAGAGTAATAAAGCAAGCAGTATTATCTTTGGATTACTGGTCTTACCCTGATGTCCAGAGCTGTCAGTATTACTTTTGAACATAGAATCATAGAATCATAGAATGGTTTAGGTTGGAAAGGACCTTGAAGATCATCGAGTTCCAACCCCCCCTGCCATAGGCAGGGACACCTCCCACTACACCAGGTTGCCCAAGGCCACGTCCAGCCTGGCCTTGAACACCTCCAGGGATGGGGCCTCAACAACCTCTCTGGGCAACCTGTTCCAGTGCCTTACCACCCTCAAAGTGAAAAACTTCTTCCTAATGTTCAATCTAAACCTGCCCTCTTCCAGTTTGAAGCCATTCCCCCTCGTCCTATCACTACATGCCCTAGTAAAAAGTCCTTCCCCAGCTCTCCTGTAGGCCCCCTTTAGGTACTGGAAGGCCGCAATAAGATCTCCCCGGAGCCTTCTCTTCTCCAGGCTGAACAGCCCCAACTCCTTCAGCCTCTCCTCATAGGAGAGGTGCTCCAGCCCTCGGATCATCCTCGTGGCCCTCCTCTGGACACGCTCCAGCAGGTCCATGTCCTTCTTATGATGGGGACTCCAGAGCTGGATGCAGTACTCCAGGTGGGGTCTCACGAGAGTGGAGTAGAGGGGCAGAATCACCTCCCTCACACTGCTGGCCACACTTCTTTTGATGCAGCCCAGGATGCGGTTGTCCTTCTGGGCTGTGATCGCACATTGCTGGCTCATGTTGAGCTTCTCGTCGATCAGCACACCCAGGTCCTTCTCCTCAGTGCTGCTCTCCAGCCATTCCCCGCCCAACCTATAATTGTGCTTGGGATTGCCCCGACCCAGATGTAAGACCTTGCACTTGGCCTTGTTGAACTGCATGAGATTGGCTTGGGCCCACCTCTCCAGCCTGTCCAGGTCCCTCTGGATGGCATAAACATGAAGAACACGTAAACACAAAGGTGACTTTAGTTTCTTTGCCACTGAGTCCTCATTTGCGTTGTCACAGCAAATGCAACATGACTAAAACTGAAATTTATAATTTCTGATCCTTTCTCCAAAATAGAGTGACAAGTCAGTGATGCAATATTTGTATCATACATACAAATACTTTCATCATTTGAGTGTTGCTCACAGTATCTTGGCTAAAGACACTTTATGTCCACTGTGACCTGGGTGCACGGTTGCATGATAACATTGCAAGAGAATTGTGTCCTTTAAAACAATGGGATTGAACAAGTTAAGAGTTGAAAGCTTTTATTCCATATGTCCTCCCTCTTAGCTGTGGATTCTAATACATTCCGCAGTTAAATCTTACCCCCACATAAGAAAAGGAAAATAGTTTTACTGATGACTTTGGGAATGGGTCTGTATCCAACCATGTGTTTCTTATTACAAATACATGGTCAGATAAAATCAGATGAAATGGAATATAGAAATTCTTCAAATATTCACTTCATTTTATTCCTAGGGTCATTCCAATTATTTTAGGAAGATTTATTCTAGTGTTTATTTTTCCATAAGCATAATTGCAATAGTCTTTGTTTTCTAACCTGCTGCAACATCTAGGGTGTGATCCAAACTCTATGGAAACCATGGGGAAACTTTCCAAGGAAACCTCCAACTGAAGTTCTCTTCAGCTAATTCCTCAGAATATGGAACAATTCCCAAGTGGTGAAGATGTGAGGTATAGTAGCTATTCTGTTTAGATCTTACGCACATTTGGAACTGTTACAGCTTCTACCCCCACAAAACATTGGACTGTCTTCCTTTGTGTGCAGATTAAAATGAACAAATCACCAATTCAATAACCTTGCTGAATATGTGAGAGTCTTTGATTTTAATTTAGTAGAAATGTTTAACAGCAAATAATTGACAGTTGATTTATGTAAGAAAAACTCCAAGGAGGAAAAAATAGCCAATTCTCAACAGTGGAAACATAATCTAACTAATTTTCTGATAACTGAAAAATCATGCTGTGCTCAATTCAGAAAGTATGTATCCACAGTACTGTAGTAAATTATTGATATAATTGTATTTTAAAATTCTTCTGTTTAGAATTAGGATTGCAAGCTGTTTTCCTGTGTTACATTTAATAGCTTGATCCTGAAAATGCAGAATTCAGTAGTTCCACTGAATGTAATGAGAATGCAAATGTAAGTGAAATTACTTGCCTGAATATATGTTTGCTGAATTGGGTCCTAACATCTCAATTTTCAGGGTAGAGTGTGTTCATTTAGATATGTGATATATTCTAATGGGAGTCATGTTACTAAATCTCTGTGAATCCCCTTGAAAATTAAGACATGGAAGAAAAGGTTGAAGCTTTTATTCACAATAGTACTGTAGTTATTATGATGGATAAATGGCTTAAGCTATTTGACCTTTTTTATGAATAGACCTAAACCTACTTTGTCCCTTTGCTACACAAGAAAAATGACTTTCTTTTTTTTTGCAAAGAATGGGTTTACCAGGGATGTCTTTGTGTAGTGCAAATAATGTTCTTATTATATAATTCTACACTAAAAATCTTTTTTAAAAAAAGTCTGTAATTTATACAGTGTTCAGAATCTGACATCTTGTTTAAATCAGTCCAATGTTTTTCATTATAAATCTAACAACTTTGAAGACAAAGATTAAGGCAAGAGCAAACCAATAATCTTGTGAAGATACAGAAAAGCATTGCTTTGTCTAGATTTCCCGCTAGACTTCTCCTCTTTAAATAATATTAGTTTGTGACTCCTGCTAAATAAATAATTAATACTGAGGAAAGGCAGGGGGGGAGGGGTTACATCTTTTTTATGTTTGCAGTGGACTCTTACAATTCTTTGGCCTTCTGGGTTTGCCTGCCAAATAGCTCAGCTCAACTCAGCAAAGAATCTGTTGGACATTATTTTATATTGTATCAAACTTCTTTTCCTGGTATCAAATTAATTTACTCTGAATAGTCTCAATAATATTGGATCTATAGCAGCTGATTTATTTCTCTGGCATCAATACTACCTGTTATTGAGCACCGTCGGTGACTGATGTTTTGGATATTGAGACACAGGCCTCATAAGCAATGAGGCTAATGCCTATTCTTCATGTAGGTCTGGTAAACTGCAGATTACTTCAGCAATATTGTCCATCTGCGTTATTTCCTTGACTCAGCTGATATTATCAATCTCCTTATACCTACAACACTTTGGCATTTCTTTACATCACCATCCATACAAAAGCAAATTACAACTACCCTCAAAGGCATAGAAAATGTAAGCGCAGTAGTCACATTTTCAGATTTATTGACCGTATTTCAACTTTTTGCCCTTTTTCTATTTTTGTTATTTCCCTTTGGCTAACACAGTCCTATTGCTGTTGCTGCAGAAATCTGCTATGTAGTTTTCACTGTGTCAAGCAGATTACTTTTGTTTCTCGTTCATCTATGTGTCTTTATTCCCTTCTCATTTAAAATCTCCTATATCATTTTATCTTTTGCTAGAATAACATAGGTCAAATTAAACTTATTCTAGAAGTATTTAATTTCCTCCAATAGCAATAAATCAGGCCTTGGTTGAGCCACTGAGGTACAGGTTCCCAGATGGTGGTTCTATTAATTATGTTAAATTAACCTTACCCTAGGTGTCTTTTGAAATCCAAAACACAAATTCCATAGCAATGTCTTGATCAAGATACACAGTAAAATACTGCTTCTTCATACCCTTCTTCCTTGCATCTCAAAAGTTCAGCTCTGTAAGGAAATTGCTTTAGCTGAGTTCATCTCTTGACACCAGTGTTTTAGCGAATGGTTAGAATACAAGAATGTTTCTGGGAGTATTAGAAAAATACTTCTAAAACATGGATTTTGAACTCGGTAATATGAATATTCAATACAGAAATACAGTCCCAAGAATTTATTTCTTTAGTAAGGAACTCGAAGAATTGCATAACTGAAAACTTTCATTTAACTCTGACTTTTTTATTCTCCCTGGGTAAAAACCAGAACAGATCAGTCAACGAAGATAACAAGTGCAATCCATGTGTTCCTGACTGTGTGATACTCGTTGAGTGAGACAGAATCTGCCCTCATCACAACATACACACACAAACTTATATGTGAGAATAGAGAAGGAAATGCTTGATTTATGATTTTTCTGGTATATTTTGCTCCTGAACTCAATTGCAGGTAAACTGAAAATGGTAAAAACAGAGTCTAAATCTCTAACAATTGAAAAAGACTGATGACAGGCAGGTGGTCCATTAGGTTACAGAGAGGTTTCTATATGTTCCAAGCCAAAGAAACACCAAGATTTTTTTTTACAACAGGCACAAAGGAGAAGGATTTCTTTTGGGCAAGGCCCTGTAGATCAGGGCTACAATGTGCCGCATAGTTTTGTATTTCCAGAAGGCTGTAGGAAATTAGATCTTTAAAGTCACTTACTTGGCATGTCATCATTCCTTGGGGGCACCATAGATTGGTTTTGTTGGATTTATTTGAATTTGTTTATGCAGTTACCTTTTCAGAGTCATCACTGATTGAAAATATGCACTTATCTTTAAGATAGATATTTCTGTTGCTGCTGTTTAGTATTAATAAATTAATTATTACTTTATTATATATACATATAATATAACTTTATATATTACTATATTATTTATTACATATGTCTACATTACATTCAGATACTGAAATTAAATAGCTACACAAAGACATGAATCAGTAATCAAAAAAATACTCCTAGCAAAGCTAAAACACTAAAAAGAAGCTTTGAGAAATACAGATGTGAGGAGATAAAAATGACAAATATGTGTTCCCTGTGTAACCTAGTCTGTTAACTTTTGAAACACTATAGAAAGTTTCCTACACAGTTGGCAAGTTATTCACATTGCAAAATTGACTGTGTCTTTTCAGGGAAAAACACCTTCAAATTTTTACTGCACTAAACAAATCTGTCAGAAAGGCTCTTTTTTCTTTATTAATTAAAATCCTATTACATTACAAAAAGAAAAGACTGTAACATTCCAGTAACATTTTGCACAAAATCTTTTGTGACAGAAAATTGAATATAGCACAAAATATGTATTACAGGACCTAAAGTGTCATTTTCACGTGAGATGAAGAATTAGAAGCTACATATATGCTGTTTCACCACTGCATGTCCTACAAACATATGGTGAGTTGAGGTGAAGTCTACTATTTTTAGGAACAAGGAAGGATTTACATGTGAAAAAGAAGCATTAACAGTGAAGAGAGGAAATTAACACATGAAATGTATGTCTTGCCAGCAAACTTAAATGCCTTGATTATTATAATTAATTCTAGTGTGAGAAATATTCCAACCACCACAGTTCAAATGCAGCAATATTGTGTAAGAATTTTTACAGCGTGTGTCCTGGATTAATTTTTACTGCCTCTTTGGCAGCACAAAGTGCTTTCAGTATACTCCTGGACACTTTCCATAGGATCAGTTCTGTTGGATTTGCTCTCCAGCAATTCTCCTTGTACACTTTGCTCTCCTTGTACACTGTCCCACTTTGACCTCCTCATTGAAACCAGGACCATGTCCATTCCTCCCCTGTAGTCTGACCTGCCCTCATCTGTCATAGGTGTCCATGTGCCATTTTCATGTATGCTTCAATGCCAAGATTGCAGCCCCCCCTTCTCCCCCCCTCCAAAACAAAGATCCTTTGGAGGACAAAGAACTAAAAGCACAACATCCTATAATTTATATCACTATGATCAAACTTCTACTATCTGCGCCATACTCCTTCCATCGAGAAGGAGGTGGAACAGCGTTAATAGTCCAACTGAAATAAAAATACTCTTTCTAAAAAGAGCTAATCTGAATTCTTATACTAAAATACAGATCTTTAAATATTTTTAAATAATCAAACAATTACTTAACATGCGGTACTCTTACACATAACCTGCATATTACTTCACCCTCCCCAAATTACCTAAAATATAGTCTATATTACTGTAACTTTAAAAAAAAAAATATTTAGTGTTCATTATCTTTTTTTTTTTTTTTGCTTCTAAAATCTTGAGCCACTTGATTCAGCATACAATACATCCTTGAAACACAGTGAGGAAACAAAGTAGGAAGGCATTTTTTTTAACAGTCGATAATTTTTTTAAAAAAGTTTTATCTTGCTTGTTAAAGTAAGATGAGAAGTTTTCTATTAACTAGGCTGGGAAGCCTTAGGGGCCACTGAAAGCTTTTTAATTGCATATTTAATTAGAAATGTGCTAGAGAGCTGGTGTTCAGCTTTTCTGAAGCTCATGGCTCCTGACAAAATGTCTGCTTTTAAGCCATTTTGTCTCTTGAAATGTTTTCTAAAAAGTGGGTTAAACAGAAGAAGCTTTAATTCTGGCTATTTTCACTTCAAAGGGATTTTATTGTTCTATCAATCCCACTGTAAAACCAAGGTGAAATGACATCTTCAAAAGTAAGCATTTTCAGGTAAAATAAGACCTCTGAGAGAACAAACTTTAAAGATTCTAACAATTTGTTGTTCTGCCAAGGTCACCAGCAATAGCGGAAGTGGAAAGAAGGAAAGAAGAGGGGGATTATGTCTGGCTACTATAGGTACAGAATTTGCAAAAGCAAACCATCAGCCAGTTCATCCAGCAGTCAGTGGCTGGAGCTGAGGAGAAATAAGTTCATAAATTTTTTCTTTATGTTCTGGGTAGAACGATGTTGACAGCACTGCCTGCAATTGTCAAGGTTCCCAGCATTTGCTCTAAACCTGGACAAAACATGACAAGCCTAGTATGTCTTCTGCTCAGTGCTCAGTCACACCGCTTTTACCAAAAAAGTTGTCTGACAAGTTTGCTTGAAATTTAGGTTGCCTCAGAAGTGCTAGCTTCCCCTGAGGTAATTTAATGGATAAAGGAGGGCAGCCCCAACAAAAGCTGACAGCACTTCAACTCCCAGCATTGCAGGTATGAATACACATTAGTTATGGCTGGATAAAAATGCCTCTGAAACATAGGCTAAATCAGTAAAGTAAGCTGCTGATTTTTTAATGAAACACAGTATTTGCATAAGTACAGTCTTTTAGAGGAAGAATTGGAAGCTTTTCGTTTGTTTTTTTTTTTCACATGATAATCCCTGTTTTCAAGGTAGCTGCATTAAGTAAAATTTTAGAAATACATGGAAATTAATTAAACAAATGTGTTGGTTTATATACTGAAAAATAAATATATGCTGAAAGACAACGAAATAATAGTTACACGTTATATTAGACAGTACAGCTAAATGAAGAGAATGCACAAATGTCTTTTGATATACACAAAAGAGAAACCCACCACACTTGACATGATGTATTAGTGGTCACAGAGCTTTATAAGGACATGAAAGTGCTAATGCATTGCTGTCCTTAGTTCACCTTCACTCAATAACACAGCCAGANCTATTAGTGGTCACAGAGGACATGAAAGTGCTAATGCATTGCTGTCCTTATTTCACCTTCACTCAATAACACAGCCAGACACTTGAGATTCCCTGGAGTATGTCTGCTCAGATAACTTAATCTATGCCCTTCATGACTAGTAAAATCCAGCAAGTAGAGCCCAGACCTTGTATTAATATCAGAACTGGAATTTTTCTATTTTCTGAGTGAACCACATCCATACTTTGTGATAGTCCGTGTGTTTGATGATAGAACATGGCAAATATATTTGAAGGGTAGGAAATAAAGTTTGTTAGAAATAACTTGATTTGAGGAAATAGGCTTGAATATCACCCAATCCTAGGTCTTATGAGGCACTCTCATTTCATTTCTGTCATCCACTATTAATTATCAAACCTACCCAAAATGCAATCCTATTAAAAGTATTCCAACTTTACCTTTGACTGCTCAAAGACTGGTCTTTGAGAGTAATAGTATTTTTAATTATCCCCTGCTCTGCAACTTTAAAATTTATTTATTTATTTATTTATTTATACGTGGGGAAGGTCTTTAGTATGTGTTTACACACTTACTCCAACAGTAGACACGAAGCAAAAGCTTCAGACTTGGCTATGGAAAAGAGATAACTAACTCTGATTGGTAGATGTGTTCACACAACAGCCAGAAGTGACATCTGTACTAATATTAGGTGAAGAACAGTTTTCATGTTTTTAATCATAACCTTTACAAACTGAAGTTACATATTTGACACAGTTTTATGAAATTAGAGTAGGGTGACTTCATTGATACCTCTTCTTATGGAATCAGAGTTGTATACATTCATTCACTGTTCTTCCATTCTTAAGATTAATACAAGTAGCACTGCATAGAGTTCAGTCTTGTCACTTGCTATGCAAACCAGTAAAACACAGGTGTGAGGTGAGATGAGCTCCATTGTCATCAGTACTCCAGTGATGTTCAGTTCTGTGTTTCCACATCAAAACCAAAAAGAGCTGATTCTCTAATAACTCTGTGTCTGGCATAGACAGAGTCCTGAGGGAAAGCTGGATGGTTTAGCCTCAATCCTGTTAAAAAGACATGATGTGGCCTGGCAAGAAAAATTCTTTTACATGGTGGCTGATGGCTATGACTCCACCTTCTGCTAAAAACACCAACCAATGGAGTTCCAAGGTTATAGACAGTCCTAAATGCTTATTAGACTATTGTTGATCTTGGACACACAAAGAGCCACAATGGCTGGAAAAAAAATGAACTCCAAGTGGCCAAGAGTGATTCAATTTGACTTAAACGCCAACTGTATTCTAGGCTGCATCTAAAGAAGCATGGCCGACAGGTCAATGGAGGTGATTCTGCCCCTCTATTGTGCTCTGATGAGAACCCACCTGGAGTACCACATCCAGCTCTGGAGTCCTCAGCACAGGAAAGACATGGACCTGTTGGATCGCATCCAGAGGGGGGCCACAAAAATGATCAGAGGGCTGGAACACCTCTTCTATGAGGACAGGCTGAGAGAGTTGGTGTTATTCAGCCCGGAGAAGAGAAGGTTCTGGAGACATCTTACTGTGTACATCAATGGGGCCTACAGGAAAGGTGTGGACAAACTTTTTAGCAGGGCCTGTTGCAATAGGACAAGGGGTAACGGCTTTAAACCAAAAGAGGGAAGATTTAGACCAGATATAAGGAAGACATTTTTTTACAACGAGGGTGGTGAAACACTGGCACAGGTTGCCCAGAGAGGTGGTATATCTCCCATCCCTGGAAACATTCAAGGTCAGATTGGACGGGACTCTGAGCAACCTGAGGTAGTGAAAGATGTACCTGCTTATTGCAGGGGGGTTGGACTAGATGACCTTTGAAGGTCGGACTAGATGACCTTTGAAGGTCCCTTCCAACACAAACTATTCTATGAGTCTATGAATTTTTGCTGTAATATCTTTCCTTCCTCTCTCATGTTCCCAGACAAAGTTAAGTTTCTCTAATACTGTCTGGGTAGGATGACCCTTTTAATTATATGTTTGCATACGTAAGGATCATTATATACTAGATATTACACAAAAAAAAAATTGACAGAAGACCCAGGTGATTATGTTTGGCTTAGAGTTCATTGAGAGAAAAAAAATAAAATTGTCTTAGTAGCCCTCCAATCTAGAGACATCCAGTGCATCTACTGAAAATCTGTTTGCAAAAATCCCCAAAGACTAGTGCCGTATCCACTGAAAAGGCACATGCAATGAAGTCAAAGCTATCATCTGTCCCTATCCTTCTCATTCAATCTATAGTGAATGGGTTATCCCATAAAAGAAAGATCCACTGGGCATTTTGTTGTGCTACAGCAGCACATTTAAGAATCAAGCTCACTGTCTTTATCTCAAATATTTTTAATCTAGATTGACATTTTAGAGATGAACAATGAAGAATGAGATACAGTTGAAAGCACTATGAATAAATTATAATGTTTTACTCATTTCATATTAGTTCCACATTCTTAAGCTTTTTAGTAACCAAATTAGTTAACACATCTCTGCAGATACGCTTAGTTCATAAACTTAAAATAAGAAATGTCTTAAATGGAGCAGGATAGAAAAGCAGGCTGGCTGCTTGCCATGCTGGCTTAGACTACTGACATATTTTACACAGTGCTACAACATTCAGTTTTACCAGTTACAGATGGACAAAACACTGTCCTTACTAAAAAAACACTCTACTTTCAAATAAGGCCTTGCTTGTTTCCAAGATAAAAACTCGCAACTGGGAAAAAAATAATATTAAAGTATTGAATACAGGTCTTCTAGGGCTTCCCAGATTAAGTCCTTCTCTTTCCTTTATAAAGAAATATTGTCTTAACATTGGATGAGATCCTCAGGCAAAATGTCTGCAACATCTTCCACTGCTTGTTCTTCAAATTTAAGTGTACCCTATTTACATGTGTTCCTTTTATAGTAGGAAAGGCATAACCCTTTCAACCTATTAAGCAGACTGAGCACCAATGCTTCCTATTTCAGTTCTTCCATACTGTGCAATTTTTTTATTTTTTATTTTTTGTGGGCCGTAAGGTTGCTCCAGAGCTTGTGGAGCATGCTTCTACTTTTAAGAGGCTTCAGGGGAGAGGTTGGTGTCTTTGAATGCCTGTTCATTGCTCAAGAAATGATGTCCTAACATCAACAAATATTAAGACACAAAAGGCATGGTTCATTTGTAGCGGGATGGAATCTACAGAGGATTAGAGGACATCAAAAATATGTTAAGAGAAAAGTGAGGAAGCATACTTCCACATGATATTTGGACATATGGAAAGAGATCTGAAATTAGATGTGGAAGCCAAAGACAATCTGAAAGATTTAGCATAGGAGGTGAAGTAGTGTGGTATGTCACTCCTTTCTCAATAGCAATTTCTGTATCTTTCCTTTATTTTCTGACAGCACGCAGCTTTTGCTCACAAAGAGAAAAGCACTCTGCTTCACAGAATCTGCAAGAACTCAGCAAGAGTGAGAAGTCTTTCCTTTTCCAAGAACAGACAATTGTCTACATCTAACAAGGCACCTCCTCCTATCTGGTGGTTTTATAAAGTCCCCATTTTGTACAGACTGACAGCGTGTGGTATGAAAAGCAGCAGTATTCCCACAGTCAAGAGCTCAGCAGGAGTCCTGTAAGGTACGATATTATCAATTAGTTGATCACAAATCAGTAAGTGCCAAGGATGCTGCTTCACACGAACACCATCTTTTTGAAAAACAGCAGATCTTGAGTCGCCAGGAGTTCAGTGGCATACTCCCACTTCCCCCGTTACTTAATTCATTAAAATTGCTAGAGAAATGATAGCAAGCTGAACAAATATGTCTGTGTAAGTGTGTGCATATCTTGGTATGCATGTGTGTGTAGGTATCTCTATAAATACGCTTCAGGATATGTTGTAGCTGTTTTTTCTTTTCAAATTCAATTCCTTTATATCAAAGAGGCTGCTTGTAATCTAAGTGATCTTTTTGTCTTACTGTGTCTTCTATGTCCCAAAATCACATCTGCATTCAGCATGTATTTGCAAGGAGGAACTCAGAGGAGGCAGTGGTTCACTTTTCTTCATCAGTGTGGAGTTTTGTCAGTGCTGGATTCCTAGCATCTTTGAGACGGTGAGGTGCAATACTTGAGTTTTAACTCATTTTGCATCTTCCCTACTTAGTTAAAAGAGAAGTTACCTGGTGCACCACAATAGACAATTTACAAAATGTAAATACTTTATTAAATTTAGTTACAACATTTACAGTTGGAATAAAGGATTTCTGTTTTGCAGTACCACATTCATTTCTTCCTTCCATCCCTCTGGAGGTTTCAGATTTTGTCATGACATCTCTAAATTTCAAATTTAGCAGTCTTTCTCAGCTGTACAACCCCATTTTAATGATAATGGAAAAGTAGTTATCTTTTCCTTTATAGTCAGCACTTATGCTCTTTGCTTAGTGGATATTATGTACCAATAGATCACTTTAAATTATTACATATGTTTGTTGGTAGGAGATATGAATTTATAATAGATTTTTTTTCTGGTGTGTTATTATTTAAAAACAGGAAAATTAATTTTAAACCTTAGGAAAATATTGGGTCAATAGACAGAAAATTATACTTGTGGTAGCATTCTAATGAGTGTAATTTGTCCACTATGGGCCTAAAATGCATGAGATTTGCACTTTTATATAATATGAAAGGTAACTGTCATATGCATTGACTACTTCAGTCCAAATCTGAATCGTTTAAGATGGGAATCATTTAAGATTATTTTATTAATCTTTCACTTGCTAATTCTCTCTCCTTGTTTCTTGTATCACGCCATTCCAAAGAATTAAATCAAAATTATGTATGTATACAAATTTCTGTAAACAGTAGATACTAATTATTTATTTGAGAGCAAAGAGTTTCTGGAGGGTTTCTTGATGAAGAACCAGATGCTCAGTATGAAAAATAAATACTGTCTATTTTTGTAGGAAATCCCAAACCAGCATCTAAAGCCTTGGGACACCTGTTTTATTTCTTGAACAGCCAAGAACTGCCAGAGATAATTCATGACCCCTTGGTTGGCCTCAATGAGCAAGAAGAGACCACACAAGGCAACTGTCACCCTCAAATAATATATTAGCTGTGTAAGTATTTGACCTCTGAAATGTAGTTCAAAGGGAAACACCTTCCCCCTTTCCTCCTATGACAGAAATTTCCGAAGCAAATGATGCCCAAGCAGCTTAGCAGGACTAATTAAGGATGGTATAAAAGAACATGGCAAATTAATAATCTGACTTTTAGTAGCACTACACAGGGTACTGAATCACGCTACAAAATGTTACACTTCAGGAATTTGATCCTGCCTGAGACTTCATACAGAGAGTAAAAAAAAAAAAATAATTGAACTTTGAAAAGGAATAAGAGTGATTGCTTATGCAAAACAAGCCTATAAAATTTGCTGCTGTGACAAGTCCAGAAGCTGTGGTATATTTAGTTGCAAATTAATAGTGATATGGTCTTCAGACTCCTCTGAATGCACAGTGTGAAACAACATCAATCACTTTCGCTGTTTCTTTCCACTCTCTCTGTTGACTCCAAAACATACATCTAATCCATTTATACCATAATTAATACTGGTTTTCCCTTAACTGTTACTCTTTTCTACTTGACATCCTCTGACTCCCACAAACGCTTATTAAGATGCATCAGAGAACAATATTTTGATTGCACACAAATCTTCATATGGTCTACATATGAACAAGTCTATGGGGAACACTATTTGTGATATGTTGTTTATCTTAGATAAATCATAGAATGGTGTGTGTTGGAAGGGACCTTTAAATATCTAGTCCAACCCCACTGCCATGATAAGGGACCTCTTTCACTAGCTTAGGTTGCTCAAAGCCCCATCCAACCGGACCTTGAACACTTCCAGGAATGGGGCATACACAGCTTCTCTAGACAACCTGTTCCAGTGTCTCACCACCTTCATGGTAAAAAATTTCTTCCTTATATCCAATCTAAATCTACCTGCTTTCAGCTTGAAACCACTTCTTCTTGTGCTGTTACTACAGGCCTTGGTAAAAAGTCTCTCTCTGTCTTTCTTATAAACCTCTAAGTATGGAAAGGTCACAATAAGGTCTGCCTGGAATCCTCCAGGCTAAATAACCCCAACTCATAGGAGAGGTATTCCAGCCCTCTGATCATTTTCATGGGTCTTCTCTGGACCTGCTCAAACAGGTCCATGTCTTTCTGGTACTGGGGGCTCCAGAGCTGGGTTCAGTACTCTAGGTGGGGTCTCACAAGAGCAGAGTAGAGGGGGATACTGGGAGGGAGAATGGCCTCCTGGTCATGCTTCTTTTCATGTTTGCTCAGGGTACGGTTGGCCTTTTGGGCTGCAAGCATACATTGTCAGCTCATGTACATCATGTACTCGTGCTCATCCACGAGTACTACTAAGTCCTTCTCAGCAGGGATGCTCTCAACACCTTCATCCCCCAGCCTATATTGAAAGCAGGGGTTGCCCTGACCCAGGTGCCGGACCTTGTTGAACTTCATGAGTTCACATGGGCCCCCTCCTCAACCTCTCAAGGTCTCATAATGGCATCCCTTCCATCAAGCAAATCAAATGCACCAGCTTGGTGTCATCTGCAAACTTGCTGAGGGCACACTCAATCCCATTATGTATGTCATTGATGAAGATATTAAATAGTACTTGTCCAGGTACAGACCCTTGAAGAATACTGATTTCCACTTGGACATTGAGCCATTGACTGTAACTCTTTGAACAGGGCCATCCACCCAATTCCTTATCATTCTAATGGTCCATCCATCAAAACAATATGTCTCCAATTTCTAAGTAAAAATGATGTAGGGGACCACGTCAAGGGCCTTTAAGAAGTCAAGGTAGATAGCATATGTAGTTCTTCCCCTGTCTGATTCAGTGGACAAGGGAAAATGAAAGGAACATATTTTTATTCCTAAAACTATTTCTACGTCAGGTGGCAGATCTCTAAATTAGAACTGGGTCATAACTGACAGCCAAGCAAAGAACTTATACCCAGTTGAAAGAGATGGTGAAATAATTGTGCAGGAATTTTGGTTCTGGCTTGTTATTTTTTTTAAGCACATCAGCAAATGGATCGGAGAAGAAGCAGAGAATGCAAATCTAAGCTTGCCCATCAATGTCTTTTGGATATCCTCTACAGTGTCATGTTTTTCCTCAATTATTATTTTGGACAAACAGCTCTCTTACGTTCCTGGCATCATAGTGGTCCCCTTCTAACAAAAGGACTGGAGTGTCATCAGATATTCCCTGTTGACAAGAAGATTACTCAGGGAACTAAAATGTGTAGATTTTAGTCCTATGGAGACTATAAAAAAAAAAAAAAACATAGATACTATTAACCACTGTATTTCTGAATGGTATTTCTGAGCACAACCATGCTTCAAAGACCTAGAAGGTGGACCTCTACTTTGTGGATACCAAACACCCTCAGACAGAAGACATTTGTCCAGATATCCATCTGTCTCTCTCAAAGTTTTCAACAGAAGACTTCTTAGATATCAAAAAAGGCTGCAGAGGCGTGCGTCAGGGTTTGACTCATCTAAAATTTTTCAGATTTAGGTGTTAAAAAACTATTTGGATCTTATCATAGGTGCAAAGATGTTCTTTAATCACTGAAAGTTACTTATAACATTAAGAGAAATTAGATAATTTTGGATGTTTAGAATGGCCACCAGATCCACCGACAAACTTGATAAAGCAATCCTAACAGGGAAACAATTACAGACTTGTGGGATATGCAAATAAAAATCACCTGGGTTTAAATCTTATTTTAAGAACATTTAAATTCAGTATTTATTTATTTATCTATCTGTATGATTGTAATCTGTGTTTTAAATCTTATTTTTATATTTTCTGTACTCTTTTTTAAGATATAGAAAATGAAAGAAATTCTATTTGCTGTGTAATCCACAGGTTACAGACTACTGGAAGTGGATCCTGTGAGTTAAACTTATTTTTTTATTGCCTCATTTTCTTTTGATTTAAAACTTAACACATACACTGATAATGATTTTACAATGTCATGAGCAATGTCAAAGCATTTTCTAAGCTAAAATGTGAATGTTATGCAAAGCCCATATTAGCCCCTATTAAAATTCAGCTGCATTAACAGCAGTATTTGGCCACTCTCTAAGAATTTTATTTCTAATCAAGCCTTAATTTATCCAGAAAAACTAGTCTGCAATGCATGCACTCAGGACATTACACTACGAATTCAATCATCTTTTTTATGTCCAGAAGGGAAGAAACAAAACGTAATGTAACAAGATACTACTTCACTAATCTAGAACTGATTGCCATATAAAAACAGAACGATGACTGTTATGCACATTTAATTTCCACAAATACCACAAATATTTTAAGTGTAAATAAAGGATTTTTTTTTTTTCTTACAGAAATAATGTTATTGGAGAACACTCAATTTTGGCTGTTTGCAGCAAGAATCTTAGAAACCTCACTCCCTCTCCTGAAGTTCAGCATGAACTGAAAGGCACTCAAAACCTTGAAGGAGCAAGCCAAAAGCAATTACTTAACATGAAATTTGTCCAGATGCCTACCAGGGATGATGGTGATTGGGAAAATTTATTTTTATACTGTGGAAAGTGTGCTTTGTACTTTGCAGGTGGAATCAAGAAAAACAGTTTGCCCCGAAGATCTCAGAGGTTACTTACAAAAAGCTTTCATCGTTTCACCTTCTGTGTAAGCCCTGAAGAGCAAAGATCTTTGAACATTAGGGAAGAGTCAGAAAATATATAAACTATGTCATCAAAAAGAGCAAGAACAGGAGTTTATATTGTAAATGATAGAAACCCCTCCCGTTTCAGCCTGGTAAAGGAAATTGAACACAGGAGGCAAGAAATATAGAACCTGATATAAATCACAGAAAGAGAAATAAAAACCTCTCATTGCTTTCTCTGAGTTTTGCACAAAGGCTACAGTTACCTGTTTAATCAGCATGTTATTCCTTCTGTTAGTCCCTCTGGGGAACTGTGAGAAGCTCCACATCTATCAATAGACAACTTCAAGTTCTCTTGATTGATCACTATTTTTCTCAGCGCTCTGGAAATAAAAATGAATACTTTTGTCATCTTTCTTTACAAAATAACTTTTGGTACCTTTCTGATCCTTCCATAAGAAAAAAGGAAGAACCTGGAGAGATAGGAATATATAAGCTTTCACACAAATTATATTAACCTACATTACTAATGACTAGAAAGACAACCTCAACATTTCTGACCTCACATGAAAATAGATTCACATTTTGGCTATATTAAGAAAGGTTAGTGCCTTAGGATTTAAAAGTTGAGGATTTAAAAAAATCAGACCTCCTTCTGAATTTTAAAGTCTTAAATGTTTTTTTTTTCCTTTTCCACAGTTATACCATAATAATAATCATAATAATAAATCCATACTTTATTGTATTTTTTAAATACTGTGGTATCTATAAGCATCTTAATTTTTTTGGATTGAGTGAAAGGTATTTTGCAAGGTATGTCTCTGTAGTTTACTGTCATTACATTTGTGAAGGAAAAGTTGAGAAAACATTATTTCAATCTGGATACAATTTTCTGAAATAGTCTGAATAATTAGACAGAGGATAAGTCTTTTTATTTTCCTCCTGAATCTGAAGAGAGGAAATTTTAAAAGTTTTCTAGTTTTCCCCTAAATAAAACCTTGACAGCTGAGCTTTGTACAAAAAAAAAATACATTTGTAACTACCTCACAGGATCAGTACTCTTTTGGTTCAGTGAGGGAATTAAAAAATAGTGTGAAACTTAAAACTAAAATTCAAGGAGAAATATATTACATCTAGATTTATATTGTCTTTCCACTAAATAATGTTCTCAACAAAGAGGAAGGCTAGTGTTTAATTTCCATCTTAAGGCATTTTATAATATCAGCCCACTAAGCTTATGATAATGTCTTGTACATCTTTTTTATTTGTTTAAACCTTTCAAAGTTGAAGAGCTGACATTCATTAACTTTATATTTTAGATCAGAAGGAAAGTAACAGAAAACTGTTGATTCCAAAAACCTTGAATATTTTATCCTGCTAACAGGCAATGTTCGTGTGTTCATAATGATGGTAAGGAATTACCAATCAGTTAAGTAGAAGGAAAGAGATACTCAAACCATAAGACCTCTCCTACAGGAGAGATTTAACATCATTATTTTTGAAATATGACCTTCCCAGCAGCATTTGTAATTATACTTCCAAATTAGAACTAATGTACTCTCGAAACCAGTCTCTCGGTTACTGAGCATATCAATTCCATTCCACAGAAAAAGTGAGATTTCAAAATAATGTTGGAAACTTTATACTACAGAGAAATGCAGATATTCTTGAATCCTAAATAATAATAAGTATCATCTACTTTGTGAGATGCTAGCAATGAATATTAAATGTAGATTCATCTTACTGTCAGACTTGAAATAAGATTTAAAATGAAATAAAATAAAATTTACTAGTATTAGGAATGGCTGTTACTTTTCTGCCTACTTCTATATACTAATATAATAAATAGTGAAATAAAAGTATCTACACTGTTCATAAGTTAACATATACAGTTATTTGTTGCCAGATTTCTTTTTGCAGATAAATTAACTTCTATTGTGTTATATTTATGGTGTATGGCTGAATGCTGAATCATAATTGAGATCTTATAATAACAAAAGGATGGACAACACTGTGGGAAGAAAGTGGGATATTCATAGAACCATAGAATTACTGTGGTTGGAAGAGACCTTTAAGGTCATCAAGTCCAACCATTAACCTAGCACTGCCAAGTTACTACTAAACTGTGTCCCTCAGCACTACATCTACATGTCTTTTAAATACCTCCAGGGATGACTCAACCACTTCCCTGAGCAGCCTGTTCCAATGCTTAATAACCCTTTCAGTAAAGAATTTTTTCCTAATATCCTTCCTAAACCTCCCCTGGTGCAACTTGAGGCCATTTTCCTCCTGCCCTATCGCCTATTCCTTGGGAAAAGAGACCAACGCCCACTTTGCTACAACCTCCTTTCAGATATTTGTAGGGAGTGATAAGGTCTCCCCTGAGCCTCCTCTTTTCCAAGCTAAACATCCCCAGTTCCCTCAGCCACTCTTCAGAAGATTTGTTCTTCAGACCCCTCACCAGCTTTGCTGCCCTTTGAACATGCTCCAGCACCTCAATGTTTTTCTTGTGGTGAGGGGCCTGAAACTGAACACAGTACTCGAGGTGCAGCCCCAACAATGCTGAGTACAGGGGGACAATCACTTCCCTAGTCCTGCTGGCCACACTATTTCTGATACAGGCCAGGACGTTGCTGGCCTTCTTGGCCACCTGGGCACACTGCTGGCTCATATGCAGCCGGCTGTCGACCAATACCCCCAGGTCCTTTTCTGCCAAGCAGCTTTCCAGGTACTCTTCCCCAGGCCTATGACATTGCATGGGGTTGTTGTGACTCAAATGCAGGACCTGACACTTGGCCTTGCTGAATCTCGTACAATTAGCCTTGGCCCGTCGATCCAGCCTGTCCAGATCCCTCTGTAGAGCCATCCTACCGTCAAGCAGGTCGACACTCCCACCTAACTTGGTGTTGCCTTTAAACTTACTGAGGGTGCACTTGATCCCCTCATCCAGATTATTGATAAATGTATTAAAGAGAACCAGCCC
Organism: Anarhynchus alexandrinus; assembly: GCA_008711295.1. NCBI lineage: Eukaryota > Metazoa > Chordata > Aves > Charadriiformes > Charadriidae > Anarhynchus > Anarhynchus alexandrinus. The sequence continues at coordinate 269,705 of VUYV01000554.1, forward strand.
CAGTACTGAGCCATGGGTAACACCACTTGTGACCGTCCACCAACTGGATTTAACTCTATTCATCACAACTCTTTGGGCCTGGCTTTCCAGCCAGTTTTTTACCCAGCAAAGCGTACACACATCCAAGCCATGAGCAGCCAGTTTCTCCTGGCAAATGCTGTGGGAAACAGTGTCAAAGACTTTACTAAAGTCTGGGTAGACAACATGCACAGCCTTTCCCTCACCCATTGTGAGGGTCACCTTGTCATAGAAGAAGATGAGGTTAGTCAAGCATGACCTGCCTTTCATAACCCCATGCTGACTGGGCCTGATCTCCTGGTTGTCCTGCATGTGCCACATGATGGCACTCAAGATGATCTGCTCCATAGCCTTCCCTGGCACCTAGGTCAGACTGACAGGCCTGCACTTCCCTGGATCCTTCCAGCCCTTCTTGTAGATGGGTGTCACGTTTGTTATCTTCCAGTCAACAGGAACCTCCCCATTTAGCCAGGTCTGCTGATAAATGATGGAAAGTGGCTTTGTGAGCACCTCTGCCAGCTCCCTCAGTACCCTCGGGTGGATCCTATCTGGCCCCATAGGCTTGTGTGTGTCTAAGTGGTGTAGCAGGTCCCTCACCATTTCCCCTTGGATTATGGAGGGTTCATTCTGTCCCCATCCATGTCATTCAGCTGAGGGGGCTGGGTACCCAGAAAGAATTCTAGAGGTCGTTACTGAACCTCCTATATCCCGTGGTTGTAGATCTTCAGAGTAGAAGAAAAATGGTTCATGCTAATGGAAAAAAAATCCTCTGAAGTGATGGATTACTCCAGAGGGAGAAGGTAAACATTTCTGAAAGGTGCACAAACCACTTTCCATCTTCTTTATTTTCATTTCATATTATAAGGTTTAGTTTGATTCTAAACTTCTAGGAAGATAATATCTCTGTTAGGTTTCTCAAACATTAACGCAATTCAGATAGAGATTAGAGGTAAGATATTTAATCTTCTATCTCTGAGGATGATCTGATGTTCAGCTTGCAAAAAGGTACTCATCTGAGTACCAGGTACAGATATTACACACTTAATGGCACTCATCTAGCTTCCAAAGCATTTATCCCACACACTAAGTCACGTGCACTATACATAATTACATTTTGAACAAATGCACGTACACTTTTTACCCCAGAGACACAGCCTTTGACTGAAATGAGAGATATACCTGGAAGGAAGACTCAAAACCTTTCCCACTAGCTGTGCCTTAACTGCTAGGACTATGGATCAGTATATCTGATCTCCCACTCTCATTTTGATTCTATTATTCTTTTATTTGCACCTCTACAATTATTCACTACAGAAAAAAAGGCAGGAGACTATTTTGTAGTGCACAAGACTAGGCCTTTAAATGCCAAGGGACTTTCTTGGAGGACAGCAACAAATTATGTGGGGGTAGAATCAAGTTGTTACTTTTGCCGGGAAAACATTTTTACCAAGAGTCACACAGCAGTATTTCATCTGTCTTTGTTTTGCATTGACAACCAATGCAGCTGCTGTGCCCTGAACTCATTGCTGCCTGCTGTGCATGCATCTACATTTGAGTTTTTGTTCCCATCAAGACAATTTTGAAGCAAATCTCCCGATTTCCTCTACCTACTACAGTTCATTTCATATCACAGAAATGAGTTCTTTTTGGAAATGAAACACTCCAGAAAGATACCTAATGTGGTCTAGTTGCTAATAGACATTCAGTTCATGGGACCAGATGATAGCTACTCCAAAATTATATACCTGAACTGCGCAGTGGGGACATCAGATTCTCAGCACCAACTGCTTTACTCTGTGGGTCTATACGTCTTCCACCACACTGCTTCCTAACACAGGCATAGTCTATGTGTGTTGACCAGTCAGAGCAAGACTGATTAACACTACCATTTCAGAGATCTAGAAAAAATGGAGTTACTTTTTTAGAGACTGAACAATGACAGAGTTCAAGCAGGAGCCTAGGAGCTTGGCTAGGCAAACTGGTTAACTTTTGCACATGCTCAGATTCTTGAGTGATCAAGAAATATTGAGTGGTTAACCATTAGTGCTTAGCCTAGTTACATACTAGCAAATAAAACAAAATAAGGCTGCAGGCACAGGTACAGAGTCATCCATATTATTTAATCATTAGCATACTCACAACTTTTTGTTCTGTGCAGTTTAAAACATTTCTTAGACAGTAGACACACACAGACCAAGAGAAAGTGAAGCCCAAAGACTCTTCCTAAAATTGCTGATGCCATGTTCTGAGGGAAAAGTTCTCCTCTCTGTAAAAGGTGTTGAAGAGCCATGGAAACTTTCTCATGTAACGTTGTGATACGCACCAATTCCCATCCACATCAGCTGGGCTACTCCCGGATAATAGGTTGTGAGAGAAGTGGGGACCTATAAGAAAAGAGTTCATACAGACTGTGAACTCTTCACTAAATTCCAATATTTTGTTCCTTACATCTGAAAGTAAATCATCTGATATCTATTGAGAAACTTCTGTGGTACTACATACTTAGCAATGAAAAGAGTGAAAACCAAATCATCTTCCCAATACTGGTCAACTTAGCACTGACACAAAGGTAATATCCATCCAAAAGTTAGCTTTACATAATAAATCCAAGAAAATACTGAAAAGTGTTCCGCTGTCAGCAGTTTCACAAAGAAAATACTTGTATAAATGAGAGTAAAAAAGAAGACAGAAAAGGGAAGTTTTCAGTTAGACAAAGATAAAAAGACAGTAAGAAACCTGAAAAACCATGAATGAATGGGAAAAAGGGCATTCTAGAAAAACATGAAGCAGTANTGAGAAAAGTGAACATTGTCTGCACAATATGCTGTTAATTTCAGTAGTTAGAAGAGGCCCAGCTAAGAAGCGAAGTTACTGAACAAAATTGGTTCTGTTTTACCTCAAACCAGGACAAGCCCAAAGACTCTTCCTAAAATTGCTGATGCCATGTTCTGAGGGAAAAGTTCTCCTCTCTGTAAAAGGTGTTGAAGAGCCATGGAAACTTTCTCATGTAACGTTGTGATACGCACCAATTCCCATCCACATCAGCTGGGCTACTCCTGGATAATAGGTTGTGAGAGAAGTGGGGACCTATAAGAAAAGAGTTCATACAGACTGTGAACTCTTCACTAAATTCCAATATTTTGTTCCTTACATCTGAAAGTAAATCATCTGATATCTATTGAGAAACTTCTGTGGTACTACATACTTAGCAATGAAAAGAGTGAAAACCAAATCATCTTCCCAATACTGGTCAACTTAGCACTGACACAAAGGTAATATCCATCCAAAAGTTAGCTTTACATAATAAATCCAAGAAAATACTGAAAAGTGTTCCGCTGTCAGCAGTTTCACAAAGAAAATACTTGTATAAATGAGAGTAAAAAAGAAGACAGAAAAGGGAAGTTTTCAGTTAGACAAAGATAAAAAGACAGTAAGAAACCTGAAAAACCATGAATGAATGGGAAAAAGGGCATTCTAGAAAAACATGAAGCAGTATAATAAATGCAGTTTCCAGAGCACAGCATTTATTTGGGATTCATGAGACATTAATGAGATCGTTATTACCTAGTGCATACAATTTTCAAGTGCTTATCTTATTTAGGACAAAGAATTCAAATGTGTTTTGGAAATGGGTTCTGTTGTCCATAATATTTTTCTGAAAAAATAGGCTCATACAGTCAATAAATGTAGTGTTAGTGCATATATTCATATGATACCAGAAGTGTAGCCCTGAATGGAGATTTTTAAGCATTGTTTGCTGTTGCTTATAGCTTTCCAAACAGAACACAAACCCCTTGAGCTAATTTTTTGCATGCTCATTTTCAACTTAAAAGTGATTTTTTTGAAAGCATAGGAAAATATGAGTTGGCTACTTTGGAGTTACCTGAGCATGAAAATGTGTTTTTCACATCTAAATATGACTTTTTGTTTGCATTCTGATGTTTTAAAAATAGTTTCATTTTCAAACTTGGCATGTAGCATGTACTGTCACCTACAGGAAGTATATGCTTTGAAAAAGAGAGTAGAAATTTAAAAAAAAAATTATATAGAAAGAAAATATAATTTTTATGTGAACCATAGTCAGTTCCTTAATTTTTTACTGTTTTTCTACTTCTGTATGGTGGGGATGATCCTGTTAAAATATTTGTAACTGTAAATTTCTATATTGGTGCAATTTTACTGTTGGCCATGCACATATTTGGATCTAAAGGAAGCAAAACAACTGCATCTGTTATTTCATCTGTACCAAAATGCAATACTGTTAGCATATAAAGCAAGAGAAAACAATACATATATGACAGTAAACTAAGCTGTAACATTCAGTACCTTGCCTTATGTGTACCATATTACATTGAAGTATTTTATTTTGCTGTGGTTATGCTATACTTCATAAATCAGTTAATTATGGAACATCTCACAACAAGCAAACCCTTATTTTGAAAAATGGACTCATTATATAAATTATACAGCTGATTTAATGCTTGGACTTGATTACCATCAATAGGTCAAATTTTCATAAGGGGAACAGTTAGTAGCAAACTGCAGCATCTAAAGTCACTGTGAGAATACTTTGAGCAACCTAAGGATAAGTCCATACTATACAATAAATTACTATGAAGAGTGCTGAACCAGGCTGGGGTGTGTCTCTGGCATCAGGTGGCACAATCAGATCTTGGAAGAGATTTTGGAAGCTGAATTAGCTGTATCACTTATGCTTATGTCTCACCCAAAACCAGGACTGCACTTAGAAGCAACATTATTCTCCCACACGTTATGATGATTGCAGCCACAGAGCTTGTGTGCTGCCAGCTGAAAATGAAGGCTGTGGTTGAACGGGACATGTACCACCACTCCATTACATAGATAAAACTGTTGGTTGAACGACAAGAAAACAGAGAATATGAGTAAAAGGTTAGTTGTCACAGTGTAGGGAAGTCACCTAGAGATCTTCAAGGCTATTTTAATATATACACACAGATGCATATATATATTAAAATATGTGTATATATATATAAGCATTAAAATAGCTGTATTTTATATATCTGTATATATATAAAAACATCTGGAAAGGTGGTAAAGAGTGGAAAGTTTGCTGATTTTATGAAGTTATTCAAGTAAGGACATGACAGATGATGAAGGACATTTTGAGATGTTATAAGGCAATAACATGGAAGATGAAGTTGACTGTAGATTAATGTAGAATGTAGCACACATGAAGAAACTATTCCAGCTTCATATATTAAAAGCTGGGCTTGCTGGTGACCGTTATTATTCAGAAGCAAGACAGGGAGTTTCATAAAAACATCAGCTCAGTGCTTGGCAGAAGTCAAAAGAAAATGAGTGCAGTGTAAAGAATTATTAGGAAAGAAATAAGGAATATAACCAGAACATTATGTCACTGTTGCAAACTCAGGGTCTGCCCGCAGTTGAGCAGTTCTTGTCCCCTCAATTCTGAAAAGGATACAGGAAAACGTGAAGATTTTCAAAGGGCTACAAGAGCTAACTTAATGTAAGGGTATATTTTAAAAACAAAACCAAATGATTTCAAGAGCATGGACAAGAACCAGTTGTCCTCTGTCTTTTCCCATGGAAATTCTTGGACCGTGAACTTAATGGTATGAATACTACACAGAACATAATATTGGCTAGATGGATCCTTGATAAGTTAGTTTTTACTATGTTCTTAGTGAACAAACACTTTAATCCTTCCTAGATTGAGCCTCATCAACCTAGACAAAACAGGTAGTTTACCCATGAAAATATAAGTTGAGACTCTTTTTATCAAATGACTGCCCTAGAATAAAAAAAAAAATAAATAGAGGAGTTGTTTATATTGCAGGTTTCTTTGACAATCATCAAAGTTTAATATGGTGATGGCTAGGGTTCCTGAGTATTGAAGGCAACATATTATTTAAGTCCACAAACTGCATGGCTCTGAAAGGAGCTGCATTGCCATCATGTCCCTCAAATGAACAAGGATATCAGTGCACATAGTGCTGAAACGGTGCAGAAGGTTTGGTAGTCATCACTAGGTATTATTTCCACTTGCCAATTTGTTTCCCATTTAATATTAATCATTTTGTGTGTACATTATACTGTAGAAGAGTATTGTTCCTTTAATGGCATTCACAGTAATCTTCACATTCATGTAGCAGGGATAAAAAAAAAGTTTGTTTTGTTTTTTTTTTCAAAAAAAGTGTGTCAGTATCATTTTTCTAGATGAGAAGGCATCAGATCCAGCCACAAAGATATCAAAAAATATTTAGCCATACCTGGGCTTAACATTTCAATGCTTAAGCAATTTGAAAAACTATGTCCAGAACCAAATTTAGGTGGAAGATGGATAACTAAATCTTCATATTTTCAGGTACCCAAAATGCTGCTTATCTTTTTGTCTAAAGGCACTTTAAACTTGACAGTAATGATTTACTGCCTTCTAGATCAAGCCTGTCTTCCACAAGAATCCACAAAAGCTTTTTTTTCAAACTTTTTTCACTTGCAAGGTCAGAGGATTGAGAAGAGCACAGGCAAGAGGGTGTTCACAGAATACATTTATTGAATGAACACATAAAAAAAAGCAGACTTAACTACCATTTTCCTGAAGAAGGAGGCCAGAAGTGTTGTCAATGTCCTTTAGATAAGGATTTAGTGCTTAGGACATTCATTCAGGACATGAGATATTCTTGGTTTAATTTCTCTTCTGCGTGAGGAGACTTAAAACCAGGGTTTCTATTTATGCGCTTTACACTTCAAATACTTAATCAGCCCTCAGAGCTGAATCCAAACTCCAGATGTCCCAGAGGAAAGTCATAAGCACTAAATTACAGACCTTGTTCGCTCACTTTTTCTTTATCCCATCTCCTCTGCTCCAATACAGTTAGTCCAGAATTGCTTTAGATCAAGTGGAAAAACTTCCGACAGTACAGATGGGACTCCTCACGCACTCACTCCTCATTCCTCTGCCTAACCCACTGTTGCCTGGCTCTAGAGTTCCAGCCCACCGCTCTAGATATAAAAAACCTGCAGCCCACAGGCTGTGCACTTGCTGGGCACAGTGTTTCAGGACTTGCCTGACTTGTCTTGGGCTGAGAGAGTTTTAGTCTATGCCTACTGCCTAAAATGCTTTAGCTTAAAATGTGTCTTAGGTATGGTAAAAGCCCAGCAGTCGCTGCATAGCAAACATGAGCCCTGTTGTGCCAGGGGAAAGCGCGGGAAGCTGTTCTGTGGCTGTCACAGTTTAGCCAGCAGTGAATGAGAAGGGAGTGGGGTGTTTTAAGAAAATGTAGAAAAAATCATCCAGGCAGGTGCAAGATTGCAGTGGAATGTTCCCCCAGGACCAGTGCTGGACTCCTCCAGGCAAACACCTTTGCCCACTGATGACTTGCTGTGTTGGCACACCTCTCTTCCTGAGGAAGACAGTCACCACCGACCTTAAGATCCAGGGGGTCTTTGGAAGGGTGAGCCTAATGCCAGAGAGAAAAAAAGACACAGTAGATTTTTCTATCTAACAGTTTTAACTATATGAAGCTCTTATGTGTTAATTCAGACTATGACTGTTAGTGTTACTGTGCCTGGACTAGTATAACTATTGAATTTTTTATTATACTACTAAACCATTAATGAGATTTACAATAAATTCTTGTGTACCTATACAGGGGGTGTTCTCTTTTGTCCATAATAAGATTTTATTTATTAAGAAAAAGAATGATCGCTGTACAGTTTTTTAAAGAAAAAGTTTAGGCTTTTGCTTGGGAAGAAGGTTACAAGGTATAATGACAAAGAGATGCTAAATATCCAGTGTGCAAAATACCTAATCCAAGAAAAAGGACAGGGTTTAAGACACACCCTGTCCTTATTACTTTGCCTTTGGATTCCCACATGAAGTGCTTGTTCAATTTCTGGCCTTTTGCCAGTCTACCATTTCTTGTTCTTACCATGTTCTTGTGAGAAAGCTGTTCCAGCAGTCAGGCAACTAATACTTAACATTGTGATGTTCAATATTACACTATTTACATTGCTCTTGGGTTTGGACTTCTCTTTCAGTTTCAAAAGTCATCTAAATCTTACAAACCCCTTCAAGTTAAATAGAGTTTTATGTTAGATTTTTCAAGATAATTTTAATACATGAATACATTCACATAGATTAAGTGTACCTACAACAAAAATACTACATATTGAAGTTGTTCTGAAATTGGTAAGAATTAGACACTTAAATACCCAAATAGCACAGGATGGTCTTCGTATTACCTAAGCAGTGGAAGCATCTAAACTACAATGAAAACATTAAAGTATCTAAAAAGTAAACAAATTTGAATATTCTATTTGGTATATATTGTCATATATTATGTACTTAACAGTGCTCCATACATTTGGAACAATTATTGAAAAACATCGTTGCGGAGATTGGTATACTATGTTAAATATAATTTCATTTGTGAATCAACAGGTCTTACCCAGCTTGGAAAAATCCAGAAAGTATTTTGTGAATCCTCTAAGTTTCAAAGTCTAGACCCAAAAGAGTTTTGTTTATTGACAAGTCATTGTTATTAATTACTTTTTTCTTTTAAATATTCTAGCTATTTAATCAGGATGCACAAAAAAATGCATAAGTGATCAAACATGCAAAATCTAAGTGGTGCAAAACCTAAATTATTAGTTTGCAGACCATCTGTATATTAGAAATGATTTATCTAACCTACACAGTGAATATTGAACAGTGGATTCAGAAAAAAAAAAAAATAAAAGAATTTGCAAGAGATTTGTTGAGAAATGTGACTGTTGTAAATATTAAAAATTTTTCAAACAGCCTTTGTTACGATCTTAATTTTTATGGAATGAAAGAACTACTAAAAAGTACTACTTACTTTTTAGTAAGTAAAAAGTTTTTAGTAGGTAAAAAGTTTAGTAAGTAGTTTTTAGTAAGTAAAAAGTTTAGTAAGTAAAAAACTACCCCAAAAGTAGTTATTTTGGGGTTTTTTGGGTTTTTTTGTTTTTAATTGCTTTTTTAATTGCCTTTTTAATACCCCAAAATCACACTGAAGAGCATGTGTGGTCTGAAAAATAAACATGGTTCCAGAATTCTCATCAGGTCCTCTGCTACACAAACAAATGCAATTTAATTGCCTCATTTTGTAGTCTAAGATTAAAAGTTCGTGATAATAAACGTCAATATAAAAAGAACATTCAGATACTTAACAAACATGTAAGTTAATTAACTATTAGTTCCCTTCTTAAGAAATTGCTTCTCAAAATCTGTTACTAGCGGTTAACAGCTGGTATATTAGCTAATGGGCAGAAACTGTTCCAAGGACGAAGATAATAATAGATAAAAGCAACTAACTTTAGTAAAGATGGATTTTTCGTAAGACTGCTGATATTGTACAGGGTAGCAAATATTCTGTAAAATGAGCATTTTGCAACAAGCGATACTGCAATATATCTACATAGCATTGTTAAAAAAATCTCAATTACAAAAAGACAAATGATTTTGTCTTGATCTTGCCTCTTGATTCAAACATTACTATTTAGATTTATTGCAGAATCTTGGACATTACTTTGATTCCAATAAGAATATTCAGCCCTTTTACACACAAAAATATTTTCTTGAATAGCAAATAGTAATAGTATTAATACAGACATTGTCAAAAAGGTGAACTTACTACCAGTGTAGCAATTCCAGTAATGAAATCACAGCATATTTTACCAAATTAAAAGTGAAGTAAAGTGAATTAAAATTTGGTATGTTAAATTTGCAGTTTGGTGCACCTTTGCAATTATAAAAAAAAATGCATTTTATTTAAAATTACTGCATCGGAATTTATTTTCAAAGTTCACATGAAAAGGAGGATAAGCATAAGTAAACTTTAATGCTGTTCTTAAAATATGTTTGGCAATTTGTTTTTTATTGACTTTTTTTTTGCTTAAGAAATCCTGCAAACTGAGCTATTTTAAAAGTTCTAAACCTATGACATTAAAGCCATACAGTGTAGAATGTTTTTGTTTAAGAAAGCATACATTCGTGTGGGGAAAAAAAATAGCTTCAAATAGCATTTTTCTTCATCTTTAAAAAGGGACATAGGAGAAGACTTTTGCAGATGCAAGAAATGTAAGAAGTAGTTTCAAACTAATCCTGTTTTCTCAAAGTGAAAAACTACAGCTTTTCAGCTGGAATGTCCCATTTTGTTTTGCATATTTTTTTTTCTACAAGGTTGAAACAAATACCTGGCAATCACTAGAAACTTTTTGTCAGATTTATGATATGGTTGTATAATTTTGTTATCTCAAATAAACTTAACAGAATTACTACAACCTAGGGATTGGCAATTTGTTTTCATGAACATTTGGATTTTCCTGAGGGAAAATCCAAATGTCCAGAGAAGACAGCAAAATCTGTTACATTGTCTAGTAAGCCTCATAATCTGTAGACTTTTTTGGCTTATACACCTGTATAGCTTAAGTAAGAATTCCCAAATAATTATTCATGTGAACATGAGGTTTGCATTATGTAGCACTTTGCTTTATTTATTCATTGGACATCTGACTATGGAATGACAAAATGACATTTAACTTCCAGCAGAACTCAAAGTGGTTTACAGCTATAGTTCTTCAAAACTTTTTTAAAAGGCAAACACCATAATCATTAATAATGTTTGTAATAAATAGTGTTAAACCAGGCTATAGAAAGTTAAATTCATAAATTCAAATAAGTAGAATATGCAGAATGGTAAGTCAAAACCAGCTTGAGACTAGATTACCCAATAATTCCTCAATAAAGCAAAAAACAGAAAAATTTCCATCCCTAATTTTTGTTTCCAAGACAATTTTCAAAACCAGTTTTACCTTTCTTTTGCAGCGTGTCCTGAAATACAAAACAGATTTTCACTATGGGTTGTAGCATATTTTGATGGTGTATCTCCATAATCAAGTATGCTGCTGTTTCAACAGTGTGCAAAAAAAGGCATGAAAACATTGAGTTAGTGTGATATTGAGAGAAGGTCTAAGCAAGTCATCTCACTACAGATTTCACAGTTGATTTCTTTCTAGGTCCTGTCTCTGGCTCATTCCTTGACATGAGCAAATCACTAACGAATGCTTTAAAAATAAAAGTCCAGATACATTGATGACTTCTAGAAACAAATATGCAATATAAGATGCCTAAAATTAAATCTGACAGCAATGAATTAAATATTTAATTGTGATATATGATGGCACTGAATTTCCTGTCTTACCTATCTTTATTTCCTTACCTGTGTAATGGAAAATNTGCACAATATGCTGTTAATTTCAGTAGTTAGAAGAGGCCCAGCTAAGAAGCGAAGTTACTGAACAAAATTGGTTCTGTTTTTTATAGATTTACTGAACAAAATCTGGCTCATTCCTTGACATGAGCAAATCACTAACGAATGCTTTAAAAATAAAAGTCCAGATACATTGATGACTTCTAGAAACAAATATGCAATATAAGATGCCTAAAATTAAATCTGACAGCAATGAATTAAATATTTAATTGTGATATATGATGGCACTGAATTTCCTGTCTTACCTATCTTTATTTCCTTACCTGTGTAATGGAAAATATAGGACTTACATACACAAACCAGAACATAAGAAATAATCATTGTATTTCTATATCATGCTTGGATCTTCCTTTGTGTCTTTGAGAAGGAGTCCTGATAGTGGTTATGGAGATCATCTGTCATTCTGGCGCAGAGCGTGTCCCACTCAGAACAGAAAAATATCAGTAGGATAAATAATGGAATAATCTAGGTTGCTAAAACCTTTCAGAGAAGGTTTTGTTTTCCCTTTTCAATCTTAATCGTTCTAAGACCAGTTATCTACATGAGCATTCAAGTAGACCCATTATTAACAGGTGGGGTGTTGCCATCTGAGGATGTTCATTTATGCAACCATACATTGAGTATTTTTTCTGTATTACTTCAAGTCATTACTTTTGTCCAGCATCTTGGTAAAAGTAATATATTCTTCCCCAATCCTTTTATCAATGATTATGTGAGAAACTGTAAGACTTGTTTAAAATTGGTATCCTTTGCCTCACTTGTTAGTTACAGTTAATAGTCTGGGAAGGATTAAACATGGAGAACTTGTTCCTGTGAAGATTTGGTCTAATTTCATCTAATTTCATCAGGTCATGTTTGATCTAGAATACCTTGTTGCTTGAGTGAAAAATATGTATTCAGGCATCCCAAAATCAAGTTCTGGTGAGCAGAGATATACCAATATAGTTGTAAATTCAATATTCAAAGAGGTATATAAAAATCATCCTTGCAAACACTTACATACTAAACTGAGCTTTCCTTGAGAACCTTACATCTTCAGAAAAAAAATTCAGGCATAATTATTCAAAACATTTAACAACATGTTTGCATAACTTTCATGTGCCTGAACTGAATTTCAAGTTCTAAAAATGGGGAATGAGTTTCAGTTTAAGATGAGACTCCTGCGTTTAAGTGTGACAGTTATTGTAGTCATTGGAGATGATATCAACATAAACTGGTTACTGAAGCCTGAAGAAATCTTTAGTTCACCAAGCTGACTTGACTAACATTCAATTCAGTTGCCTAAATGGGCATGTAGTGCAGTCTGAGAGAGAGGCATTCACGTTCCCAGGATGTCCACATGGGTCTGGAAGCTTGAACAGTCAGAAAAAGGAAACCCTTTTTTCTTCTGGAGCGGCAGCTGGGGTTCAGATGGGATATCCCAGAGCACCTAGAATGAGATTAAGGTATGTCTTCATTAACAACTAGTGTGGATCAATAAGATTGCATCTGCAGAGCGAAAAAATTAGTGCTGAGGATCTCATGTCCCCATTATACACATTTCATGGGAAGATTTTTTCATCTGTGTCTTTGTAGACTGGTCCACATTTTAAGTGTAAACGGGACAGTTGAGAATTTCACATTAAATCCTGATCCCAACTAAAACTTTGGTATAGAAACACACTGTATATCTACATGTGTGCAACTGAACTAAGCCCAAGGTGTCTAATTTAATCTGAGATGAAGGATTCTTTAGAATCCACTGGTGTGTTGAATTTGGGCTTGGTTCTCCTGTCTATAGTTGGGTTTATAATTCTTCTAATGAATTTACAGCAGACCTACTAGATACTCTCCAACCTTCTGAAACAGCAGCTGGAGACCAAATGGAATAACCTTGTTTATATCACTTAGTCATAAACACTTGTGTTTCAGTGCCTGAAATGAGCCCTGGATCTTCACTAAGTACAAAAAGAATTTGCAGACCATATATACAGGTAGACACTTCATTTTGATGTCTAGCTTTGAACCAAATCTCATCATCTCTCCTTTCAGATGTTTAGATACATCACCCTCGTAATCTTTTTAAGGATCTTTTACTATCAAAATGCTGTGAAATCTCATGTCCCATTAGCACTAACATTTAATGCAAAGTTCTTTGTAGCATCAAGATACATCACCTGCCTGTACATCTGTAGATACATAAATTCTAAAAAAATAGACAGAAATCTGTAAAAAGCACACATGTAGTAGATTTTATTCAAGATTCTGAAATAACATCATAAATTTTGCTCTTTTTTTCCCCACATTGTTATAACTTATCTTAACATCATAACATTAGGTTCGATGATGCTTTGAACAACTTGATCTAGTGAAAGTTTTCCTTGCTCATAGCAGGGGCATTGGACTAGGTCCCAATCCGACTAGGTCCCAATCCAACTAGGTCCCTTCCAACCCAAACCATTCTATGATCTATAATTCTACTCTATTCTTTGTATCATTTAGAACACATGTAAATTACTTTTCAAAAGACTAGAGGGAATTGAATTATACCTTCTCAGACAGGATTTACTGGTAATATCATGTAGCAATATCCCTTAATTCCAATGTTAAATCCCATTGTGCAAACATCTACCAAAGTGAGATGGAAGAAAACGTTTTGTCCACATTTTTTCTAGCTGAATTACATTTCACTGACACCAGGGGTCACTATCATATTCATTCTATCTCGAGAATACACAAAGTAGGTTGTCTATCTTTAGGCAAACTGACACACAGATGGCACATAGACTATGTCTATGAACATGGTCAAATAGTGATACAGGTTGCCCAGAGAGGCTGCAGAATCTCCATCACTGGAGCTGTTCAAAACTCCCCTTAAGATTGTCCTGAGAAACTGTTGCATTTGGACCTCCTTTGATCAGATATCTCCACTATTTCCTTCCAACATAAATTATTCTATGCCTCTGCAATAATTCTTCTCTTCTATGTTAACTTTCCTCAGGATATATGGAGATCACCCAGATTTAACTGTGCTAAGACCAGCAAAAGTTGCCTTTTCGTTATTTTATTAGACCAAGCTGTACATTGGATGAATTACAAGAAAGTAAATTCAAACTATGTTTCCAGTATGTGGCATTATTAGCCATTTTAAGTGAATGAGGAGGCAGATAAACCTGTCATCATTCTTGTGGAAATTGTTCTCACCATGTTTGTGGACAAATGGTGTAGTTAACATGTCATTGTCTATAAGAAGAATGAAAGTGTCAGAATTCAACATTTCTCAGAACCCATTATGATGCTAAGCAGAAATCAGAGGAGAAAATTCTTCTTGCAAAGAAACTCTTTTGCTGGCACAAACCTGTTGGACATGGCTTCTCAAGAATGCTAGAGGCAGCAGAGATATATTTTAAAACCATAATTTCCTGAGGCAAGTGCGGCTATTCCTCAGGTCTTGATGGTGTGTATATGGGAGTGACTATTAGCTGTCAGTTTTGTCTACCCTTGTGTGAGCCAATGCAGGCAGGAGGCAGGAACAACCGTAAAACCACAGGTGAAAGGCAAAGAACAAATTTAATCTTGATACCTCACAGACCAGGGGATCTCCAAAGCAGCACGTGGGCAGTGGCACGCAAGTGAGGGGCACAGGCACCATGGAGCGAGAGTCCTTATTAGTGAGACAGTCCTTGTTAGTGAGACCGTGAAAGCTCAGACTTGCTGTTCTCACCTGTATTATTTCAACAGTTCAAGCAGGCGTAGTTTTCCACTGTGCTTTGATCTTCAACAGCAGGGCAGGAATCTCAAGCATGTTCAATAAGGTGTCCCTGAGTCCATCACAGACTTACATTATCTAAGTACAGATGTTCTGCTTGTGAGCACGTAAGACAATAATGATTAATGTGATATATGCGTTGTCCAGCACCCCAGGTATGAGTCACTTGAGCGTGTTTATAATCCTCCTCACCAATCTTCCATTACTTTCTCACAACCCTGTACTTGCAGAAGTAAACACATGATTCTAATTAGCTTATATTGGACATTGGCCTCCTTTAGTTCCCCAAACTGTGATGCGCAGCTTCTTGAATACTTTCTAATTTCCTGCATTTTTATTTGCATTTTACCCCAACTGCATTTTTTCATAATTACATACATACACACACTCACACCAATCTCATCTGGGGATAGGAACACAAGCAAAATTGAAAATGAAGGTAAATATACTAACCAAAAGGGGAATTGGAACTTCTGAATGTTAAAGTATCTGTGTTAAAGGCAATAATAATGGTAGGACAAGAGTCAATACAATTTTTTTTTTAATAAGGCATGTTAACATCTCCTATGTTTTGAAGTGCACTATGGATTTAAATTTTCAATATCATCTAAATAAGGGATTCATTTTTTAGTACAGCTGAAATCAAGGTCCTACTATTTTACTTCAGTATATCCTTACTGTATATCCTTCAGTATATCCTCAGCTCCTAATGTCCCTAAGTATTAAAAAATATCCTGAATATATGTTTGAATATGAAAAATGCTCAGAAAATTCTGAAGCAAATAGTACAATATGTATTTCTTACATTGTCCAGTAGTCCTTTAAACTTTCTTACTGTGTTTAACAGTATTAACACTTAAACCAAAAGCTTTCCAAAAATCAAGGTACTCAGCACATGTGAATATGAGGAAAGGTGTTTTTTTTTCATAATGCACCTTGTTGATGTAAGTCCAAGACTTTCCATTATTCTGAATGTGATGTGTTATTTTATGCTAAAGTAATATACAAAACCAGAGGAAATTCTCTGTGTCTTTGGGACAGTGAAGGAGTGTGAGGTACTTGCAGGGATTATTTTCCTTAGAATTATTTAGACAAAACAACCAAAAGATAAATGCAATATTAATAAATATGCACGATACAAATGCAAATTATTCTTAAGAAGAAGGGACTTTTTACTGTAGAAAGCATACCAAGTTACCAATTGCTCTACTCTTCAGTGATGAAAAATTTGGAGAAACAATTCCAAGGTTAGTATTCCATAAACAATATCACTGACAATTTAACAGAGTGCTGTGACTCCCCATAGGTCTACTAACTGTTAGAACAAATTTTTAATTTCCCTTCATAGATATTTGAGAAGATACATAGATTGCATTGAAATTGAATTGGAGACCATGTGAAAAGGCCTGAGAATAAATAAGTTTCGTTTATTGGTTTTAGCTTTAAAATGGAAAGTTTTAATCTGCTCTCACTTAATAGTAAAATAATTAACTTTTATGAATTGTTACAATCTTGGAACCTTGTACTGTAGAAATAAAAGGATCTGTTTATGTGGGTACATCTATTTGTGCAGAGAAAAATAAGAGAAAAAGACAAATGTTATTTTTCCAAGAATGGTAAATTAGGAGTTTGAAATCCAGATGGTAATCTTCACTGGGCTAGATGATAATTTGTCTACAAGGTGGGTTTATGGGCAATAATAATACAATGTAGTCCTATTTTCTGTGAATTTTCTGATTTTCTTCTTGGATAACTTCACCAGTTTTCACAACAAAAATTACAGTGATTAGTTGGGACAAAATAAATATCCTTTGCACAGATGAAATCAGATTTTTATTTATTTATATTCAAATTACTGGAAGTGCAGAGCTTTGTCCAAGGAGTATTTTGAGGATGTAATTTGAATTTAGTATTTTGAACAGATAATTTCAGGGATAGGGCTGAACAACTTAATATAAATTAATGGCTTTTGCAACATTTGGTTTTCTTTAGCTGGAACACTCGACTCCAGCATAGAATAAAATGCCCTGGTTTATTTGTGGGGTTTTTTTTGTTTTTTAACTTGTACATTTCCCTTCTGCATCTTCCCTGTTTTGCCTCAACAAATGCAATACACCCATGGCTTGAATTTTTAACCTTTCAAATATTCCAGTTAGCAAAGCATACCTCCACCCCAACACAGATTAAAATTACATCAATCTCATCCTTCACCCTTATTTTGGTTTCTCTTTATATTCAAGTGTCTCCTCCTAATTTCCATAGATCTGTCCATGGTAAGAATAACACCTAGCTAGGCAGGAGGCATGAGCTTCCCTTGTGCTGACACAAGTTTGTAGGGCCAGCTGGACAAGGATTGTCTCAAGCCCCACCATTTTTTTTATTCCATGACAGGCATATGTTTTCAATCTTGCTTTATGAAACAAAAAGATATAGCAAGCATAGCTGTAAAAAAACTTTTGTCATTTTTCCACTGAGGAGAAAAGAAACCAAGGAGATTACATCTGACAAATATGAATCACAAAATGAACAAGACATTCTGGGAGGGAGTTATAATAACTATATGAATGCAGTAGGATTCTTTTTTAGATTTTACAAGTTTTTCAAAACCAGTGGAGCCTATGCAACTCGTAACTGCCTGGGTAACAATGCTTTTTTTTTTCTAATGAACATAGAATAATTTAAGGTGGAAAAGACCTTTAAGATCATTGAGTCCAACCATAAACCTGACATTGCCAAGTCCACCACCAAACCATGTCCCTAAGCACCACATCTTTTAAATACCTCCAGGGATGGTGACTCAACCACTTCACTGGTCAGCCTGTTCCAGTGTTTCCCTTTCGCTGAAGAAATATTTTCTAATATCCAATCTAAATCTCCCCTCATTCAACTTGAAGCCATTTCCTCTTGTCCTATCACTTGATACTTGGGAGAAGAGACTGACACTCACTTTGCTACAATCTCCTTTCAGTTAGTTGTACAGAGTGATAAGGTCTCTTCTGAGCCTACTTTTCTCCAGACTAAATAATCCCAGTTCCCTCAGTGGCTCCTCATAAGACTTGTGCTCAAGATGCTTCACCAGCTTTGTTACCCTTCTCTGCATACACTCCAGCACCTCTATGTCTTTCTTGTAGAGAGGGGCCCAAAACTGAACACAATATTCAAGATGCCTGTCTTAATGTGAACTATTACCACATTACGTATCTATGCACAGCTTTACTCTTTGGTAGAAGTGTGAAAGAGACCATCATTTCTCATTAAAGACATCACATTTTTACTTTTTGAAGTGGAAAGCAAATTAATTTTCCTGTATGACCATAAATTCCAACTGGATCACTTCTATTTACAATCCATTCTCCAACTTCAGACCAGTTATTACATCTATCATACGTAACACAAACATTATCCTTGAATGAGTGATATTCATTTTAACCTATGTTAATGCATATCATGACACAGCTGCTTAGTTCTACACCATGCTGAGTAAAATGACTGCACTGTATCACTCATTTATCTCACAAGATGGGTATAATTAATTTCTATTTAGAAAGAATTTTGTAATTTAAAAAAAAAAACACATATTTCTAACTATTATTTTATCAATAGTCAAAATTCTTGAAATGCAATACAGAAGATGAATTCGCAAGGCTGAAAAATATATAATTTGAAAAGATAAAAAAGTGTTTTCATGATAACATGAACAAATCATAGGATTGACTGGGGAAAAAGAAAAGATCAGCAAGATTCTACAAATTTACTTTTCAGTTTGCTCATATTTGATATTGATGAATGAATTACCTGGGATTTAAGCTTCCAAATGAATTTTTAACCAGGCATTTAGGTACCAACAAATACACTGGTGCTTCTGCATATCAAACTCTGTTTTCCTTTTCTTTCAAATGAAAATTATATTAGAAATATCATATTTATATATGATATTAGAGAAAGTATATTTATTCTAAAGAATGAAAAAATCTTGTCTGAAGTTAAGTGATTTGTCAGGTTATGCATATATTAGCAATAACTATATTAGCAATTGATTTCAGATATGTTTTCAGCTGTGTAAGCAAATGATTTTGTGTATCTCTATTCTCAGAGTTTCTGTAATTTTTTCTTCAAACATATTAGCCATGATTTATACCAAAAAAAAAGATGCTTTTAGTCCTGTCTTGTCACTAACATAAATAGAAACAATTGTTCCAGCCCTCTGATCATCTTCATGGGCCTTCTCTGGACCTGCTTAAAGAGGTCTATGTCTTTCTTGTACTGGGGGTTTCAGAGCCGAACGCAGTACTGCAGGTGGGGCTTCACCAGAGTGGAGTAGAGGAACAGAATCACCTTCCTTAATCTGCTGGCCACGCTCCTTTTGATGCAGCCCAGGATATGGTTGGCCTTCTGGGCTGTAAGCACGCATTGTCGGGTCATGCCCAGCTTTTCATCCACCAGTACCTCTAAGTCCTTCTCAACCAGGCTGCTCTCAATCCCTCCATCTCCCAGCCTGTATTGATACCAAATGTTGCACCAAACCTGGTGCAGGACCTTGCACTTGGCCTTGTTGAACCTCATGAGTTTCACATGGGCCCAATTCTTGAGCTTGTCCAGGTCCCTCTGGATGGCATCCCTTCCCTCAGGTGTGCCAACTGCACCACTCAGCTTGGTGTCATCTGGAAACTTGCTGAGGGAACACTTGATCCCGCTGTCTATGTCATTGATGAAGATATTCAACAGTACTTGTCCCAATATGGACCTCTGAGGTACACCACTTGTCACTGTTCTCCATCTCAACATTAAGCCATTGACAACTACCCTCTGGATGTGACCATCCAACCAGTTCCTCATCCACCAAACAGTCCATCCATCAAATACATCTCTCTCCAATTTAGAGAGAAAGATGTTGTGGGGGACCAAGTCAAAGGGCTTACAGGAGACCAGATAAACGAAATCCATGGCTCTTCCCTTGTCCACTGATGCAGTCATTCCATCACAGAAGGCCACTAGGTTGGTCAGGCAGCACTTGCCCTTGGTGAAGCCATGCTGGCTGCCTTGAATCACATCCCTGTCCTCCATGTCCTTTAGCATAGCTTCTAGGAGGATCTGTTCCATGATTTTCCCAGGCACAGAGGTGAGACTGACAGGTCAGTAGTTCCCAGGGTCCTCCTTTCTACTTTTTTTTAAAAAAGGGTGCAACATTTCCATTTTTCCAGTTACATGGGACTTTGCTTGACTGCCATGACTTTTCAAATATCATGGAGAGTGGTTTGGCAACTACATCAGTGAATTCCTTCAGAATTCTGGGATGCATCTCTTCAGGTCGCTTAGACATGTATATTCAGATTCCTCAGGTGTTCATGAAACTGATCTCCTACAGAGGGAGGGACTTTGCTCCCCCAGCCCCTGCCTTGCAGTCTGTCCACTTGAGAGGTGTGGGGAGAGTGGTTGCCAGTGAAGACTGAGGCAAAAAAGTTGTTGAGTACCTTAGCCTTCTCCTCGTATGTGGTTACCAGCTTGCTAGTCTTGCTAATCAGTGGGGGGATGCTTTCTTTGACCTTCCTTTTCTGGCTGACATACCTGTATAAGTCCAAAATATTATTCTTTGCGTCCCTCGCCAAGTTCAGCTCCAGGTGTGTCTTCTTGACCCCATCCCTACACAACCAGGCAGCGTCCCTATACTCTTCCCAGGACACCTGTCCCTGTTTCTATTGCCTGTGCACCTATTTCTTGCTCTTTAGTCTGGCCAGCAGGTCTTGACTCAGACATGCAGGTCTCTTGCCTTCCTTTCCTGATTTCTTACACCTGGGGATTGAGAGCTCTTGTGCTCTAAAGAAAGCATCCTTAAAGTTCTGCCAGCTCCATTCTGCTCCCTTGTCCCTGAGGGCAGTTTCGCAGGGGGTCCTATTGACTAACTCCTTGGAGAACTGGAATTTTGCTTTCCTAAAATTCAGGGTCCTCAATTTACTCTTTCCCTTATCCATATCCTTCAGGACTGTGAAATCCACTAGACTGTGATCACTGCAGCCCAGGCTGTCTCCAATCTTGATATTACTGATTAACTCACTTGTGTTGGTGACCATCAGGTCTGGTATCACATCCCCTCTGGTTGGGCTGTCTATTACCTGCCTTAAGAAGTTATCCTCAATGCACTCCAGGAGTCTCCTGGATTGCCTACGGCTTGCCGTGCTACTTTTCCAGCCGATATTGGGGTGGTTGAAGTCCCCCAACAGGACAAGAGCCTGTGAGTGTGATGCCTCCTGTAGCTGGAGTAGGAAGACTTTGTCAATAGGCTCCCCTTGATCAGGCGGCTGTATTAAATACCAACCACAAGGTTCCCTTTTGTTGCCTTGGTCTCTAATTCTTACCCATAAGCTTTCAGCCTGCTCATGGCTATTCTTCAAAGACAGCTCTTCACACTCTATGCATTTCTTGATGTAGAGGGCTATGCCTCTGCCTCTCCTTCCTTACCTGTCCCTTCTGAACAGCCTGTAGCCATCAATAGCTGCACTCCAGTCATGGGATTCATCCCACCAAGTTTCGGTAATGGCAACTAGATTGTAGCTTTCTAGCAGCACAGTGGCTTCCAGCTCCTTCTGTTTGTTGCCCATGCTGCATGCATTGGTGTAGAGGCACTTCAGCTGGGCAGTTGTCCATGTCACCTTCTTGGAGGAGCACCCCTTAATTCCTTTGGGGTATTTCACTGGTGTTTCCCTGTTGGTTGCTATTACCTCAGGACCCCCTGTCTCATCTCTGTAAGACTTAAAATGTGCTGCAATGTAGCCAGCACGTCTCAGAGCAACAGGCTGAGGGCCCTTGCTAACACCCCATCTCTCTAATTTTGGTGTGTCAGCCCACAGCTTGTCCCGGACAAGCCTGATATCATCCCCCTGCCTCTTCAAGTCTAGTTTAAAGCTCTTTCAATGAGCCGCACTAGCTTGTGAGCAAAGACCCTCTTCCCCCTTTGAGAAAGGTGGGTATCATCTGACACCAGCAGGCCTGGGGTTATGTAGGCCATCCCATTATCGAAAAACTGATAATTGTGTTGATGACACCAGCCACAGAGCCACGTATTAATAGACTGGGCTCATTTGTTTCCTCCAATGTTACTGCCCACACCTGGAAGGAGAGAGAAAAAAATAACCTGTGCTCCAGATTCCCTTACCAAAATCCTAAGAGAATTTGAAGGTATTTTTTTAAGCAATGGAGCACGTTGAGTAACAAAATTTGTCCCTTCCCTTTTCTGTACAACTCTGAAGTTGAAAAAAAACCAAAACCACCAAAACATGGAGGTCCAACTGAAAAGGATGCACTTGTCAGCATGGGAAAAGACATTAATTCCTGAATTAGATACTCTGGACTTTTTCTCTTTTTTTTTAACTTTTGGGATTTTTTAAATGGAGAAGTCATTGTTCTACCATGTCATGTCTGGGACATTCTTCAGAGTGACCAGAGATGTGATTTTGTCCTCTGTGGGCAGAAAAGAGACTTGAACTCTGACTGTGTTATTTCTTGGTTTATCAGGAAAAAAAAATACAGTATTACTATCAGCATTTCCTGAGGCTTAGCTTTTAGGAAGGTTGTATATAATTTAACTGTGTTTATGAGCCTGTATCTCAATGACAAATATAAGGAGAATACTTTCTGATTTAAATATGAATGGGCACAAGGTCAATCACATCACTGCTGGCAGGACTTTGCAGTTTTGTCCTTTACCATTACTGTGTAGGATCGCAGATATTGTAGTATTTTTTGCAATGCAGAAACTATTCAAGTATTTCAACGAATAGAAAAATATGTAACTTTTCATTTATTTAACTCATTGAATATATAACTTATGTTTACATTTTACCTTCCCCAATTCTTAGCAGAATAGAAATTGTTATAGAATAAGAAGCATAATACAAAACATTGGCTGATAAATATCATTAGTTTTCTATTCTTCTCACTGCTACAAAAAGGAAATTGCAATGTTATTTCACGACGTAAAAACACAGAAATGATAAAAAAATCAGTCTGATGGTTATGAAGTTAACAAAGTAATTTTAAACTGCCACAAAATATTTTTTTTATTCACCCACAGCAATGAAAATATTGAACATCAACTGCAATATACTAGTATGAGACTGAAATAATAAATTGGTGAATAATGCCATTTTAATAGAATGTTATTAAGAATACTGTGCTTTATGAATGCACTAAAGATTCTATTTGAAAAATGGAAGTTTATAAAGATGCTTAAGTAAATATATACTCGATTCACACAACACAGAATCAGTTAGCACAATAACATGCCTTCCTTTCAGAAAACATTATAAGATTGACAAAAGAAGATAGTAGAAATTCTAATACAAAATTCCAAAATAAAATTATCGAGGAAAATTTTTAAGACTTCACATCTGAGGTATGGGGATAGAGGGGTTAAGCAAGCTTTAAAAAGTTGTCTTTATCATTTCAGTTCTGCTGTTGTCTTAGAAGTGTCAAAAGCAGATTGTTCTTCTAGCATTTTCTATCCTTCCTGTTCTTTTGTTTCAACTAAAAGATAACTTTTACTTCGTCTCTCTTTTTTTTTTTGTTATGCTAATTTAACCTCATTTTATTTCTGTGAGCAGTCATGTCACTTTTTACCACTAGAATGAATGTATGAGTAAGAATCCTGAACTAAACTCTTTAAAAACATTAAATTCTATTATTAGTTACTCTTAAAGTTAGTACTGGTGTTTAATTTTATTTACATTGTTATAAATATATATTGGGTAAGGGTGCTCCTTTTCCTACTAAAATGAGTGGATGTTTCAGTAGATACAATATCAGTCTCTGAAGGAATCCAAAGGCTGGATAGCCAGCCATAGCAAGCTATAAGTCATATATGAGATAATATGGTTTGGTGCTTTTTAAAAATTCCTAATTTGGTATTAATCCACATAACATGAATCACATTGCTAACACCATTCTAGCTTACTTCACATCCTGCCCATCAAAATTTTAAATCCTGCTAAACCTTCTAAGTCTAACATCATCAATGAACTACTATGTCACTAGTTTTGGAGTCCAAAATCATGCCCTCTCACTAAGAAAAGAGTACATGTGTATTTACAGTGAAAGCTTTCCCATAATGCTCTCCCTGCTAAATAAAATCTTGGTCTTACTTATACACACATATAATTCATTTCATACACTCCAAGTAGTTCTACTGATGTCAACAGTCCCACTCAAAGTTTGCATGCTTAAGCAGTAGTCAAAGACTACTCCTATACAAGATTTTAACAGCACCCTCTACAATGATATCTTAGCCTTTCCCCCTTCCCTTTAATACAAATATTTATTATCGGTGTCAATGTTATCATGTATACCTGCTTTCTAAACACCAGGCTGCAATCTCAAGTCCATTTCATATCTCCCCAGGAGGAGCAGCTGGCCCACAAGGCACACTCACAGTCAGACACAACCTCTGTGACCTCTGCCTCTCTCAGGACTGGTGTGTGTTAGAGGATGGCTCGTGTTCTTTTTAATTCAAGTAATGAGAACTTGGCTGGTTGGTTCGTTCTCTTCTGCCAAAAATCTATATAGCTAAAAATAATTCCAAATTCGCGGTTTTGCCTTGACTTTGAATTTCTGTTACTTTTCCTTTGGACACAAAGTCAGGCTATTGCTTGTGTTGTAGTCTTTAACTACAAAACTGTATGGGGGCAGGCCAAGTTTTCTCACCTGTAAGCCAAGAACCAAAACCTGCATAGGACTGGTAAGTGCAAGACCTGTATTTTGGCTCTCTGTTAGTTGAGAAGTACAGAGAATGAGAGAGTCTGGGTTATACGTCCAGTTTGATCCCATGATAACTCCTTAGGTTAGGTTTTTGGTTATACCACAACAATTTGGAAAAAGTTTCATTCTTTTAGTGAAAATGTTACACTTTCAGTTTTATTTATTCCCTTCAGATATCTTTTTTGTTGCTATAATTGTAAAAATGAAAACATTGTGATGTGGCCTGATTCTCTTAATCTTCCTAACACAATGCATAACATAGTCCTTACATCTGTGAATAACCTGAAGTGTTGCCACGTCTTTGTTACTGTTTCCTTTAGCATATACAAATGAAATATATTAACCTGGGGTGAAAAGTCAAATGCTGGAGGATGAAAGATGCTGCAGGTATACATTTCACCATGGTGTTAACTGAGAAGCAGGTTGAGAAAAGCAGGTGCCAAAAGTGGCATGCAGAAAAAATTAAGGTGAGTTAATTTTTTTTTCTCTGTTCTAAAAAATTTATATCCAAGAAGACAGCTGCTGTTCTTGAAGTCATTTAGGTTTTGTTTGTGCTTGTGTATATATATCAGTCTTAAGTTTTTGCTTAATTTGACACCAAGTAATTTAGTGAGGTGTTTTTTTTCCCTCTTTTTGCCTTGTAAATTAGTACGTATTGACAAACGGTAGGAAAACCTCACTTCATATATTGTATTGATTGAATACAAACATGCTGTTTCCAAAAGGTATTTAATAATTGATGTTCTACAAGAGACAAGAAACCATTCCTCTGATGATAGAAAGGTAATAGAAAAAGAATTAATGCAAACCAAAGGATGTCTATAGGTGTTGATTTAGTGCTTAATAGCAGTGGAAGCCTTCTTTCAGCATCTTCTGATGCTATGTGCAGTATGATGAGGTCAAAGTGTCATGTTTCTTCTCTTGATTTCGCAGTCAAGATGAGGCTCTGCAAGTCCTTGTTCTAGGCAACATTTTGCCACTGTCATGAGCTGTGATCTTTGCCAGCTTGCTGCATTTCTGTTTTCCTTCTCTTTCTTTTAAGCATTTTATTTTTTAAAAAAATTGAATGCAAGGTCTTCAAGGAAAATAATTGTCTCATGTCTTTCCATAGTTCTTGGCACTAATGCAATTGCTGTGTAATATTAAGTGAAATGTAGTGGGGACTCAGATAAAAGGAAGAGAATTAAGATTTCAGATGTCTATCTGTTTTTTACATTAGTTTATTAAAGATTTTAAAACAATACAGTAAAACCAAAACAGCAGTTCAGGGATATTAGTCTCAGTTCCCTAGATTAGTTGGATCCAGGATCATTTATGTCTTCTTTCTCCCTAGACAGTTTTTTGGCTCCGCAAGCTTCAACAGGAACAATGGACAAAGTTCCCCTGGAAATAATGTAAAGCCTAATCATTACAGCACTTAAGTGGGCAAAGATTTCCCTTTTCCTCTCTGAGTTATGTAACTGCTAGCCAATTTATACTGCTACTTTTTATGTTTTCAGTGGAACTTAGGTGACTTTGAGGTAGTCTGTCTACTTAAATTTGCTTCATAACAGAGTTAGAGCTAGGAAGATAAAAGCACCTATCCACCTATCACCTTAGAACAAATGCTTCCAAATACATCTGGAAGACAACAGTAGATCGTGAAGTCAGGAGCCAAGAGAAATATTTATAACGCTTTTGTATTACATTCAGTAACATCACTTGGGCTAAAAACCTACCAAACTTGTAATTCTCACAGTTATCTTATTTTTATTGCATTATTTGCTCACAAATCTGAGTTGGTAGAGTTGGCAAGAATCCAGTTTATAATAAAGAGAAGAAGAAATTAGTTATGTGAAACACTGTGGTTAAGCTCTGTAAAGACTATGAAACTCACACATCCTCTTGTGTGGAGATTCACACAAGTAGCCTAATTGTTGCATGATAAATTTGCATATGTTGAAATGTTAAATGCAGCCTAATCTGAGAAGCCGTAGTTTGATAAAACCAGGAAGCATATGGAAAAGGCAGTGGAAGAGCTTAGAATAATTGTTCAGGTCTTATCTTGTAGTTAATTTTTTCTGTTTTCTTTATTTTTTGTTTGCTTGTTTTGTAACAGAAGGCACATGTAAACCACTGTGTTTCATTACATTGTTCATTACCATTTTGCTGACTTTCTGCATCTTGTAAGCCTTCTCCCAAACTTTATTCTTTACACTATGGAGAGCTCTGAAACCTAAATGCATATTAACTTTGGAAACCAACTGATATGAGGTAACAGTTTTAGAATGAGGTCCTTAGTGTCTGCCAAATGATGTTATTCTAGAAATAACATGCAAGGTAAAAGCACTTGACATACATACTTAATCAAGGATTAGAGCCTTGACAAAGTTTTATTCTGTTCCTATAAAATTATTCTAGTTCACAATGTAGAACGATCATCCTACAGTGGCTTAAAACATTTGTATTCAGTTAAGAGTGACTTCCAGCAATTCCCTGGGTTTTGCTCCCTCAATCCTTTAGCAGAAACTATTCATTTTACATATTATGTATTACAAAATATTTCATAAGATGCATGTCAGGAGATGGTTGTAAATGCTCCAAGTGTCAGATTCTAGCGTTTTCCTTGCATATTTTATAGGTTTCCCAAAAGGTCAACTAACTCCACTGTGCTTCCAGTCTAGCCTGCTCTTCACAGGGACCTGGCTGGGCACATAGCACTCAGACTTTCCCTTCTCATTGAATTAGGTTTGAGACATAGAAAAACACACCAATATTTCCTAATATCCTTACATATATATATAACTATTTAATTTAACTCTCCAATTTTAACTATGTCTTGGCTATATACCTATTTTTCTAATATATTTTTCTGTGTAACAGATATACCACTGTTGCAATGGAGGTTTCATATAAATGCAAACAAAAGTCTCCAAATCAATATTTTTAAAAAAATGCAGTTCATGCTACAAAAAAAAATAGCAGCATAATGGACAGTATTGCCTAAAAACATTATCCTTAGAATGACACTAAAAAAAGTGCACAGCTATAATTTTAATACATTTTAATACTTATATTTGATTTTCTTTCTGTCTCTCATTAAGCTTTAAAAAGAGTTTAAGTTCTTACAGCCCCGTTGGCCTAATGAACTATAAAGCAGAGACTGTGGATTCAAATCGTCTTTGGAATATACAGTTTTGGGTTTTTTTTAAGAATATGGAGTATTTTTCTCATTCAATCATGCAATAGGCAGCATGCTTAAGTGAGTAAATCTAGTGTTTATTGTGACCCCAGTGACCACTCTTCTGTTAAACTGGTATCTGCTATTAAACTTGCTACCTGTATCTGTGTGTTTGGGCAGGTGTTCAGACATCCTACAGGTTTCTAACATGGGAGTGGCTATTATTTTCACTGGTGTTTTCACTGATAGTACAAGTTTGGGTCTTGGTCTCAAGTACTCATTTTGATTTTTGACAGCATACTAGTTACAATGCTCAGGTTAGGAACTTTCATCTTAATTTTCGAGACTGGCTGAAACAGGAACATCTCCTATACTTTGGCATTTCTCTTTCTGTTTATTCTTTCAATTGTTTTATTTTGGGCAAAGGATTGTCTTTCATTATGTGTGTATAAAACTGAAGCAAAGTGGGACACCATATCTCAGTATAAATATTTTTAATTCTAGCAAGAAGATTTCAAATTAGTTGACATTAGAACATCACTTCAGATGAATAATTGTTGGTCTCTACTGCCATTGAAGAGCTCTAAGATATACAGTTCGGCATCTAAGAGTCTGTTTAGAAAGATGCATGGTTCCCCTGGGTCCTTTGTTATAACTGCCAGACTGCGGATGCTATAACAGTTGGCAGAACTGGCAAATACAACACAAGACTAGCCATCTATAGCACTAGACAACCATTCTTAAGCAACTGAATAAAAGCCCTTAGATCCTCCCCTAAGTCAGATAGACATAGGCACCTCCATCCCAAGATAGTTGTCTATATAGATCAACTTGTTGACCTTTTAAAAATGGTAGTCTCTCTCTACATATTATTTATAGGAGACTAAACAACTCCTTTATTTTATTTTTTTTATGTTGTTGGGTTGTTGGTTTTTTTGAACAGCTAAAGAAGGTGAGATGAGCCCACCATAACAGATTTTCTACTAACAAAAATTAAAAATCAAACCTAGAAGGAAGGATAGGAAAATTAATTTAGAACCAATAAGCCTACCCCTCGGCTCCCAAACTAAACGTAAAGACTAAGGAAACATATGACTAAGTTGCCACTTTAAATTGCAGTTGTCTCTAGCAGTGACGTTCTCTCTCGATCTACATAAATATTCAGACTTCACCTCTCAATGTATGCTGGCATATAAGGCCTATTTTGTCACTGAACTACAAAAGCACTTAAAGGTTTCCAGAGAAGTGAAAAACACAACAGCCACTCACGTTCACAACAAGCACTTGACTAACATGCTGAATCTAGTCTGTTTTGAGGCTGAAGTTAATGCAAAGAAGGCAAGTCTGTGCTATAGCAACAGCCACATGAATCCTGACAAGTACACACGTGCCTTCTAAAAATCATATATTGTGCAAACTCTAGTATATAAGAGGAGCTGTTAGATGGACCTTCAATGCTGGAATCTTCCTTTCTCATCTCTTAGTGCATTATTTCCCAGGGAAATTATTACATAGAAGATATACTTTTATAAGGTTCTAAATTATCAAAATTTTAATGAGAGCAAAATGTAGTAAATTTCACATAATGCCAAATTACTTTTTAAAGCAAACTTTATGTGACTGCTTTATAACAATGTATAACTTTTTAATTGCTAATAAGTGTGTCTTAAGGAGTTATAAAATGTAAGGACGTAAATTGGTTGGCTCAATAAAATCAGCTGCAGACATTTTTATACATTTGCTCATTAACAAATCAGGAAATATATTTAACTCAATGTTCAAATAAAACTAGCAAATCCTCCTTCTCAATTGAGGAAACTTACTATTGTCAACAGAGAAACAAATCTTCCAATCTGATATTGTTTTAGAAAGCATATTTTATTGATATTGTTTATTGATGTACATAGACAAACAACACACATCAGATTAGGTCCTCATAGTAACACACCTATGTTACTCTTTGCAAATGGCAAAGACTGACTAAAGAAAAAGGCATTCAATAATCCAGGCACAGAAACCAATACTAAGCAGTAATTGAAAATAATGTATTTGCTGGGAAACTGCTGAGAATACTGCTTTGTTTCAACTGAAGACAAAAATAAAGTAAGCATTAAAATAGTAAAACATTTTCCTTCCTAGGTGCAACTGATCTTAGTTTTAAGAAACAGTGACAGAGAACACTGAGTAGGGTTCTTCAGCCTCAAAAATCTCACAAGACAACCCACAAATGCTAGAAGACTTATCCTAAGATTAGCTAGATAAGATTAGACAATTCAGATGGAGTTATTAGGTTATGGATGCATGGACTTGGACTCAGATTAACAGTAATGAAATATGCCTACTAAGAATAATGGCCCTTTCAGAAAAGAGTACATCTAATCAAGCGTGTTACGCACCATTGAGTTTTTGTTCAAGGGGCTTGCTATTTAATAGCTGTTTGGTGGCATTTGGAACTGGATGCAGTTATTAAACAATGTAAAAAGCTAATTTGTTTCTTGGCAGGAGGAGTTAGCCCTTTTACTCTCACTCAGATTCAAACAAAATGACCCTCAAGTTAAATAACTACAGAGAAGGTAAAGCATACACGTGTGATAATGAAAAAACTGACAGCCTATTATTCGCAGTCTTGCAATCTTCTGTTGGAAGATTTCATCGAAAAAAAACATTGATATATTTCAAAGTACTCTGAATCTGAAAGTATTCTGAATAAGATAAGGGGAATGGGGACAAAATCAATAATACTGACTGTAAAGAAAGTTTGGGTTTGGTTATTTTTCCTTTGTGTAATGAGAATATACTAAAATATAGCTTATAATAGTACATCATAAGATATCACAACAGCATAAAAACTATAGGATGGCAAGACGTCCCTGGCCTGGCACCTTTATTCATGCAAAATCCCTCTGAAATCAGTTTACTGTGATATAGGAACAGTATTCATAAGAAGTATAGAATCAATTAATTAACAAATCTTTTCAGAAATTGTAAGATTTAATTTGATTTTTCCTTAGCTTCTCAATACCACACTAGAGTCCAAAATCTAGATGCAACGAAGTAACTAAGTAACTAAGGTTTGCCAGAAATTCAGGAATAATGGAATCATTCCCAGTGGATCCTTTATAAAATAATAATTAAAAAAAAATAAAATACTACAGATCTCTATGAAAATCTGATCACTTTTACTCAAAGGTAGTCTACAAAGACAATTTAGAGAGTTAAGGTGGGCATTCCCTAAGTACCATACAGTAGTCATTTATCGCATCAATTTTTGTGAAACTTGGAATTCACCTGACTAAACAGGTAGAGCTAAACAAGTCATTGCAAACATGTCATTCCAATATGGATTTGAATCCAATGGATAGTTTAACATTCTAATCTAAATAGATCAGATTAATTTTGTGTAGGAACATCACATTCAGTTGCCTAACCTTAGTTATCTAATGCCCTTTGAGATGTGCTAAGATGTTCCATCGCATCACCATCTGCTAATTCTAAAGGTTGCAGCTTGTAAAGGACTTATTTTGACATATGCCAGCTCTATGCAGATAGACATCCTAAAGCTCTAAAATGGCCCAAGATGTCTATGTTTAGACAGTTGAAGTTAGCCCACAATGCCTATTCATCGCTACTGTTTACAAAAAGTTTAAAAAAATGCCTCACTAAGATTTTGCTATCCACGTTTGGTTAGATAATTGCCAGCAACAGTGACTGAGTACATCTGAACCTGCTAAGGGCCAGGACAAAAACTGTTTAAATTGCCTCTGAAAACTGTCATATTTTATATTACCCTGAAATAGACTAAGAAAATTCACAGAAGCCTAGATTAATTCTTTGCAACTGTATACTTAACTAAAATAGATCCACCTGATCTCCCTGTATATGCCAGCCTGTCTAAAGTCCAAATGGACAGGGATCAGCCTGACTTTACTACAGATGACTTGAAACTACATGACTGAAACTGTGTGGAAGGGTTTAGCACTCAGTACTGTTTAAATGTGGGTGCCCGTATAAGCTTGTGCTCAAATCAGAACAAGTTAATCATCCAAACATTAAAGTTTACCCCTGGTTTCTATGGGTATATTTGTAAATTAAGCAGGGACAGACTACTGCTTTTAGCACTGGTATGTAATTTCCGCACTGTTAAATTCTTAGCACTGCCCTTCATCCAGTTTTAGCCTGTCCTAACTTGCAGTCTTGAAGCAATGCTCAGGCAAGACAAAATCCACATGTAACAGAGATCATTCTCAATAGACAGTTTGGTTATGGCCACCCTGTTTGGTCAACATCAACACAAGTTGTGCCCTGAAACTTGTTTTATAGGCCAGAGGACTGCTTCTGGTCTGTTTTATTTACTAGTATAGGCATATTCTGCATGAATAGCACAGTTCCTGGTTCATTTCGGACCTTTACAGCTACTTCTCCCAAAAGTGTGGGCAAGACTGTATCAAATTATATTGTCTCCATCCTCTGTAGTCCTCTAACATGATTCCAGCAGGCGTTGGGCTAAGGCACAGCTTCCCCTTACTGCAGACACTCCCAACTAACATGCACACACAATTGCTCTTATGCCTTAGTGTCATCACATCTATCCTGGAGGAAACCCATAGCCAAGTACCATGAAGACATTCAGATTTGGCCTCAGGGTGAGAGAACAGTGACAGGCTCTGTTTTACATAGCTGTGCATTCAAGTTTAGTTATCATTCATATACACTGAATTATGTTGTTTCAAAAGTGTGGACTGCCACTTCAGTATGCTTGTAAATCATTGTGACTGGCACCATAAAGAACTTGAGTCAGTGATTTTTTTTTCTGTATTTCAAGATTAATATTTTGACATCACTTTTCCTCCAGAATTTAAATGAAATGTCAAAATATCAAGATTACACAAAATTAAAGGTTTCAGAAAAATTCTATTGAACAATGTCATTAATTTCCATTTGTGTTTTTTTAATTAAAAAAAATAGTTTGAAATTAGATAGGGAATGCTTCAGTCTTGAAGGAGTTGTACTGAGGTGTTTCAAACATCCATTCTCTTTCATGTGCCAAGCGCTTTAGTCACACTATGTCTAAGATTACTGGAGTATTATGCATCTATTCTCATTTGCATAAAACCTTACGCAACCATATGGAAAAAAATAGAGTATGATAACATACTACTGTTATTAGCTTGGTTGATAACATTTGCAGCATGGTATTTTCTTCCAAAGTATTTTAATGGATGTCTCTAAATAAAATTCTGTCTGAGATAAATGTGGCACAAACGAGGTGATTCCACAAGATGGCTTCTAGAAATCATCACTTAAGTCCTGATAACAAAAAATGCCAGGACTGCAGACTCAGAAGACTCTGAATTAATTGCCATCAAAGTCTCAGATGTTTTTTGATGAAAAACTGACAATGAAGAAACCTGTTGAAGATTAAGTGCTTATGGGATTTACAAGCATTTTTAGGGGCAGAAATCAGAAAGGACAGGCTAGTTTGAAAGGGCACACAGAACAAACCATGTGTGTTAGAAGAAACCAATCGTACCATAGTGTCCCCTCTATGGCACAATAACATTTTACATATAAGATGTTCTTAATTTTCTCAGTCCTTACTGGTTTTGTATAATGTTTTTGGAAAATGTTCGAAATAATTTAATAGTAAAGGGGTAGAATCCTAAATGGTTTAGATGTTTTATTTGTACTAATGTTATGGGAAATATGATTTCTGTCCTTACAAAGTATTTACATCATGAGGTATAGATTGAAGATTTCCCATACAAGAAAGCAAGACATTTCTAAATTCATCACTTCCATTTCAATGCATAAAAAAATAAAATTTTGTTAACCTGGAAAATACCTTTCTCATATTTTCAGCCAACTTTTACTGAAATATATTTTATGATTTACTCAAGAATTGCCATGTGACTTTCTCCTCTTTCCGAAGTGCCAGAGGTGAATAAGCAATTTTAGCCACTTCAGGTTCTACAGAATATGGAAAAAGATATCACTTTACATAAAAAATCTGCTATTTTTAAAAACATGAACCCATTTGGAAAATAGTTTCCAGTTCTTGAGAGAAGCAATATCAATATGAATTCATCTGAATGGTTCAGAATACTTACAATATTGAACTCCTTTTATAATTATTTCTAAATAGCAAGAGACACATTGACAGTGAAATATGTTGTTTGTCAAACTTCTATTTATCACAACAAAGGAAGTCATATTTGGAGAAAATCAAACATAATCCTATTAGTCTCATCAACTTGTCATTTTCTGTGGTACCTACCTAATTGTATCTAAGTGCTGTTCTATGAATCCACATAATGTGTAAATTAAAATGCTAAGTGGGTTAGCCAATTTTAAGATTCTGATATGTTTAGTAGGAATTAAATGTCAGCAAAATGTGAAAGAATTTATAATAATTTTTCACTGTCAATTCTAATATTTTTATGTTTCCATTTAAGGATGTTACTGCCAAACCACAATTTTAAATGTAAGAGAATATATTATCTGATAAAAATCGCATTCATTTAAAAGATTACTTTAAGAAGCAATTTGGCACCAAATATTAATACTGAATACTGGGTGAGCTCAGCAATCACACTCTTAGGGATTTGATCTAATGTTCATCCCCATAAATGAAATAAATAAATGAGCTTTTGAAGAACTTAATTAGAATACACCTGGGAAGAAAGAGATTTTTTTTCCTATAAAACATAATATTCGGGGTTCTCTTATATCAAGTGGCAGCTTAATAACACTCTCAGTTAGAAATACTGTTCTTGACTCTGCTTCAGTCTGAATTATATTTTTGTATCAAGCACAGTCCAGTAGCAATCCTATTATAACTCTATTTTTCTTTTCTGGGTCATGCTCAAAATTAACCACAGACATGGCTTCTTAGGATGCCTACACTGGATTCCTTACACATAGTATTTAACTGTCAGCTCACTGTCAGGATCATTTGCGACTATCATAAAGAGATCTCTTACATGCCACAGAAAAGCCCACTCCTCAGCAGTGTGGGTGCAAACCAGCTTGTCCTTTGGATTTGGACCAGGGAACCCAACTCTCCTTCATGCAGCAATATCATCATAACTGTAAGATTCTGCTGTCTCTGAGACATACACAGTGTCACAGTGCTTCAGCACATACCCCCACACCCTAAAGTGAGACTCAAGAATATTTCTTTCTCTTGGCTTTATATCATCAGTGAATTTCATTTTATATAGAGAGTTGAAAATGGGATTTTTCTGGTGGCGAGTTATAGCCAGACGCCAGACTGACAAATACAAAGATGTTGGAACACCGTGCAAAGTCAAGGTGAACTATGTCAAGAAGTTGTTTTTTTTCATCAGGTCTTCATCATTTCTTGCCTCTTTGTTAACATAGTGTCTTTTTTCAAAATTGATAATTACTGATGTTTTTTGTTTGCTTTTCAAAATAACTCTGGTTATCCTGTTAATGACTGTATTCCACAGGTATTCTCTTCTTCAATTTCTGCTGAAATAAGGTGAAACTGTTAGCAAAGTAAAAGATTGTCAGGTTTTTTTAAAAGTGATTGAATCTTCATGATCTGGCAAACTACTTGATTTAGAGTAATGGAGAGTAAGTAATAATACAAGTCAGGCACACATAGAATGCTGTTTTAAAGGAGTCAGCAGACTTCAAGGGCACCTGAAAAGTTGTTACTACTAGATCTTTTTTTTTCGTACTGAAAATGACCTCGTACTTGTCCACCACTCTCGTGATAACTTGTCATATTTTGCCGCTGTTCTTTTCCAAATGAATCTTGCCCTCATGTCTGTTGCCCTTTTATTCCAATGAAATCATGTTGGATATTGATTAATACAAGCCACTGTGGAATTTAAAGTCTAAAAAAAAGGAGAGGTTTGTGGGAGTTTTTGCCAAGACAAAATGTTAAACCATTTTGAATTTTTCAGACCCAAAGGGGTAAGACCAAATGTTGTGCTCCATTTTAAGTGACGCTGGTCATGTGATAAACGCTCTGTCACTGTAATGAAACATTTTCAAATTGTGGATAGAAACAATCTACTCAGGGATTTCACTTTTAGTTTGTGTTCATGGTGCTGCAAATGATTAGAATGCAATAGATAAGGAAGTATGCAGGAATAAGGATAAATCTTTGCACAGAAATGTTGTAGAACAGGCAAAATTGCATGAACAACTAACTAGAATAATCATATAGGATTAAGGTTTTTTTTTCTATTGCATGAATATACTTTCTATGACATCTGTTCCACATTTTAAAAGATGCCTATGAAACTCACTATGTCTGGAAAAACTTCTTAACAGGAAAAATATTAATGACTAGTACAATCAGCATTCACTTGTGTCCATTCCTATTCATCAGCCTCCTTTGCAATGGTGAAAATAAGTAAACTAGAGATTTTGCAATGTTTATTTGCTCTTTAAGGCATTTTGCAACTTCTAGAAAGCGGTTTCAGGGAGCTGTCAAGCTGACAGTGTTCCACCTTTTCTTATACTAAGTAGAAAAGCATTATCCACATAAGGAAAAGATGTTAATATATGTAAAAGAATATGAGAGGGACCATAGGCAAAATTCTCACAATTTATCGAGATATTTGTGACTTTGTTACTAAAAAGTGTATTAAATATCTTCAGTTTGGTTTTCTTTGTTGTTCAGTACTTCACATATGCATGTACCACTGAGTGAGTGCTTTGATACAGACACATTATGGAACAGAGTATGTTGTTTTAGTTAAAATATATTTTTCTTTAGTAAATCTCCTATGTCCCAGCAGTATAGTCTCATACTATACTCATTTCATCTGAACTGACATTTTTAATGAAAATTTATTTGAAATTTCCTTAACATATTAGCTTATTTTGTCATTTTATTGAAGAGAGAGTATTTCCTGCTTTTCTATTTAAAAATAAAATATTATTAGGAAGAACTGTCAAGACATAAATTTCTTGTGCCTACTGAAAGAACAGAAAAAGAAATAATCTAATGTTTTAATCTATCATGATATTTCTTTCTAAACTCCTTCTTACTACATGCAATTGCGCATGCTAAGCAAAATCACCTCCATGCAGCATAGATATCCTATAGGAACACAGACGGGGATGAGAGTATTTTTGCCCTTATTCATACACTGCAGTTCAAATTAATTAATTAAGAATTAATTTAGGGTTGTCCTATGACCTGATCACAGTGCTCCCTTCTGATTTGTTGGTTTAGGAGTACACAAATGTAAAGCAGCATAACAGATGTCCTAGCTTTGTATAAAAGAACCTAACTACCATATATTTCTAACAGTGTCAAGAAAATCTGTAGGGAAATGTCTAGACCATATGCTTGATGTTGCATATCAGGCAAGAACTGACCTTCTGGATATAAATGTTCAAGCCAAAAGCCTTAGCAGTGTCCTTTTCATTTGCTTTACTTACTTCATATTCGGTATACAATAAGCGCACCAGAGGATTGAGAGCTGATGGCTGTCACATCTGAGAGGCGGTAATAGCTCTCATTACATCTGCCACTGCAACTAAAAATGCAGATTCAGCTGACAAACCATCTAAATTTGGCTGAGGGATGGAAAGCAACTTGGCAGATTAGAAATTAAAAATACTATGATCCATCATTTTGTTACTCCAACTTTACACAAGTACTGGACTGAATTCAGCAAATGTACACTTGCAGAAAATCACAAAACAGCAAGTCAGGACTATATACTTTATTATGGGAAAAGAACTGAATGTCTTAAAATATACCGATAATCAAAGACAGATGGGTATTTTGCAGAAATGTCTTTTTTTTTTTTTTAAACACTGCCTTCTCCATTGTAATGTCACATAATCTGTAAAAACAGTCTGTAGAAGTGTGGTTCTAAAGGCCTATACATTGCAAGTTGTCATAATCTTAAGGATCCTACTGGGAAGAGTCAAGTTGATGGACAGTGATTGTCAGGACCCTTATTTCAGCTTGGTGAAGAGGTAACCACACGCTTTCCAAATGCTTCCAAAGAAACAAAAGAGACAAAGGTGATCTAAAACTACTTTCTTGTTTTGAGCAATGCTACATCCGTTTAAAGGGAGCCTCTATTGATTTATCTTACTAACGAATGTGCAATCTACAGACTTTCAACTATGCATCTACAATCTGGCTGTCTCATATTCAGTAATTTGTTGTCATGAATGAATGCTGCTTGAGGGGTTAAGGGATGACAGAGGTACTTCTCCGTCTCTGGCTGAAATATTTCTTATTGCACATGTGGAACATTAAGTTGCCTTTTATTTTTGTCAGCCACTCTTTACAGCTAACAAAAGGAAGAGATTAACTGCAGAGCATTCCAATTTACAAATTTTATTACCTCAAACCACTGGAAGCACAAACTACATGTAAACCTGTTGTCTGAGGTTTAAACTGTATGCAAAACCCTCCCATCCTCCAACCTGATTTCAGAAAAGAGTATTCCAGAAAAGAGGACAACTCCAAAAAAAGAGTAGCTTGAGTGACAGGTGAGGTTGTGGAAACAAACCAAATGGAAAAGCCAATGACTAGGCCTTAGACATGGTTGCTTTCATTACATTGTGTCACTGTGTTTAAAAGGCATTCCTGTTAAAAAGGCAGCTATAGCATAAAAGTGTTTGCAATATTAACAGTGAACAGAAATCTAAGCCACCTAACTACCTGTGTGTGGTAAGGTGAGATGTCTTTCAGCCTAAAGAAATAGCTTATGGTATCGGCATGTCCAAGAAGCAAAGAAATTGGCAGCTTTTCTGTAAATCTCCTTTAAACTAGGAGGAAATGAACGAAGTTGTGCGTGCACCTCCTGTGTGATGAGAGATGGCATTTATTTTCCAATTTATTTTCCAGTTCTGTGCATATTCTTTTAAATATAATATAGTAACAATTTTTATTTTTAACCACATAAAATGTTAGTACATATTCTGGAGTTTTCTAGAGGGTCTGGAAGAGTGTAGAGTTGATAGTGACATGGCTAGAAGACATAGGAGCAGCATAAGTGATGGGCAGTGGTAGATGCTGGTAGAACAAGGAACTTCTGGTTGCAGAGGCTATAGGTGAGAGTAGAGCTAACAAAAACAATTCCCACTGGAAGATTTTCAAAATCTTAAAATGCAAATGAAGGTTACTGCAGGAAAAGCAAGTCAACTGGATAGTGTCTTGCTTACCTTGACAGAGGAAAGTCTATAAAAATATTATGATTGTATATTAAGAAGTAGTTGGTATTATTACCCTGCTTACTTATTTATACTTTTATTAGTGCTTCATATACCCCTTGAATAAAAATAGTTTATTAAACTTTAATTCATGTCTGCACATGGAAGACTTACTTATTTGAAGTACCAAAAGCTTAATACAATTTGCTGACAGATGCTTGAGCAGGTGTTTTGGAAGCAAGCCCTTAAATTTTATTCTAGCCATTGTTGCTGTCTGTCAAGTCCTGTCAGGAGGGTTATACAATCCCTTTTTTAGAAAAAGCATTATATCAAATTACAAAACGAACCCTATTATCAGATTGATAATATACTTTCTAAATTAATCCCTTAATCTCCAAAGGACAAATTTGGATTGCAGTGGGTCTGCTTAGCTATCAGTCCTCAGAATAACAAAATATTAACAATTCAGTGACATTTGATACAGGGAAGTTCCAGCCATGTAGCTGATGCAGGATGAATAAAGTCACTAACAGGTTAAAGAGAATTTTGAAACCATGGTTTAAGAGTAGCCTGCTTGAGTGATATTTTGATTAAGGTCAGAGGATAACCCGATCCCCAACACTGAACTTTCCTACATAGAACTTAGTATAGGTAATATTTGAATGGAAAATATAAATTAAAGTCATAATCATTCGGCCCAGACTAGTATCTGCTACTGAACATAGAGAGATAATAGTGTATGTAAATGTTGAACATTGTTCAACAATTCCTGTTGAACTGTCTTAAAAGTTTGAAAAAGCTCTGCTTTTCAAAAAGTCCATGCCAAACACAGTTAGAACTCATGTAGTCTGTCAAAAAAAAAAAAAAAAAAAGGGGGGGGGNATTAGACAAACGAATTAGACAAATTTGTGTGCTTACAATGACTGGGAGTGTGGTGTGCATAGACAAAACACACACCCAGAAATCTTGGTTCTTTTGCAGAATAGTGGTCACAGAAGGGGCAGTTTCAGTAACTTTCTTGAAGTAGATAACTTAGAACTCTAGTTAATGATTTTATAGAATCCAGGATTAAGTGTTGAAGAATATCGTGGTTAGAGGTTACTTGCTTGTCAGTGTCTAACCACAGATGCTGCTGAAGCCATCAAATGCCTTTGACAATGCAGAAAAATCATAAGTCTCTGTATCAGGTATGGTGATATTAAGAGGGTAGAGAGTAGAAGCCATTGCATAGAAGAGAAAAAATCAAACAGAATCCAAAACTGTTTTCGAATAAAGAGTTGTATTTCTTCTTGCATTTTAAGACAATGGTTTGGTTCATTTCTCTCCTTGATAATTCTTCAAGAGGTGTTTAAGGAACTAGGGGGCACTATTCTTACTTTAATAATTTCCCAGAAGAATACCTCATTATTAAAAAAGGTCTTCCCATTTCAGTTATTTGGGGTGAGGAAATCAATATCTCAAATAGACTCAATGGGTAAATCAGTTGTCAGAGAGATGTTGGAAATGGGAAAGGTTAAGGCATTATTTTTGTTTCCTTGAAAGCCCTAATTCAAAATTCAGGACTCAAAATTCAAAACAATTTTTAAAATGCAAGTTAGCAGGAAAAAATTGCAATCAGAGGAATACACCATTTATGCATTAATAAATGCTACAAATAAAGACAGATAGTCTTTATGTATATATATGTATGTAATGTGCTTTTAATTTTCCTTTATTTCTGGAACTCAGTTTTTCAACTTATAACAGTATGCTTGATACACAAAACCCAACAGAAATGTTATATACCAAGTAAGGCAGTGTGAAAAGATTTTTTCCCCCTAAAACTGTGTTTTAAGATCTTAAGATTTATACACTTACATTGCCTCAAAG
Organism: Anarhynchus alexandrinus; assembly: GCA_008711295.1. Taxonomy (NCBI): domain Eukaryota; kingdom Metazoa; phylum Chordata; class Aves; order Charadriiformes; family Charadriidae; genus Anarhynchus; species Anarhynchus alexandrinus. The sequence goes on from VUYV01000554.1 coordinate 310,701, forward strand.
GGACAAGTTTCATGTCTGCTACATCTCTTGTAAAAATTAATCTGCAGTCCTCACATGATGGTTCTGCTGAAGTTCTTTTTCATGTCTTAAAACTTTACTTGAAAATAAATCTTCAGTTTTCTCTTTCAGTATTTTTTATCAAACATTATTATGACTGTGATCCATGAAGCATAATAAACTTTTAATATTCCCAAAAGGGGAAATGCAAAATATGAATCTAAATTGCCAGCATGATGAATATCTATACATACATAAACATTCAAACCCACAATGATGTTATACAGAAAAAGATATTTTTCTAGTGTATATGTTCAAATAAGGAAGACAGGACAAAAGAGTTATCTCACAGAGAAGATGGGAATTGTGAATGGCTTTTGAATTAAATACAGTTTCCCTAATCTGCAGCAACCTAATAAAACCCCTTGATGAAACCTATTGCCAAGACAATCTCTTCTGTGCAAAGTCTGTAGGAAGTAAGTTTAGGATGGAAATAAGTGAAAGGATCTTCCTTTAGGAAGAAGCTTTGCCCTTTTCATTCTGCTGTCCTTCTTCTGTACACATTTTAGTGGGCACCTATTGTCTTATAATTTTCTCCAGACATCCCTGACTTTAGAGGTGAAGCTGAAACACTTGTTAAATTAATTAGTATCACATAAAGAAGTTGCAGTCAGACTGAGAAGTAGTATAAACACTCAACATTTAACATAGTAGCTGGGAAGAAAACGAAAGAGCAGCCTTCCCTCTCTACACCATCTTCTATCACTTTGTTCTCATCCTTCTGTGCAGCAGAAATGTAGCTCTAGCTATAAGGATTTTGTGCATATTTATTCCTCTTCATAGATTCCTTTCACCCTATTTTTACCTGTCTGAAGGTACCTGACGTACTTACTTTGTAATACATCTAAGTACATAACAGTCTGGGTTTCTGGCACTACATCAAGTCTAAGATGGTCTCTTATAAAACTGGGAAATGTGCTTGCAGAATTTTTCTCATGTTCCTCAAAGGCATGCTTGGTCCCACGGTACTAAAATGAAAAAAAAATTAAAACCTTTCTTTTAAACTGCTAAAAATTGAACACTAGGTAGATTTCTTTAAGACATATTTTCAGAAATTATTTGCTTCACTGAATTTTCAAATCATGATTATCGTACTTGTACCTTAAAATACTTTTACCATCTTGAAAATTTTTGTTGGTTCAACAAATATTTCCTATTGCTAATTAATGCAGTCTTTGAGAATTTTTTAATTGTCTCCCCCTTTGCTACTACCTGTCACTGTATTACGCAGATACCTCTTGTGGTGATTAAATCATAGATAGTTTCAAAGTAAAGCACAATCAGAAATGGTTAAATGTAAGAATTAAAAAGGTGGCTGATGTGTCAAAAATACTACAAACTCTACCCATTAAAAATGCAAGTCAGCAAATATTTAGAGGCAATCTAATAATTTCAATTTATTAAATTTTTTCTCATAATTATACATATGTATAATTTGCATGCAAGGTGCACGTGGAGTAATACACATACAGCAGAGGCATAGTTACTGGCATAGACTGGGAATTAGTGAAGAGTGCTGTAGAGTCCGCTTTCTACTGTTCTTTCCTGAAGGATGCCACACGCTTCATTCCACATGATGGGAAATGTTATGACACTGCATAATGCCCACAAATGCCAGGCTTGTCTACCTCTGGCCCTGGCTAATCTATCACCAAAATTCTTCATGAGCCTACCAATGAATACTCTTCTAAATTTGGTAACTAAGAAGATTTTTTAATTTTATCTTTGTTAAAGATTAAAAACATAACAGAAACTTCCCTAATTTCTGCACTAGAATTATGACTAGTTTCAATGGATATATAAAGAGAAAAATGGAAGACAATTTGAAAAAAATACAGTTATAAAGATTGTTATAGAAGATATATTTGGCACATCGATAATAATAGGTAATGAGTACTGACAATTGTCATTGAACTTTTTTTTTCTTCTTAGACCAAATATAATTAATACATTATTCAATCAAGTAATGTGTTTGAAAGATTTATAAAACCTAATAATTTAATAAAACCTAATCATTTTAAAAGCTTTAAAAGAGTTTTGAAAACTGTCTACAATTATTGAACTGAATTGTATGAAGTTAATGAGTCTTGAGATTCTTTTAAATATGAAAAGCATATATTGCACAGTAATCCAAGATTAACTTGTATCAACCATCATAGAAGAGAACTGGATGTATAAATAGTCATGCATATAATGTCAAACCTATCTGAGAATTTTTACAGTAGGAGCTTCTAACACTAAAGACCTCCTGACATCTTTTTTACCTTTGTAAATTAAAGTAATGATATTTTTCTCATTGTTTTGTATACATGTGAGACTAGCAATTATTTGCTCGGGAAAGATGGATAGAATTGCTGGACTATTGGCTATTATGAACAGTCACGTAGTGGTTATCATAGTCAGGACAAAATAACCTGTTATTGTCCTTAATTAATTTTTGAGTTTTAATACCAGCTATTCAATAGGACCAACAGACTGGGTCTTAAGGATATTATTTTCAGCTGTGATATTTTTATTTCAGGTGATTTGCAGCAATAATTTAAACACACAACTCTTACATCTGAAGGCATGTAAAAACCAAGCAGTTTGTTGTTTTCATATCGGAATAGTTGTGCTTTCTATTGATGGTATTTAGGCACTTTTCTCAGAAAACCTGTGTCCATGTTCATAATGTTTCACAAGCAGGGCAGGTTTCTGAATATTGGCTTTCCTTGCTCCAGCTGAATAACTAGAAACACTGCCTATAAACATTTTCAATTGCTGCTAATATATGGGCCATAACTAGCTTTGGTTTCCTTAAGGCATTCATATAGTAAAGACTCCTCTGATAACATAAAAAATAAACTCCTTAGTTTGAGAATCCTACTTCGGTCTCCTGGATTTACACTAAAGTGAAATCTCATACAGTAGTCTCAAAAACCAGGTGACTTGCACATGCTCACTGGTGTGTACCTAAGGGACTGAAATTTGAATAAATGGGGTAAGATTTGTTTCACCTAAATTTAAATAAATTCAGTACATGTATCTACATGTGAGCTAAGGATCTAGATATCCATCATAATTAGTGGAGACCACCATTACAGTCAATGTAGTCTAGTTTCATGGTAAAGAAGACACCTCTCTAGACTCCATTAAGTTAGATTCCCAGCCTCCTAAGTAGATATATTTTAGATATTGTAGACAGGACTCAGTTCTCTAAAAACTGATTTCTAATAAATTTTCTGTCCAGTCTCCAGCTGCCATCAAGAAAGCCACAGGTCTTCCCTAAGTTCTGTGTTTTATCCTTCAAACTTCTGCAGGTGCCTCAGAAACTATTGGGGCATCAATAATGATACTAGACAGATATGCTTAGGCAGGTGAATCCCTCATGAGGCTATCTGGATATGAACTCTATTATTCTGGCTGAAGATCTCATTCCCATTCTCATACTGTTTTAAATCAGATATTAGAGCATAAGGAGTTCAGCCATACTTTTTCAGAGCAGAGGCTGACACCACCTGTGTTTTGATGACAGATAGCAGTGAAGGCTTATAGAAAACTACAGAAAAAAACCTGTATGATGGAAAGGGTACTGAAGTACTGATAGAGCTGATCTCAGTCTTCTTTACAAGACATTTTTAAGGGACAGATTAGTCAAATGTCTCTGACAGTGATTGTAGGGATGCAAAATTAATGCCTGGGCTTGCATTAGATCATTGCTTGAAATGTATTCCTGTCTTTCAGCTGTATGTTGCTCAGATGGTGGCCGGAAAAAATTAAGATTATGGATTTGTCTTTGTTTAGGGTTTTTTCTTTTTCTTTAGGCCAAAATGGAAACGGTTTCATCTGACAGAATATGTGACACTCCTCAATAACATAAAAACTATTTCAATGCTCTGATCTTTTACAAAAAGGAGAATAAAATTTATCAAATTTTAAAATATAAATATATGTATAAAATTTTACCATGATCCATTTCTAAAATTATGATTAGATCTACTACAAATCCCTACCATTTTTGAGAATCAATGAAGGGTGGTCTTAAAAAAAGAAAACCTCAGCAACAAAAGAACTTGTGATAATTGTTATTTATACTATTTATTTACACTGAAAAAGTACAAGATATTCACTGAGTACTGATAGGTGAAATTTTGTTTCTTTCTTTCAAACAGATATTTGGAGCATATTTACGGCATTATTTATTTGCCCGTGCAAAAGAATTTAAGACTGCAGATAAGCCCTTTTTTTCTTAAACATATTTTAAATTCAGACTGGTATCAAGACTTCACAAACGATGTAAAACTTACTTGGCCTCTTAGAGACAATATCAGCTAAATAAATTGCTTTCTTGTCCTTGCCTCAGGGTGCCCAGCCCAATTTTGAACGCAATTACAGTGAACAAACACCAGCTACAAAACACAATGTCCTATTTTTAAATATGCATAAAATCCGCTTCCTTTTTTTTTGTTTCTGGTCTGGCCAGTAGAACAAAATTACTCTTTTCATCTAGAAAACCTTTTATTGTTAAACATAAAAAATGCTTTTAAAGGACTACTGACTTTATAATTTTAATATGGTTTCACATTCAAAAAGAAAAGGATGAATTTTCATTGTAAGTGCTCACATAAATAAGGATCAATTAAGTAATGTTGAGCATCATTTTAGTCACAGACCAATCTGAAATCTTGATCCAGTAATTGTGTCTAGCTTTCAAAATCCCAGTTATAAGCTCTTCAATGACCATAGAATAACCATCAAGCCACTGTCATCACAGCTGCTTAAGGAATTACAAAGTAAACTATTAGGAGTGTGTGAGTTGAGATTCCTGTAAGGTTCTCGCTATTACTGCTAATTTTCTACAGCTGTAAAAGAGCCAGCATAGTTTCCTTCTCTCAAGGAGTTCCTCTCCTTTTTATGAAGACAAATAGCAAAGTGCTTCAGACTATCCTTGAAAAAAAAAAAAAAAAAGTGTTTTTTCACTCAGAAACTGAATGAACACAATTCTGCCTTCACCACTATAAACTGGGGAGAGGGGTGTCATGTTCTTTAATCGCTTCTAGCTCAAGATGCTTGATAGAGATCCGCTTTATCTTTACAGTCGGGCAGTATTAACTACTTCAACAGAACATATGCTTCTGCAGTATCCCTTCTCCAGTGCCTTCTCTGATATGAAGCTCTATCAGTTAAAAGTGTAATTCCTAGTACCATAGATAGCACCAAATACCAGATAGCTGTATATATTATTAAACAAATTTAAGTTCCAACAGATCCTTTGCCTTCATTTTGGCACTGGCTTTGTATGAGGTATCTGTCTAGCCTGAAAGTGAGTAAAGCAAACTTTTAAATAATTACAGAAATACCATTGAGTTTGTCTCCTCTTATGAATCTATATGCTGGTTTCATACCTGTCAATAAACAGGTGTGAAACTAATTTATAGAATTAGAAAACGAAGAGTGTTGCTTTCAGGAATTATATTTTTCATAAAATCTAGGTGAGGCAGTAGCCCTGTCTGATAATATATATATGCAAATTTGCACGGTTTCACATTTAGCTCTAGCTAGTAGATCCTATATTCCTATCTGTTTATCAAAGAGATGGAGGCTGTCTTTACAGCTGTTTAGGATAGTAAAGTCTTTTACTTTAAAAATCAGACGGGTACACATGAAATTTCTTTTCTGTTCTGTCTTCCACTTTGGACAAAAAGCACTGCCTGATTTTCAGTGAAAAGAAGCAGAATTCACTGCCTGGATGTGAGAAGTTAACACATTTAACTTCCAATTAACATTGTAACTTTCTCTCCGTGTTACCCCATCTGTAAATTCCCCCAGGTTCCACCTCCCCTGGGAGCTTGGTTCCCTGCGTCCCAAAGACCCAGGGCCCAGCACTAAATCAGCACAATTTTACCTTGATTCAGAGTTCTGAGGAAAATGCTAAGCTGTGTGGAGGAAGAGCTGTTAAAAAGTCTGCAGAAAGGTATTGCAGATAGATGGTTGAGATAGGAAACGTTTGTATTGCAAGAATACAAGAGGAAAAACATCAACATGGAAAGATATATAATCATAAAAAAAAGAAAGAAAGAAAGAAACAAACAAACAAACCAAAACAGAACAGCAAAAGAACAGAGCACTGGTCAGTCATTGATAAGTGTGATCAGTTTTATCAGTGCCAAAAGATTTAGTAGAAGATGGCAAATCAGCAATGCTAAGCATCCATTCAGGGAGCAGTGGAACTGCTCTGGTCTGATGCCTGTCTTGCCAGCAAGGTTTCCTGGATGTCTTATCACGGTGATGAGCACAGAAATGCCCTAAATCCTATCTGGTTTTCTGTGTGTTAAAAAATAAATAATTGATTTACATTTTTAAGCTGTTTACGCCCTTTTGCAGTGCACAGGCAAAGATGACCTCAGGGATAAAGGAGCAGAAGACAGCTGGCAGCTCTCTAATGACATTTTTCTTAGAGTGCAAGAGCTCTAAGAAGTCAGGCAAGGAAGGCAGGAGACCGGCATGGATCAGTAAGGGCTCACTGGTCAAACTAAAGTATAAGAAGGCAATGTATAGGCAGTAGAACCAGGGACGTGTGTCCTGGGAAGAATGTAGGAATGATGTGTAGGGATGGGATCGGGAAAGCTAAAGCACAGTTGGAGCTGAATTTGGTAAGGGATGCAAAGAATAAGAAGGGCTTCTACAAGTATGTTTGCCAGAAAAGGAAGATTAACGTGTATCCTCCCAATAAATAAAACAGGATAACTAGTGACAAGGAACGTGGAGAAGACTGAGGTACTTAAAAATTTTTGGCCTCAGTTTTCACCTGTAATCACTCTTCCCATATCTCTCAAGTCCTTGAAACTCAAGGCAGAGACTGGGGGAATGAATTCTCTACTATATTAAGTGAAGAGCAGGTTTGAGACACCTGAGGAACTTGAACACAAGTCCATGGGACCCAACGAGATGCACTCTAGTGTCCTGAGGATTCCCTAAGGATGTGGCTGATGTGATTGCTGAGCTACTCTCCATCATATTTGAAAAGTCATGGCAGTCAGGTGAAGTCCCCTGTGACTGGAAAAAGGGAAACATCACGCCTATTTCTAAAAAGGGTAAAAATTAGGACCCTGGGAACTACCAACCAGCCAGCCTCACCTCTGTGCCAAGTATGATCACAGAACAGATCCTCCTGGAAGACATATCAAAACATATGGAAGGCAGGGATATGACTAGAGACTGACAACACTGCTTCACAAAGGGCAAATCATGCCTGACTTATCTAGGGGCCTTCTGCAATCGTATGACTGCATCAGTGGACCAGGAAAGAGCCACAGATGTCATCTACCTGGACTTCTGAAATGCTTTTCATACACATTTTGCTTAAAGTTGTTGAACTTCATTTTGTTTGTTCTCAGCTTCTAATTTCTACTTAGAGATAGAAATTTTTCAGATTTAGGTTATAGCCAATTTTAATCTCATAGAATCATAGAATCATAGAATGGTTTAGGTTGGAAAGGACCTTGAAGATCATCGAGTTCCAACCCCCCGGCCATAGGCAGGGACACCTCCCACTAGACCAGGTTGCCCAAGGCCACGGCCAGCCTGGCCTTGAACACCTCCAGGGATGGGGCCTCAACAACCTCTCGGGGCAACCTGTTCCAGTGCCTCACCACCCTCAAAGTGAAAAACTTATTCCTAATGTTTAATCTAAACCTGCCTTCTTCCAGTTTGAAGCCATTCCCCCTCGTCCCATCACTACATGCCCCAGTAAAAAGTCCTTCCCCAGCTCTCCTGTAGGCCCCCTTTAGGTACTGGAAGGCCGCAATAAGATCTCCCCGGAGCCTTCTCTTCTCCAGGCTGAACAGCCCCAACTCCTTCAGCCTCTCCTCATAGGAGAGGTGCTCCAGCCCTCGGATCATCCTCGTGGCCCTCCTCTGGACATGTTCCAGCAGGTCCATGTCCTTCTTATGTATCTCCAGTCCTAGTGGAAATAACTGATCTTTGTGCAGGTAATAACAGAAGCAACTTGCTAAAAGTACACCTTTAGGGGAAGAGTATTTGCCAAAAAGAACAGTGAGGAAACATGGCTCTTAAACAGCATACCTTTCAATATGACAAATTCTGCGGCCTTTCATCGAGATAGGGAAGAGGGTCTCTGAGAACTGCGAATATTCCTTTCCTTGTCGTGGCTTCCTCATTATAAAGTTCTTAGGAGCAGAACCACCAGTATCTTATGAGTAAGACCTTTTATCCTTTCCTTTATTCCATTTTATTCTCCATGTATTTATCTTCTGTAGAAGAATTAGTAAAGTGCGAATGAAAAATCTGTGCTTCTGATAAGGCGTTAGTGAGAAGAGTAGTGCTGGAGAAGAACATAAGAACTTCAAGGGACTTAGATTGAGGGATACTAATCAGTTCCTTTAGACTTATATCTTCTGAAAAGAAGATAACTGGGAAATAGATATTCTCTTTTCTCATAGGGAAATACGTATATTGTTCACATGTAAAAACACAGAGGAAAGACTTGCAAAAGGAAAAGACTATGTTGTGAAAGACAACATAGTTTTATATGGCTGACATTTTTTGACAGAAATTATTCCTGTAGAGTTAGAGCTTCAGTTTTAAACAAGAAAAAAACTGCCCTTTTACAGTTGTATCTAAAAAAACTTCCCACAAGCCCACTCTTCCAGCAGTTGTTTACGTAAGTAACTCTTAAGCTATCTTCCCTGGTGGTAATTTGCTATAGTAATAAAGTGTCATCACAGACTCTTTTTGTTAAAAGGTACTCAGTATAATAAAACTAAAATAATTATTTCACTGCCTTAGAAGTTTACTTTTTTATTGATGGAATTAAGTACTTTTTTAAGCAAACAGAGGACATGCTTCATCTCTCTTTAAGCAATACAAGGCAACACAAGGTTCAAACAAAATATTTCAATCTAATGGAACCTTTGATGCTGCATTACAATGCAATTCCTACAGAAATGTATACTTGCGGTACCTGCTATTGCATCAAATGCATTTTTAATGATCCGTGTCTCAAGCAAATACCAATAGAAAGATCTACAGTAGCAGTAATAATCTGATGTCCAAAGTCATTACTCTTTAGCCCATTGAAAGGAATGTAAAGTTCAATCATTACCTGTTGTATTCAGTAGCAGGCAAGTGACCAAGTAACATATCTTTGTTCCAGCTTTGTTCCCAAGTAACACTTGTAAATCTGCAAAATATGTACACTCTCTACAGCTTTTTGCCCACTCAAGAGAACAAATCTCTAGTTAGGGTGTGTGACATACTGGGAGGTGAAAGAGTGGACATGGAAAGGACCTTATTGTCAGTACAGGGGAGGGAAGATTAGAAGACAAGCTAGAAACCCAAGGAACGTGATCATGGATCAACTGGACCAGATATCATAAAGGTAGACTGAAGGAGAAGGCAGGAAGGAGACAAAGTTTGAAAAGACAAGAGAATAATTACAGAAATTTAAGAGGGACTGTTGCAAACAGAGGGGCCCAATGATACTAAGATGTTTGTTTCTAGAGAATAAAGAACAGGAATCTGCAGGAAACTAGGTACGGTGGATTTTACTGATGATTAAATAATTTGCTTTCTGTTTAACATTATACTGCCTTACCAGTTCTGAGGTGTTATAGCAACTATTTCCTGATGTCTCTGTGACAATGCACTGGCTGCTCCTGGTAACTAGTAGTTTTATCAAAGCAAATTCTTTGTATTGTTTAAATTATAAAAGAATACATACATCTGGATATTTATTGTATCAATTTCTTTAATCCTGTATCTGTGATGAATCATGTCTAATAATGAAAACTATTTGATTTGGGAAAACATGTTACTCTAAACAGAGAGTAAGGTATGAAAATCACAGTCATCAAAGAGAAAGATAAAAGGTCCATCAAATCACCTAATGCATTGCACTGCTAACGTACCACTGATCCTTGCAATATCTGATGGCATTTTGTTCAGAGCAGTAATAATAGTCCTGAGCAAATCAGTTTCTGTAACTGCCTTAGAAAGTTAGCCCAGAGGTTAAGAGATTTCTCTCTGTCAGGAAATTTTATGCTCCTCACTCTAATTTTCACTGTCCTTTGTTTCAGTCCATTATTCCTAATTAACCTTCATTTATCACCCTAAATCATTCTACTTTCTCCTTGGAGTTTAGTCTCCTGAATACTTGTAGTTGCTAGAAAATCTTACTCTTCTCTTAAAGTTAACTCCGCAGAAGTAATAGTTTCTACTCTTCTGATAGTGATTGTTTTCTTGTACTCTGAACTCTGTCTAAATTGCCAGTACCATTCTGGAAAGTGGTCTTAATGACCAAAAAGCATATTTCAGCTGGAGGAGATAATTTTAGTTCTATGTTAGAAATAGTCTAGCAAAGAACCACCGGGATGACTAAGGGGCTGTGGCTTCTCTCATATGAAGAAAGGCTGAGAGAGCTGAGATTGCTTGAGAAGGGGTTTTAACCAGATGACTTCCAGAGATCCCTTCCAACCTCAATCATTCTGTGATTCTGTGATTCTATACCTTTACAGAAGAACGAAAGGGTGCTGTCCTAGTACATTACTTGTACAGACCTTGAAGATTTTTTCATGTTTCTTCATTACAATGTTTTCATTCTTATTTTCATACTGAATATCCATGTTTTAGAATAGATTATTATATCCCAATGTCTTGTTTTCTGAAAAAAATCTTATGCTGCTTTCTTTTTATATTTTTCTGCATTTCTTTGTATTGTATTGCTGTTTCATTGATATTTACAATGTTTCTTAGATTATCATCAACAAACCTTTATGAGCATGTTCTATTTCATATTTAAAAACTGAACTCTGTTTCTCAGCAGTGAATCAGGGGAGGACTTACAATGTTCTTCCAAGAGCTACCAGCTGAGACTAGAGAAAGGGCAGGAGACAATGGGTTCCATGTCATCTTTTGCACATTCCTGATTTTTGGTTGTTCTAGGACCTGAATGCTTATCTGCACACAAAGAAGCATTTAAACATTTTCTTTGGCAGCTACAAGAAACATCATCTTAATAGGAGATCCACAGCATGAAAGAGCATGCTTCTTAGCAGAGAGATTTGCTACTTTCTTATTCTGTAAAATGTATATAGCTAGTTGACAAATCTCCCAGTTCTTTGTCTTCTCTCTCTCTAACCATTTTCCTGACATTTAGAATAGGGAAAATATCACATACTCTGTTTACTTTGTATATATTTGAAAACAGCATAACTACTTGACATACAATTTTTTTGCAAAGAGGCATTCGTTCTTCTTTGTGATTTGGAACTAGCTTCTATTTATTTTTATTTCTGTATTAATCTTCCCCACTAGCATATTGTTTAATTTTTCAAGAGTCTGCAGCTTGATATTGCTTTTTATGTTCCTACTGATCTAAATTGGCCTCTGCTGTCATTTTATCTCTTCAGATTTCTCTGGGACACATTTCAGTTAAGGCTTTTCCAGCTTTTCTGGAATCAAAGATGAAGTCTCCTGGAACATTTTGTAATGCATTCTCTTTAAAATTAGTGACATTTAAAACACTAATGTTTGGAGACTCCTATCTGTTGAAAGCATCTTTTCTTTCTAGTATTTCACTTGTTCTTCTTTCCCATATGCATTTGTCTGCTATTACTCTAGCTTGTAGAAATAAACATCTGTACCACCAGAAACAGGGGTGCTTTTTGTACTTCAGTGTTTGTCCCATGCAGATTCTGACTTCATAACAGGAAAAGGTATGGGTCCATGCAGGCTCCTTCTGGACCGTAGTTTCCGCAGAGGGAAACCTGGACATATTTTCAAGAGGGTAACCATAATATGTTCCAAAAGGTCCTTTATCTTCTTTTCAAGCTGGTCTGTAAGTTGCCTGATATGCACCATCATATATACCATGATATATTTACTTGACACTGTGCCCATATCTTCTCACTGGACAGTATTTTACCTTTTCCTGTCTAGCTGACCATAAAAGATATGAACTTAGATTTCAGCCACAGGTTTTTTTTCAGATCCAGCCTGTCTTTGCTGCCAGTTATTATTCTGTCTCACTCCAATGATTTCTCTTTCATCTCTAATCTTTTTTAGTATGTATTTTTGGAGGGCCTCCCTTGACATTGCCTTCTTCACAAGCATCAAATGCATGCAACTAACATAAACATAGATACACTTAGGCTTTTTAAGGCATTGATAAAGCTTATTAGAAGATATTTGTGCTTATATAAAAACTCTCTAAAATAAAAATGCAGTATATATTATGTCAAACAGATTTGAGAACTGACTGCTATCTCCCAAATAGTCACCTGTGAGAAATCATCATCAATAGGTGGTTTCCCTGGGTTCCAGAGCAGTAAATACATTTTCAGTGCTGTTCAGGAAGAAAATACAGTAACAAAGAACTTCCTGATGCCAAAACCCTGATAGAAAGGTAAAGAGCAAACAGAACAGAAAAGTCAGACTGAATGAATTTGAACAAATTTAGCACATACACAGGTATTTCAGTTGTGCTTTATTCTACTCATTCCATGACAAGTTTTCCATCTTCCCTGTATATTGTCTTCCCATTATCTCTGACTGAAACACTATGCGCTCTACATGCTTCTATAGTTGAAGGCTTGTATTGTTTTGATATTTATTTTGATTTTTGTCTTTTTTTTCTCATTTATGGATTTTACTAATATTTTTACTCTTTGTTTTCTATATCTTTTTGAAAATCTAACCTGTCTGTCAACCTGGATGTCTTCCATACTGGCTCCCTTTTTTGTCACCTCCCATCTCTCTCAGTGTATCTTTCTCCATTTGTCTTGCATGCCACCTTTTTTTCAATACAAAGCAAAGTAAAATAGACATTGTGTCATGTGCCCAGAAAGTACTTTAAGATATTTTTTCTCTAAGTAATTTTGCACAGAACTTCAGGTTTTCTTCCAAACAGAAGAAACTACCATATTTCTAAAACAGGCAGCATATGATCATGTGAAAAGACTTTTTTTTTTTTAAAAAGAATACTATCCCTAAAGGTAGATTTATTGGTCTGCAGCCATGCTTATGGGTGAAGAATGGAAGGTGGAGAACACACGTATTTCTGTTCTTTATTGCCATAACACAACAAGCAGTTGGAAGGGCTGCAAGTCAGGCAACATTATTGGACCTAGCTGTCTGGTGTATGTGAAAAAAATGGAAATTAACAGCCAGAGGTAGTAACAAGCAGGTTAGTGCAAAAATGGCATTGTAAGGAGAATTACTGTGTTGAAGAAAAACCACATTCATAACATTCACCTACCAGTCACCTACATACAAAGATGAACATCATCCTTCTTAATATCCCAATTCAGAAATTGAGGCATTTGTTTTTATTTTTGTGTTGGGCACGTGCTCAATCCCTTGTGAAATCAGCAGCACTCAGAATTTGGTTATTGTGTTTTGCTTAATAAAGGCGACTTTAAAAATATGTTTAAAAGATATGATTGACTAGAGGTCTAAGGCTTGATTCACAAGATTCTCCTAGTGCATGAAGAGTCTCACTGACTATTAAAAATGGTAGGCACTATGACAATGGTAGACTCTGTGCATGTCTCAATTGACTTTATGTGTAAGTCAAAAAAATCATCTGAATGCTTGAAGTGAAGAATTGTCAAAGCAAAGAGATTGGGTAAAGGGAAGATAAGAAATTTTTATTGAAATAGAAGAAAAAGGAAGACTGTAAAAGCAAGGACACCACTACATAAATCAGTGGAGACTGACTTTGAGATCTAGGTCACAACCACGTCTAAGGAAAATATGGAATGGAATGCTACCTTTCCATAAGACAAATTCTCTATTTTTTTTACTACACAATTTCATAGCAATCTCTGAGAGTATGAAGTTTGGTTTACTATCTGCCAAGACTATGAAATAAAAAGGTGTGGTGGTTTCAGACAAAAGGAAAGCTTTTCTAACTTTCCATCTGAAACCAATAAATTTGAACAACATGGAAAGATTGATTTCCAATTTAAGCACATTTGGAAAGACATTGCAAGTTTGTTCATGGATCATAGACTCATAGAATCACAGAATCATAGAATACTTTGAATTGGAAGGAATCTTAAAGGTCATCTAGTCCAACCACCCTGCAATGAGGAGGAACATCTTCAACTAGACCAGGTTGCTCAGAGCCCCGTCCAGCCTGGCCTTGAATGTTTCCAGGGACAGGGCATCTACCATCTCTCTGGACAACCTGTTCCAGTGTTTCACCACCCTCATAGTGAACAATTTCTCCCTTATGTCTGGTATAAATCTTCTCTCTTTTAGTTACCATTACCCCTTGTCCTATTGCAACAGGCCCTGCTAAAAAGTCTATCCCCCTCTTTCTTATAAAACCCCTTGAAGAACTGAAGGGCTGCAATAAAGTGTCCCTTGCACCTTCTTTTCTCCAGGATGAATAACCCCAACTGTCTCAGCCTTTCCTCATGAGAAAGGTGTTCTATCCCTCTGATCATCTTCATGGCCCTCCTCCAGACGTGCTCCAGCAGGTCTGTGTCTTTCCTGCATTGAGGACTCCAGAGCTGGAGTCAATACTCCAGGTGGGGTCTCAGGAGAGCAGAGCAGAAGCACAGAATCACCTCCCTTGACCTGCTGGCCATGCTTCTTTTGATGCTGTGAGCACACATTGTTGGGTCATGTGCAGTTTTTCATCCACCAGTACCACTAAATCCTTCTCCTCAGGGCTGCTTTCAATCCCTTCATGCCCCAGCCTGTATTGATACCAGGTGGAAGACCTTGCATTTGGCCTTGTTGAACCTCATGAGGTACACATGTGCCCACTTCTGGGTTTGTCCAGGTTCCTCTGGATGGCATCCCTTCCCTCTAACGTGTCAACCACACCACTCAGCTTTGGTGTCATCCACAAGCTTGCTGAGGGTGCACTTGATCCCACTCTCTCTGTCATTGATGAAGATATTCAACAGCACTGGTCTCAATACAGACCCCTGAGGGGCACCACTCATCACTGCTCTCCATCTCGACATTGAGCCATTGACAACTACCTTCTGGATCCAACCATCCAATGAATTCTACATCCACCAAACAATGCACCCATCAAATCCTTATCTATCTGATTTAGAGAGAAGGATATTGTGAGGGCCCATGTCAAAGGCTTTACAGAAGTGCAGACAGATGACATCTGTAGCTCTTCCCTTGTCCACCGATGCAGTCATTCCATCACAGAAGGCCACTAGGTAGCTCAGGCAGGACTTGCCCTTAGTGAAGCCAGGCTGGCTGTCTTGAATCACCTCCCTGTCCTTCATGTGCATTAGCATAGCTTCTATGAGAATCTGTTCCATGATCTTCCCAGGCACAGATGTGAGGCTGACAGGTTGTTAGTTCCCAGGGTCCTCACACTCCTTTCTAGCCTTTTTAAAAATGTGTGCAGTGTTTCCCTTTTTCCAGTCACCGGGGACTTCACCTGACTGAATCCTAATGTGACTTGCCACTTGTGTCCCAGTATCTTTGAGTTTAAATTTGATATCTTGATGAAGTAGAATTCCCAGTTTTGTGTGTCTTCAAACTATCTTCTTGCTGTAAATTAGAATGGGGCAAATAAAGGGGGAAGGAAAACTTCCTTTAAAAAAACCCAAACCAATTATGAAACACATAATTTTTCTCTTCCCTTCCTGTAGGTTAGATTTCCAAAAATACTCTAATGACAAAATTTCAGTAGTAAAAATGTTTGGAGACAATGAATTCTTATAGGAAGCTATTTGCAAGAGTTCCATTTAAATTAACATGAACAGTATACATGTCAGAAATGGTTTATGCTTAACCAGCCATTGTACAAATCTATTTATCTACTCAATAACAGCTATGAAATAGAAGTTAATCCTTGAAATACCACAATCAATGCAAAAAAAAGGAAAACACCAAGTGGAGTAAATCCCCAAAGTCATGCTCTGGCCTTAGATGTGTTACATAAAGAGAAAGAACCTAAAACCTAAATGCATCTATTATTTCTTGTGAATTCTTAATGCAACTCTATCTGCTCTAAGACTTTCTCTAGGTGCAGCTCCATCTTTTTTTCTGGGTTTTTTTTTGTTGTTGTTGTTGTTTGTTTTCTTTTTTCTATTTAGTTAACAAAGATATCATACTAAGTGGATGGGATCATAGGCTTAGCTAAACAGGTTTCGGAGCACAAAGGTGAAACACAGGGAGTTGTAATTCTACTCAGCTTTGCCTGGACTCGACAGATCCTTATCTATGCAGAGAGGACTGGGAGAGGGGGAAAGAGCTGTGGAAATTCTTTAGCCCTGGGTTGCCTGAACACTGTGTCATAGTAAGAACAGGAACCCGAATGGAGCCTTGAATAATCCCTTAACAAACAAAATGTGCTGAGTTCCATTCCATCACTATTCAGTAACTTTGTGTACTAGACATCACTAAATTAGTAATACAGACTAAGGGGCCATCATACCCCAAAGATAAACATTCCACATAGTATAATCCACTCAAACATAATCCTGCTGACCCATCACATCAGGAAATAAAACCTGTAAGGTTTGGGTAGAAAAATGGGCAGTCTTTTCCAACAATACAGCTGGCCTGTAGGAGATTCTTCCCCCCTTGACCGGGATGCTGTACAAGGTGACTTCCCAGGGATTAGGAGGCCTTACCTGGGAGAGAGGGTAAGTGATTAAGAAACATACATATGGTATTTGGCATGCTTTAAGATAGTGATTGGTGCACTCTTTTAAGGTATTAATATCTAGCATGCTTGTGGTTTGTGTTAGTACATTCTGGAAATCAATTGTAGGTTGTTAGAGTGCATCCTGTGAATTGCTTTTTAAATTGCAATAGTGCATTTCTCCATTGTATCCATAAAACCTGAAATAGAGTCGTATTAAACCTGTAAATGAAATTCAAATAAATTGTAAGTTTGAACCTTAGAGTGTAGTCTCTCTCTCTCCAACACACTAGGTTCTATGTTGAATATGTCAGCTAATTAGAAATGCCTGAGAATATAATCTAAATTAAGACGCAATGCACTGTGGGGCAAAGATGCCTGTTTTCACAGCCCTTCCAACTATATGTTTTATAGATTTGCAGAACTAGTTTACAACTGCAGCAGTATGGAACTCATGGTAATAAAAACTTTAGGGTTTACAAAATGTCATAAAAAGCTCATGGACTATTTCTAGAAAAATCATGAATTATTTATGGAACAACTTTCAGAATTAGGTTTTCTGTCCTGCTTCCATTTATATTATATGTCTCAGGGTCATCAATTTCAGTTTACTTTAACTTATGAATGATAATCTTTCGCTTTTGCACTAGAAAGTAATAAACTTTGGGCATAGTGTCAAATAAAAGGAAGCCAACCATTTATGGCATATATGCAAGATATGCTTATTAATTAAACATAGACATTTAAAAAGAGGGAAATGTTAAGTGTCCACAGCTTCAAGGCAGCTTAAAATTTATGAGAGCTTTACTAAATGATTTATTCCAGTTTTGTCTGATAATTAAAGTTGAATAAACAACTTGCAAATAATATTTTTTTTCCTAGCAAAACCATCCTCCTCTTCTGTTTGAAAATGGAGTAACAATATGTGGGTTCCTGTGGTGGGTTGACCTTGGCTGGATGCCAGGTACCCATCAAGCCATTCTACCACTCCCCCTCCTCAACTGGACAGGTGAGAGAAAATATGACAAAAGGCTTGTGGGTCAAAATAGGACAGGGAGATCACTCAGCAATTACCATAATGGGCAAAACCAACTCAACTTGGGAAAATTAATTTAATTTATTGCCAATCAAATCAGAGTAGGATAATGAGAAATAAAAACTAAATCTTAAAATACCTTCCTCCCACCCCTCCCTTCTTCCTGGGCTCAACTTCACTCCCACCTTCTCTACCTCCTCTCTCCCAGCAGCACAGGGGAATAGAGAATGGGGGGTGTGGTCAGTTCATCACACATTGCCTCTGCTGCTCCTTCCTCCTCACGCTCTTCTCCTGCTCTGGCACGGGGTTCTTCCCAGGGGATACAGTCCTTCATGAACTGCTCCAATGTGAGTCCTTCCTACAGGCTGCAGTTCTTTGAGAACTGTTCCTGCATGGGTCCTTTCCACAGGGTATATTCCTTCAGGAATGGACTGCTCCAGCATGAGACTTCCACAGGACTACAGGTCCTGCCAGAAAACCTGCTCCAGCATGGACGTCTCTCCACAGGGTCACAGGTCCTGCCAGGAGCCTGCTCCAGTGCAGGCTCTCCACCAGCTGCAGCCTCCTTCAGGGCACATCCGCCTGCTCTGGCGTAGGATCCTCCACAGGCTGCAGGTGGATATCTGCTCCTACCTTGGATCTCCATGGTCTGCAGGAACACATCACCATGGTCTTCACCAAGGGCTGCAGGGGAACCTCTACTCCAGTGCCTAGAGCACCTCCCCCCCTCCTTCTTCACTGACCTTGGTGTCTGTAGGGCTGTTTCTTTCACATATTCTCACCCCTTGCTCTCTTCTGGCTGCTCTTGTGCAGCAGTTTTTACCCTTTCTTAAATACATTATCACAGAGGTGCTACCACTGTCGCTGATTGGTTCAGCTTTGACAGCAGTGGATCTGTCTTTGAGCCAACTGGTGTTGGCTCTATTGGACACAGGGGCAGCTTCTGGCACCTTCTCACAGAAACCACCCCTGCAGTCCCCCGCTACCAAAACCTTGCCGTGTAAATCCAGTACAGATGCCCTGCCTCATGCTCTGCAGGGAAACAGCAAGTCACAGGTAGGACTGTCTCTTCCCTTCTAGGTAATTTTTTTTATAGTTTTATTTTAATAAATTTTTTTTGTATCATTTTCTTTTAATGATAATTAGAATAATCATTAAAATACACATTAATCACACAGTCTACAGTCTTCACAAACTTCACTTACATCAACAAAATAATTCCCATCACCAAAATCAAAATAACATCATCATAGCAGTGACAAAGGTGGACAATTTGCACACAATCCACCCCTCGTTCCTTCACCACAATTATAACAACAAAAATTGCTCACAATTATTCTGACGTAGCAATGTTCAGTCTATATTTTGCCTGTTAGCTCTCCAATTACTATCCTTATCTTGAACTCCTCATGCCCCTCATTGGGCACCAAAAAGGATTGCAGTCTGTTGACCTGGGCCGGCCGCCTGGTGCCCACAAAGCCATTCAATCACTCCCCCTCCTCATCAGGACAGGGGATAAAATAAGATGAAAAAAACCCTCATGGGTCAATATAAAGGCAGTTTACTAAACAAAAGCAAAGGCCATGTGTGGAGGCAAAGGAAAACAGAAATATTTATTCCCAATTTCCTATCAGCAGGCAATGTCCAGCCACTTCCTGGGAAGCAGGATCTCAGCATACGTGGCAGTTGTTCCAGAAGATCAACACCTTAATAACAAATGCCCCCTCCCCTTCTCCTTTCTCTTAGCTTTTGTTGCTGAGCACAATGTTAGATGGTATGGAGTATCTCTTTGGTCAGCTCAGGTCAGCTGTTCTGGTTATGCCCCCTCCCAAACTCTTGCTCACCCCCATCCCACTGGCCTTTGGAAGGCAGGATTAGAGAGACAGCCTTGATGCTGTGTCAGCACTGCTCAACAGCAGCCAAAGGATTGGCGTGTTATCAACACTGTTCTAGCTACAAACACAAAAGACAACACTATGAGGGCTGCTTTGGGGAAAGTTAACTCCATCCCTGCCAGACACCATAGAGTTCCCTAATAAGAAAAATAAAAGGTTGTGTGCAAGTGACTTCCATCACATCAACACATGAATAGAAAAGGCAGAGTTTCTGTGGACTAAAATGCTAGAACCTCACATATTGTTGGATAGACCAACTACGGTGCGTGACTACAGCCTAGACATACACTTCAGAAACTTGTTCTCTGGCAGAGCTGGAGCACCAATAAGTGCAGGAATATGCTCATCAGACACAGACCAAAGACTAAAAGCAGATCTAGAAGGCATGTTCATCACTGAAATATTAACTTCTCTGTGTATGTGCGAGTTTTCAAGTTGTGTTTTTGCACCATCTGCAAGTTGTGTTTTTGAACCATCTGAGGAAATTTAGTGAAGGACTAGGGGATGAGTAAAGCCTGAACTGGAGGAAAGAGTGCTTCTCAGGGTTTATGAGCTGAAAGAACAAACTTACCAACTTTGCAATGGGAGAGGAAGGAGGCTTTCTGTTTGCATTTTAGTGTACACATGTATCTCAGATCATCTGTCTAGACTCCCCTAAAAAAAAAACGGGGAGAAATTACAACTTCCGCAGTACAACTTATTTCATTCTAAGGGGGACAACTACATTTGGTCATATGAACTATGTAACAGATGCACATATTTCTCTCAGTTGAACAGAAATGGAGCTTAGGGCAATCATTCCAACTGTAGATGTTTAAAGCCAAGGGAGGTGAATCCTGCCTGGGGTCTTCACCTTCAGAATACACATGAACTCAGAAGTTTGTCTTTCAGGATCAGAACAAAATTATTTTCTAATAGTCTCCAGCAATTGTGCAAACTGTAGCATATGGAATTGAACCATCAGTCGCTGACTTCTGTTGAGTCACTGCACGTATAAACAACATATTGTTCTCCACTTCTGGAAAAATCAATGCTTAAGATCTATTCAAATAATAAAACATTTTGGTAACAAAACAATGAAGATAAATTATTGAAAAATGTACATTTTACAGGATGTATATAAAACATTCCTGGTATGATCCGGCTAAGGAAAAACCCATCTTTTCAGAACTCCGTATAGTTTATCTAATATCACTGGCCAAAATATTTTTTTTAACTCAAAACATTCTGACCTATCTGTCTCAGTGAGAAAATATCAGATTATACAACACTGAATAGAATGCAGGAGGAAGCTGAATTATCTAGCTCAAACAAAGAATTGTCTGACTTCTACTTCACGTAGCAGTAATTTACTTAAATCAAGCTAGGCATTGGAAAACCATTATCAGAAATTGAAGGGGAGGAGTGGGGTGTGAAGCAGCCAGGTGTTCATAGAATCACAGAATGGTTAGAGTTGGAAGTGACCTTAAAGATCACCTAGTTCCAATCCCCCTGCTATGGGCAGGGACACCTGACCAAGTTGCTCAAAGCCCCATCCAACCTAGCCTTGAACACTTCCAGGGATGGGGCCCCCACAACTGCCCTGGGCAACCTCTACCAGTGTCTCACCACACCCACAGTAAAATATTTCTTCCTAATATCTGATCTAAATCTACACTCTTTCAGTTTAAAACTGTTACCCCTCGTCCTATTACTACACTCCCTCATAAAGAGTTTCTCCCCATCTTTCCTGTAGGCCCCCTTTAAGTACNAAACTTCACTTACATCAACAAAATAATTCCCATCACCAAAATCAAAATAACATCATCATAGCAGTGACAAAGGTGGACAATTTGCACACAATCCACCCCTCGTTCCTTCACCACAATTATAACAACAAAAATTGCTCACAATTATTCTGACGTAGCAATGTTCAGTCTATATTTTGCCTGTTAGCTCTCCAATTACTATCCTTATCTTGAACTCCTCATGCCCCTCATTGGGCACCAAAAAGGATTGCAGTCTGTTGACCTTGGCCGGCCGCCTGGTGCCCACAAAGCCATTCAATCACTCCCCCTCCTCATCAGGACAGGGGATAAAATAAGATGAAAAAAACCCTCATGGGTCAATATAAAGGCAGTTTACTAAACAAAAGCAAAGGCCATGTGTGGAGGCAAAGGAAAACAGAAATATTTATTCCCTATTTCCTATCAGCAGGCAATGTCCAGCCACTTCCTGGGAAGCAGGATCTCAGCATACGTGGCAGTTGTTCCAGAAGATCAACACCTTAATAACAAATGCCCCCTCCCCTTCTCCTTTCTCTTAGCTTTTGTTGCTGAGCACAATGTTAGATGGTATGGAGTATCTCTTTGGTCAGCTCAGGTCAGCTGTTCTGGTTATGCCCCCTCCCAAACTCTTGCTCACCCCCATCCCACTGGGCTTTGGAAGGCAGGATTAGAGAGACAGCCTTGATGCTGTGTCAGCACTGCTCAACAGCAGCCAAAGGATTGGCGTGTTATCAACACTGTTCTAGCTACAAACACAAAAGACAACACTATGAGGGCTGCTTTGGGGAAAGTTAACTCCATCCCTGCCAGACACCATAGAGTTCCCTAATAAGAAAAATAAAAGGTTGTGTGCAAGTGACTTCCATCACATCAACACATGAATAGAAAAGGCAGAGTTTCTGTGGACTAAAATGCTAGAACCTCACATATTGTTGGATAGACCAACTACGGTGCGTGACTACAGCCTAGACATACACTTCAGAAACTTGTTCTCTGGCAGAGCTGGAGCACCAATAAGTGCAGGAATATGCTCATCAGACACAGACCAAAGACTAAAAGCAGATCTAGAAGGCATGTTCATCACTGAAATATTAACTTCTCTGTGTATGTGCGAGTTTTCAAGTTGTGTTTTTGCACCATCTGCAAGTTGTGTTTTTGAACCATCTGAGGAAATTTAGTGAAGGACTAGGGGATGAGTAAAGCCTGAACTGGAGGAAAGAGTGCTTCTCAGGGTTTATGAGCTGAAAGAACAAACTTACCAACTTTGCAATGGGAGAGGAAGGAGGCTTTCTGTTTGCATTTTAGTGTACACATGTATCTCAGATCATCTGTCTAGACTCCCCTAAAAAAAAACGGGGAGAAATTACAACTTCCGCAGTACAACTTATTTCATTCTAAGGGGGACAACTACATTTGGTCATATGAACTATGTAACAGATGCACATATTTCTCTCAGTTGAACAGAAATGGAGCTTAGGGCAATCATTCCAACTGTAGATGTTTAAAGCCAAGGGAGGTGAATCCTGCCTGGGGTCTTCACCTTCAGAATACACATGAACTCAGAAGTTTGTCTTTCAGGATCAGAACAAAATTATTTTCTAATAGTCTCCAGCAATTGTGCAAACTGTAGCATATGGAATTGAACCATCAGTCGCTGACTTCTGTTGAGTCACTGCACGTATAAACAACATATTGTTCTCCACTTCTGGAAAAATCAATGCTTAAGATCTATTCAAATAATAAAACATTTTGGTAACAAAACAATGAAGATAAATTATTGAAAAATGTACATTTTACAGGATGTATATAAAACATTCCTGGTATGATCCGGCTAAGGAAAAACCCGTCTTTTCAGAACTCCGTATAGTTTATCTAATATCACTGGCCAAAATATTTTTTTTTAACTCAAAACATTCTGACCTATCTGTCTCAGTGAGAAAATATCAGATTATACAACACTGAATAGAATGCAGGAGGAAGCTGAATTATCTAGCTCAAACAAAGAATTGTCTGACTTCTACTTCACGTAGCAGTAATTTACTTAAATCAAGCTAGGCATTGGAAAACCATTATCAGAAATTGAAGGGGAGGAGTGGGGTGTGAAGCAGCCAGGTGTTCATAGAATCACAGAATGGTTAGAGTTGGAAGTGACCTTAAAGATCACCTAGTTCCAATCCCCCTGCTATGGGCAGGGACACCTGACCAAGTTGCTCAAAGCCCCATCCAACCTAGCCTTGAACACTTCCAGGGATGGGGCCCCCACAACTGCCCTGGGCAACCTCTACCAGTGTCTCACCACACCCACAGTAAAATATTTCTTCCTAATATCTGATCTAAATCTACACTCTTTCAGTTTAAAACTGTTACCCCTCGTCCTATTACTACACTCCCTCATAAAGAGTTTCTCCCCATCTTTCCTGTAGGCCCCCTTTAAGTACTGGAAGTCTGCTATAAGGTCTCCCCAGAGCCTTCTCTTTTCCAGGCTGAACCACCCCAACTCAGCTGAGTGAAGAAAAGCTGACTCGTGACCAAGTGGGGATGGCGTGTTATACTGAAGGGTAACAATGTGTGGCTGTGGCCAGTGCATTGTCAAGGACGGTGGCAAGGTGCCCACCTCAACCGTCTGCTGTGTGGGCTGGGAAGAGTATTACTCACCATCACACCTCAGGGCTTGATGCCGTGACCACTTCCCTGGGGAGTCTGTTCCAGTGACCAACCACTGTCTCGGTGAAGAACCTTTTCCTAATGTCCAATCTCAGCTTCCCCTTATGCAGCTTCATACCATTTCCTCATATCCTATCACTGGTCACCACAGAGAGGAGATCAGCATCTCCCTCTTCAGGAACTTGTAGGTAACCCCTCAGCCTTCTCTTCTCCAAGCTGAACAAACCAGGTGACCTCAGCTGCTCCTAAGTCTTGTCCTTGAGACCTTTCACCATCTTGGTCACCCTCCTCCGGATACACTCCAATAGTTTGATGTCTTTCTTATACTGAGGTGCCCAAAACCACACACAGTATTCAAGGTGAGGCTGCACCAGTGCAGTGCAGAACAGGACAACCTCCTCCCTCAACTGGTTAGCTATGCTATGCTTGTACATTCAAACACACATTTGATTCCTGCAGCCAGATTATTTTTAAAGGAAAGGGAATTAAAAGGAAGGGAAATAAAGCTTTTTGCTTGATAAATATTAGTTTTAAATACCATGAGAAGCGAAATTTTTGGTCCTCTGGTTAGAGAAAGCAAAAGAACCCAGTTAATTTATAAATTTAATTACTGGTGATGTTACTTGCATTTAAAATAGCATTGGCTGTAATTAATTTCTTCAGTTATTTCAGTGTACCTTTGCACGTACATACTATTTCAAATCAAAAGTAAGTCTTTACTGTGACTTTTTTTACTACTATGAAGTATGGGACAATCAGTGCCAAAAGTTCTGTATCAAACTAAGGTTACCTTGGTGTATTTACATGTTTACTCCTGAAACAAGAGAACCAAATACCATATAGAGTAGGCAAGGCACTCCTCCTGGGAACTCAGGCCAACTTGAGCATTTAGTTCTCAAGAAAAAAAATCTCAAAAATTGACTTGAACCAGAGAGTAAAACTTCCTTCTTCTACTCTCTTAAATTAGTTTTCCACTTGGAAGCTTTTAGGTAACCAAACAGCTTTCCAGGAACACTTTTCCAAGTTTAATAACTTATTCATACACCCTCTAAAAGAGTTAACTAGAATAGTGCTAAATGATGACGCCTGTTAGAACCATACATTCTGACTACAGTTTGTCAAAGAACATTTCAAATAGTGTTAAACTGCAATGTCCTTTCAGTCTGATGCATAAAAAGAGTTGTCTAGTCATAAAAATAGAGTAGTACATGTACATAATATGGTATTCCATGGGTCTGGATTAAAGAATCAATCTATCTCCATTATAAAAAAACAGGTAGAAATAATTCCTAAATTTCAGATGGAGATGCAAACACTATAATAATGAACAAAGTTATATTTTGTTTTTATATCTCCCCTTAGAATTACAAACTATGTTTTTATCCTTCAACATTGATGAATCACTAGAACATACTGCATCAAGTACAACCAGAAAATTCTTACAATTTGATCTTTTTGATTTTTTTAAAAAAATTGAGTTCTCTTTCACCCCTGAATATTTCAAAATATGAAGCCCAGAAAATCAGTTGAGAAGTCTACACCATTTTAAAGTTTGTATAATGTTGCATCTGTCAACTTTATTTTGCTTTAACACTCTATTTGATATCCACTGCAACTATGGAATCTGAAATCCACAAACTGCACAAATTGACTCTGCAATTTTTTAACACCCTGTAATTACTCTAGACTATGTCATCAATGACTGCAGATCAGCTCTCCAAAATATTTCTCTTTTAAATCCTGGCAGGCACGTGGAAGTTTTTTTGCAGTATAACATCTTAGGCTTTAGACAGGGTTTTCCAAAATCTGCATATTCAATCACTAGTTCTTCTATCTCTGATACACTGCCAAAAATTTCTCTAAGACATCACTAAAGAATTCTAATGACACTGTCAACCTGTTGCATGTAACTGACAGTTTTAACCTTTATGTTTTGAGAAATATTCAATAGTTCTTCCCATACCACTTCTCAATAATATCTATTTTCCTGTTTCTGTATGATGTGTTTGAGACAGCCTCCCACATGCCAGGTTATTCCAAGCTGCAATATAACCCACAGTTAAACAGAGAATTATGTGACATAGATTTCACCATCTGGCATAGGAGCTTGATCTTTTTTAGATGTTCTAAAATTGTCAACCAAGAATATTTCATTAGATAGCTGTTATGCAGTCATGATACTCTTCATTACATGAAAGTGTGTAAAAACAGCACTAGGGTTCAGGCTATACACACTTTAGGTTCATCTGTACAATTAGGTACAAAGACTTTTGCAATGATTCCAAAATACCTAATGTATGTGGCAACTTAGACCTGTAACCACTATGGCTGCATTTGAATAGGAATGTGCTAAAGTCTAAGTCCAAACTAGAAGGAAAGTTTACAAGAGTACAACACAATTTCATATTCACAATAACAATAAGTATATTGATTTCAGGTAGGAGTTGATCCAGACATTATTGTACAATGCCATTAATATATACCAGCTCTTCAATAACTCGGAATTTTTTCTACCATAGTTCACTGTGCGGACATGTCTTCTGACATCATTCTGAGTTGACAAGAGGAATTAAAAATAAAATATGGTCTGAAATCCTTGTTGAGGTGAGGTCCTTGGGTCACATAAAAAAAATAATCCCTTGGATTTCAACACAGCTGTATCAATTGAGTTCTGTCATTCACTGACTGAAAAAGCATATCTATTTGAGGGTTTATTTTAATTTGCATTACCATAAACAAGGGATGTTTTGCTTAGAAATTCAAAATTAGAAACAGGTAATCAGTGCTTTTTATTAGCATTACATGCTCTACTACAGTACATTTTGGGGAATCACAGACTCTGAAAGTGGAATAAGATAAATTGCTGAAAATTTTTTGTGTGTGTTGTTAGTGATTTAAAATAGATTCATATACAAGAAAAAAAATGGCCTCTAGTAGCAACGAATCCAGGGCCAGTTTTCAAAAAAATACAAATGCCTAAAGTCACAGAGAGAAACCTGTTAGGATTGTTCAAGAGAAACCTTGTAACTCCCAAGGACTCTACCGAAAACCTCAATAAGAGCTCATCTGCTCTTACAGGTACCTTAATTTCTTTAAATCTGGCTGACAGTTCTCGAAAACTCCTCTGATCATGCCTGTGCATAACTTTCACAGACAAACTGTGACAAACTTTTTTAAAAGTAGATTTTTTTTAAAAGTATACCTAGATCTAGTCTCTTAATTCATGAGAACTTATTTAAGCTCCACAAGAAAGTGGGTCAACAGATCTGTCAAGTACCCTGCTGCTCCAGTGTCCTGACGCTGCCAGACTGGTAGTTTTCAGTAACTATACAACAGTGACTCCTAGTTCTGAGTAATCTGAGAGGAGGTTGAAACAAAATAATAAAAAAATGAACTGTATAATGGGGGAGGGAAGGTAAGCTTCAGGCAAAAAGGCTTGAGTGGGAAGTTGCTTTTGTTCCAGGAACTTGGCATTCTGATGAGACATTGGTGCTTGAACAGCTCATGACTGATTGCGCACAGAAGAAGCCAAGTCATTTGAACTATGAGTCGGCCATCTAGGAAGAAAATCCGAACACAGATATGCTTGGCTGCTTGACTGCAGTGCAAGGGCTCCTTCAGCTCACCAAGTACATACACTGTAAACAATTGGTACTGAATGCAAACAAACACGTGACAGATTCTTATTACCACCTCTAACTTAGACAATTTCTTCAGCTGGCAGATGGATTAATCCAATCAGTACATCTTACCTGAGCCTAAGATTGTGGAGACAAGAGCACAGCAACTGAATACATAAAATCAATCCTCACTGCAATTGTTAAATTATTAGGACAATTACCTACACTGTCATCTCTGTGACAAATTACGTGATAAGTAAGTAGCCAGGAAAAGGGAAGGCAGGAATCCTTCAATTTTGTCGTTCTACCAGCATGCATATTTTATTTCTACTAAATCATTTATAGAATACTTTCTGGTTGTCTACAGAAAACTCAAGATATTTTTATGTATCATTAAAGAATCTGATGACCTATATCCACATGTGATGGGAAAGTCCCGTGGGCTCAGTTAAAACTCATATCATTACCTGCTTTAACTCTACAAGGTACTTGAACTGAATCTGTTATGCTACTGCTTTTTTACCATCAGGCATTTGACATGTTCAAGTGTATCAACATAATCAGCTAAATGCTGCTTATTTTTTGAGAGTCATTCTGTGACAGGACATAAATAGTATTTGCTGAACCAGAGAAACTACAGTTACAAGTCATAGACTGTGCTTTAAAAACAGAGTAAGTATGGTTTCAGCTACACCATTTTAGTGCAGACTAATTGTCTTTCTACAATCTGGAACCTTTAAAAAGACAGTTCTCAGTGTCGATGCTAACATGAGTAAGAATCTCAGCATTTGATCCTCAATCCAGATTACGTTTCAAACTGTAAATTTTTGCTAATGAACATTTCAAAATCCATTTGATGCAGAAAAAAAGAAAACATCGTGCAGGAGCCTGAACTCCTTCTTCTGGCAAAATGCCTTATGAACCTACTGAAATGTCTGAGGAAAAAATGCAGTGATGGACCTTTTTAGCTACATACAGCAGAAAACAAAAATAATTCCTTTGAAAAATCTTACTGATATGGAAAAAATAAATCGCAAAGCTAGTATTCATAGCATGTCTACTTCCTATTGATAGAATTAATCTCATTTGGCCAGGAGGGCAGGGTGTGGGGCAGGGATGGCGATAGCCTACCTTTATTTTTGTATACAAGCCACACTTTGTTCAAAGCTTGTTTTCCTTGGCTGAAACATGGCTTTTCCTAGTAACTGGTGCTATTAGACTATATTTCTTTTCTCACTTTCAAATATTTTATACAGCTTACCACAAGCTTTAAGACCCCAGAGGGACCTAAAACTTCTAAGAGCTTTGCAAAAATAGATGCCTCAAACCAAACAGTACCTCGACGGGTAAGTTATTTGAAGTTGGTTTCTCTCAAAGAGAAGTTCATCTTTCAAGGTGAACCAACATTTTAGAAACATGTTATGAGTTCATCGTCAAACTCAAATTCATCTAACTCTAACAAATTCATCATTCACTCTAACATCTCTGTAAAACCCAGATAAATTCGCTCTTGTTTTTGATCTGAGACCTGCAAATATTTTTCTTGATATTTATTTCATCTTTTTCCTTTTTGCAAAAACATGTTCTTTTATCTGCTTACCTAATATACTTAAAATGGATATAATTGTTTTCATTGCATAAGTTTCAGAAGCACTTCACTATAACTGTACATCCTTGCTTTCCCTCAACACCATTGAAAATGCCAGAATTTGTCTAGGTAATATTAGCCAACTAATGCTTCAAGAACATAATGGGGAAAACAAGTTATTTTTTTTCCTCCTGAGGAATAAATTAAGTTGAAACATTTAGGGAGGAAATTTATTCTGTCTTTCATGGTGATATAAGGGTACCAAGTAATATGACTAAAAATAAGTGATCTATTCTGCCCTAAATACAAGCACAGGAGAATCTGAACTAGAAGGCGGCATTGAAGAACAATTTTTTTCCGCACAAGAAGTCAAAAAGACAAAGGGATTGCATGCTTAAAACAGATCCCTGCAAGAAAAAAACTCAGCTGATCTTCCTGTGAAGAAATCATAATTTTCAGTGTATATACAGGCAATCAGATGAAATATAGGAAGCGGCTGGCTTCTTTTTTTCCCCTGGCAAAGCAACTGTGTCATACAAGAGCAATGGTTTTCTTCCTGTAAAATAAAAGAGGAGTCAGTCTTGCTCAAGTAATCATGAAAAGCTTTATTTAACCCACTCTATTTTGATGAAAGCTGTTAGCATTTTTCAAATGTAGAATTCTTCATAATAAGTCAAAGAAGGTACATACGTCTAAGATAACGTTGGCAAAGATCAGAGTAACCTCATCCATCTGTTTAAAAAATATTTGTGAAATGAATGTCTTCATACATATCAGGTTTAATATGGATTAGTTAACAGCATTTCATTTTTGTAATCATTTTGTGGCAAGATGAATTTAAGAAAAATGATTTATTTTGAACAAAAGAAATAAATGATAAGATGACATTTCTCTCCTTCGGAGTAAAATAACCTGCCCTTCAATCAGCATTATAGATTTTTAAAAAATGTCCTGAACAGTTCCAAGGAAAACCATGTTTTGTAAGATATCACGAATGTACAATAAAATACAGAAAAATAAAGCAAGGGAGACCCCTTGTGGCCTCATTCTTGTCTAATAAAAATGCCATTCAGAGTTTCTAATATTGATTATAATATACCATGGAGATAATTATATTTTCTATAAACAAGTATGATAAATAGTACTAAAACAATCCTAAATGCTTCATAAAATCAATACATAGATTCCTTACATAAATCAGCATATCTTGTTTTTACTCATGGTGTAGAAATAGAAATATGCAGTTATATGCATATAGAAATATGCAGTTCTCTTCAGTCTTTGAAAATGAGATTGTAATCTCTCAGATAATTCATTGTCTAAAAATTTTCATTGATATTGGTAACTGAAAATAAAGCACATCATTGCACTTCCAGGTTATTTTTATGCCAAAAAAAGTCTTCTTTAGGTGGATTTTTAAATCAAACTGTCTACTTGAGGCTGTAAGTGAAAGCATTGCTCATTAAAAATATACAAATAAAACTTTATACCTTTTCTAGACAAAATCGTTTGGGGAATTTTGCTCAGATACCATAATAAGAATGGTCATTGACAAAACTTCTCTTCATGAAATACTTATTAAAGGGGAAAAAAAAAAAAA